>CM037777.1:56863537-56913537 GCA_021229015.1 Solen grandis
AGTTTTCAATTTATTTGGAATCGTAAAAATGAAAGTAGAATTAGCAGTGGTTGTTTTAGAAGTAACTGTTCCTGTAGTTATAGTGGTAATAGCATAGCAGACATTTGTAGTATGAGTTGTTGTAGTTTTAGAAATAGGATCGGTGGCAGAAACAGTTGCAATGCATACAGAAACAGTTGCAATGCATGCAGAAACAGTTCAGGTGGTGGTTGATGCAGTAAATTTTGATACCGGTAGCGGAATTGTTATAGAAGTAGGAGAAGAAAACTAGAAATGAAATGTCTGTGGAAGGTACAGCTATAGTAAGAGCAGAGGCAGAGGAAGAAGACGGGAGGATAAGAGAATTATTAGTAATAATATTTGTTGTAGTAGTTGTTATTGTGCTTGGAGGATCTTGACTACCGCAGTTTTGAAGTCATATAATGGCGTTCAGCTAATTATTGTTGGAGATATTTCTAAGTGCCCAGAGCATCCGGCTAGAACCAGTCAGCTGGAAGGCTTCCCCATCGAAGAAATCCACGTATCCCTACCGGGACTCGAACAGACAGTGTTGATGGGGTAAATGATAAGAAAACACGTGATTACAGAGGATGCCCACAGAGGAGGTCCCCAGCGTATACTACTTATAGACTGCAAAAAATAGAAATTGGAGCAGCATATGTAGTTGATTGAATGAATAAAAAATCTTAAATCTTGAAAAACTCTTGAAAAATCTATTTAGTTTTTAAAAGAAGAGAATGTGAAAAAGAAACTGTTGGTAGCATTGGAAAATGGCTTATGAAATTCAGAGAATTGATGTAAATATTAGTTGATCTAGCTAACAATTATGCAATACGTTTAGAGCTCAGTAAGTATTTATGGCGATGCATGTAGAAAGGTTATTGATCAAGCTTGCATGATTTTAACATTTGGATTATTTGCACAGGTAATGCAGTAATGCATGAATGTGTTTTTTGTAGACCGGATTTAAATTGGTTTTGACGAAAATGCATATCAATGTTTAGATTGATACTTATAAATTAAGAAGGGCGCCATGGTTTATTTGGTATTTATATGATTTAGGATCCAAAGGCTGTAGGTTCGAATCCATTTTAGGGGTGGGGCAAATATCGTTTATGACATACCTAGTTGCAATGTCCGTTTCCAACATAGGATACACCGAGAATGATTAGTATACGTTGTAAGATTTTTTTTTCTAATAAACATAATACATAAATGTGTACTATCATAAAAAGTAGACCTGAAAAAAAAATCTATTCATATGTGTACCGTGATATTACTCGCGCAGGCCTGGCGGATAGTTGCGTTGAAGGAGACCTGCTGGGGAACGCTGACTTCAAACACAGCACTGACCACCTGGATGAAGGCACAGGTAGGTAAATCCATGTATGCATACTTCCAAAATCACACGACGTAGTATCTTTTTAATTATATAGGGAGAGCCGTAACTTAGTTTTGGAACTTGAGACATGGCCTATTTGCAAGTTACAATTCTATTTATTTCATGTATGTTTTTACTGTTTTGGGAAGAAAATATGTTAAACTAATTTATCTTTGTTTTCACTGTCATTTTGTTGGAGGTAGATCGGGGATACTTTCTACTTACCACCTGAAAATACAGCTATACTCGTACATCAAATTGAAACATTGAAGTTGCAATACTACTCAAATTCAATGCAATAAATACAGAAAATAAGGTGAAAATATGAAAATTCAATCTTTCTTTTGGCGATATGCAAAATAATGCCTCTGTATGTCAAACTATTAGACCGATTGATGTCTCCGATATAATAAATGACTGTAGAACATAAAAGGGACCAGGTGAGTTTTTATGAACATTTTCTAAACCGAAAGTCGATTATATATGATAAATGTCCATGATTTGATACAAAATGAGAGTTTCAAAATATTCGAGCTAAATTGACGTATCTGTGGTATTGCATCTTTAAGGTTTAGATTGAAACAAATAAAATATTCATCACACATCATATCTTGAAATCAGAATATCGCTGAACTACACTATACTATGTTATTTCTATTTCTAGATCATACAAATGTCAGACTGACTCCCATTTCACAAAACGTTTTCAAATTCTGTTTAACCAAAATTTCAATTTCTAATAAATCGGGTACCTCTCACTCTTACTATAGGCAGTTTCAAATCCCGTATCTCCAAGTACTGAGGAGAGGCGGACCATATGCAACATGATCCAATTCTGTACGCTGTTTCTTTGTCCCATCGACATCTTGTCTACACGGGCCAGGTATAGAACTGCCATACTGCGATATTACACCGGAGACATGTGGCATGATATCACACCCAATCACATTATCCTGAGACTGTGTCATCCTGTTCTATAACTCACTCATGTGCGAGAACCAAGCAGATATATCATTTATAAAATAAAATTTTGTTTGCCAGGTTTAGAAGGGAATTTCTTACCATAAGACTACTGGAACCAGTTGTTATATACTGAACACGAAAGTTATCAATTTGGTAGATCTAGTGCGATAAAAGGCGAACTAGCTGTCTAAGGCAGTTTGAGTTACTTTTCTTAGTTGTCCCTGATATACGATACACGTATGGAACATTTTTGTTTCAGGTGTCCTTTTCCTGGCCCAGGGCCCCGAATTTACGTTCAACTGCTGTGGGCGTGTCAGACAGACCAAGGTGTACACAATGTTAGAAATGGAAGCAATACTTATGATATGGAGACCCGACGGTGCAGACAAGTACCGTCTTGTGGCAACCATGAAAGTCTCGTGTATGTATATGAAATATCATGGATATACACGTATATTGAAATAAATATACCTTATATAAAACTCAAATGATTTGGATGAGGATTTAGTAAATGTCACCAGAAGCCTGAAATTACCTGTTATATATGGACTCTGTAAGTAACTGAACTGTTTGGCTATTATCAATTTTAATAAAATGATATCCCTTTTGTTTCCAAAGTAATACCACTCATCACGTATTCTTTATACACAGTAAATATGCATTATTTCGAGGAATCGGAGGAGAGGCATTGTTCGAATAACCGTGTGGGCTCGGAAAATCCAGGTTTTCTCTCTCTTAATCCTATATCCCGTTTGTTTCTCTAGTTTAAAATAATGTACAGGTAGCGCGAATGGGGACTTGGAATACATCTCTAATTAGGCACGTTGGAAATAAAAACCAAACGTCACTAGGAATAAGATAAACCAAATTATGGCGAATATTAATTTTATATATTTAAAATGTTTACTGAAAATATAATTGTTGAAAATCATGCTAGTATTTACAAAATACTAGTATTTACAAAATACACATTTTAACCAGCTAGAGCAACTATATATTTATTCTATCGTCTATCTATCTTAATAGTATACATAAATTATCAATTACACAGATTGCATTAGTACATGTATGCCTTTGCATTTTTCGTTCTATATACATGTAGTTGTCATGTTATATCAACTTCTGAAAATTGTAAAGAAGCTCGCCAAAAAGCTTGCTCAATAACTCGTTCAATAAGTTGGATGGTTATCATTTACTGAACATATTAAATGAGTTCGTTAAAATCATGCAAACATGGCTATGCCGACGTGCCCCCGACTTCAATCTTTTAATAAACATCGACCAAGTTTGAATACCACTAACAATACTTAGCGCTAAGTAATATTTGAATACTTATCAGCGAATTTCTCCGACCGTTATTGTTTCTCTTGATAAAAGTAACTTCTAAGCGCAATATTTTTTTTCAATGTTTATTTTTTTTTTTCCAGGTTGATAGTCATGCACTAGAATGTGTTTCTATCTTGGCTAAGAAATCATGTGTTACTTAGCTCTAAATGTATATTACTCATAGTGTGAGTGATTTAGATTTACCGAAACTACTTCCTTACTTATAAGGGGCATGTAGCAGTCAAGTTTTTTCGTGTTACATGCAGAGTTGTTTTCATACAAGTATAAGCATTAAAAAAAAAACAACAACAAAAAAAAAAAAAAAAAACTAAAAATCGCCGTTAGCCAAGTGAACAGAAAGTTACACTGTTACGTTAAGGGAAATTATATGTCGACGTACTTGCAGTTGAAGGAAAGGTTAGTAGCTGGGAAATATTATAATGTTTGGTTCAACATCAATCAACGACGAAAAGAAAATAGGCTACTATGATGCCTTGTTGATTAGTAAATGTCTTATACCGTACCAGAAAAGAAATGTAACGTATATATGCTCGGAGAATGATTAAAATTCCACTCGGCTATCTAGCTGAGCTAGTAGATGATGATCAAACATAAAAATCAACCTTTTCTTATTATAAACATATAATTTTCCTCGGGCCTATCTTGACCGACTGATTCAAAAATGATTATGAAATGATTGGATGGACAATCATCAAGAAAAATTAAGCTGATATATATTGAATTTTCCTTGGGGACGAACTTGTCCTTTGATTATGAGAGAAAAAGATATAATATATACACAAAAGTAACTATGATCTATGATGATTTAGCGGCAAATTACGTTGCCGAACCCTATAGCGATGCCCGACCTTTTATGTGACTAGATCGGCTTCCTATCTGTACCGTTCACCTTGCTTAAATTCCAGCAAGAACCTATAGATGAGCGAGGGTTGCTCACCTATATATAATTAGGTATATGCTCGCACTTATCACCGTGCTCTACCGGACAAAGCCCACTTATACTCTAACGTTCAGCCACGGTAGTTTAGCTTTTGATATATTACTTTTCAAGATCAGCAACAGAGACTACTAGGATGGAACAAGTCCACTGTTCACTCTCTGTGCTGACTCTACTCGGATAATATATTATACGTTTTTACCGTAGAACCAAAGGCTTAGTTCTTTTCACTGGAGATGTTCTCTCTTCCACGATCAAGACCAGAATGACAAATTTGATTGATTTTAAGTTTTTATTTTGCATCGCACCTTGAGCTTGTCATTTTGGCGAGTGTAGATTAAAAGGTGTTTATATGATGTGAATGATGTTTATAAAAATATGTTGATTAAATAATGACAAATTTAAAAGGAAACCGCGCTATTTATATGCTTTTGGGAAATGTCTAAAACTTTCTATGACTTAATATCGTTGTCGTCACGACACGGCATTGACAAACGGAAAGCCAAGTGTATGTGTTATTACCGTAAAAATTCTAATATACTGGATCTAAATATCATTAAAACAATAACTAAACAAATGTTGTAAGATAATCTAACTGATATTAATTCAAAAGTTACCTGTTCATTATTATTTATCTTCAGTTTCTGTAGATTTGTTTGAGCTTTCCTATCTACCGCTTATAGCAATAATAAAACATATATCATTAATAAAACTAATCAAAGTTCTGAAAGTACGAATAAGAAATTGTCACTGAAATATATATAGTCCCTATGACATAAACAAACCAGTTCCTTATAGTTAAATTACATAATGAAATTGACAGATCATGTCTGTTTGGTTCAGCAACAACAACAACAACAAAAAAAAATGACTACAGCAAAGGGGCGTTCTCCGATCGAATATGCCCAGTTATGCGCCTACCAGTTTAGCTCCGTCTAGTAACATATACTTCCGGTAGCCTATAAACCAGTTCAGACTTCCCAGCGTTCAAAGCAGTTTCCCAGAGCTTGTTCCCGGTAACCTGATCTGTTCATCTTTCTGCGACCGACTGAGAAGGAACTTGTTTCACTATTACGTCAGCGGTGCGGGAATAAAAAGTTGTTTTCTTGTTACTAGATAGTAGATTGTATAATATCGCCGCCCTGGCCCGGTGATAAAAAAGGCAAACATTAACATGAATTCATCCGCGTGTTCACAGGATTGAAAACACAAAATAGTTCCATTCTTTCGTCAGCATAACAGTAAGAGAAAAATATTCATTTTGAGTGGATATGAAGTATATCTCATTTCAAATTGATGCAATTTTAAACTGTTCACGAAAAAAGTTAAAACTGAATCACTTCTCGATGTGATATTAAAACAAACAACACACTCCCTCTATCACACAACGATTTCTAAGATCCTGTAATATTGATGACAGTTGTTTTGTATTAAATTAATATATCAAAACAGTATAGTTCCGAAAACACATAGTGATTAATCAATTATTTTTCTTATATTTAGTTCAGGCATGATGATGGACACTGCTGTCGGGTAAATAGTGATTCGGTCGGTCAGTGTCATATCGAAAAATATATAAGGCTTGTTGTGTATCACAAACAATGCTGTGCCTTTGCGACCAGTGTAGACCAAGATCAGCCTGCACTGGTTTGAACTGTTCGCTATTCAGTCATTAATTGTTCACGATGAACCCCTATTGACAACTAATGGTACAGACCAAAATGAAGAGAGGAAAGGTCCTGTTAAGCTTGGCATGGTTATTAAAGCTAGACTGCATGTCATATGTTAAGACAGAATCAGGTCATGTCCATGCTGGTAAACACCGGTTCATTGAATATATACTTCAATGAAGACATATTTCGGTCGTATTCACCTTACATTTAAATTATTGGAAACCCCCTCTCCCTTTTAAAGCTCTACCAACAGCGCTGTCAATTCAATTCAGTTCAATATTTTATTATTCTAGTCAAATACATTTTATGCCACACAAATAAATTGAACAAAGCAAATACATTGTCATAGCTGTCGAAACAAAAGCTACGTTACCGAATCTATTATCTAGGTCACCATAATTTGTGTTTACGAGATTCTTGTAGCATAGCTATAACATTATTTCTGACATAATTTCTATCATAATTATTTTTGTATGTAATGCTAATCAATGTCCCATACTTTACACGATAAGATCACTCACGCGGTGATGATCGGTTTCATGTTTAGTTATACTGGACTGTAAGCTGAGTCACGGAGTTAAATATTTAAGAAAATAAAGGTCCTAAATTAACTAAATATCAAGATGCCTCGTAAAAGATTTCAAAGTTTTCAATCCATTATCAAATTATAATAATGATCACTCAATGTTGCAAGTATTCACTGACTTGGAGTGATTTTATTTTCCAAAGTCTATAAATGCTTGCAATTACAATATAATTTCCACGATCATTTGATGGATCATGATCACAATATAATGATTGATGGATAACCTTAATGACTCAATCATTCAGATGTTGTTTTGTGAGACCTTTTCATGACTTACATTGTACATGTATCTTGTTGAAGCATCAACAGGGGAGAGGCCAGTGATTACATTACCAGCCGTCAGTGGCCAACCTCAAGGAAATACAGGCGATTTGATTGGCTGGTAACTACAGAAATCTTTCCTATATTGCTGTAGTTTTATAGATCAATTTTTTAAGCAATAGAGGTAATGATAGCGATGATGATGATGATGATGATAGCGATGATGAGATGATGATTGTGATGATGATGAAGAAGAAGAATTTTCTGTAAATCTATTCGTCCTTCATAACATTTTTTTTTGCATCGCATGTAACGTTTCGTTGCTATATTTAGACATCGATTTTCCCCTTTTTAGACGGCGATAGCTCTTATGCTGAAATCGAAATCAGGCCTTGCTAATTTGCATATTTTCCACAACATTTTTAACTGTACCTCTCCGCGCTTAGTGCGGATCCATGCAATGCGATTCTGCACTAACGAATACGAGTGGAATATGTTACACAGGCGTTTAAATCATAACCGTAACCGCTTTTAGTGTGTTACTGTTTGTTAACATGTTTTCTTTTGCGATTATTTTGCACCGGAAGCATCAATTTTAAGCGTGAAAAAATATACGTGACATTTCTTAACCAGAACAGCAACCCATCTTACGTACATGAAGATCTACTCCTGTAAAAAGAAAAAGTAGTGCTCCGTATGTATGTAATTGACCTAAAGTAGTCTACACAATATTTTGCATGATGACGCGTTAGGTTCCTCCCAGGGCATTTCTTAACTTTGAAAAAGATAGGCAAACATTCTAGTATCTTAAATAATCAAATACCTGGTCAATTTCTACACATACAAAACAACAGATAGAATCCGCTTGTACTAGAGAAAGAGAATGACCTACTAAGGTATGCAGCTCTTTATGAATGAAAGGTTTATAGTTCCAGATTTTGTTTTCGGCTTATCACTAAATGGTGATATCTTTTGTTTCTTTCAGTACGATTGCTTTATAGAAGTCGAAATTGAATTAAAATGTATCGATAATCGATGCTGGAGATAAAGTGTTTAATAAATTGTAATGAAAAAAGAAAGTACGCGCGCGAAAGAATAGCACCTCATTCGGAGATATTTTGAACCATAACTGGCTGGAATGATTAAAATTCCAATTGATGTAACAGTTGGCCCAATGGTGCTGTGGGTAATCGCCAGACTAACGGCGTTTGATAGGGTTATGGGTTCGAATCCTAGCGGGAAAACATGTTTTTACTCTATCATTATTACTTATTTTCAAAACAAGACATTAAAGAGTTATATTGAATATCTTTAGTTTACCTTTTTAAGTACATGTGTATATAAAATGAAATTAAAAAAATACATTTAATAATTAAAGCTTGTTGTTTTAGATTTGCTTCCACATTTTCATATAATCCTATAAAATATAGGCAAGAGAAAAAGGGAGAGTAAGAGTGGCGATATGCTTATTGTTAGCATTCCATTGAGACAAACGATGTGTTCAACTTCTCTTTTAACGACCGTGTTCACACAAAATTGGGTTTATTGGCATCGCTTGAAAATCCATCATCGTTTATTAAATTTACTTTGATTAGCAAAAAAAATAAATAAATAAATAAATAAATAAATAAATGCAACATCATCACATTAAAACCATGTTCTCTAAGCTCTATCAGCGCTTTGATTAATATTGTTTGTAGCAACAATTTTAAGTTTTTATCAAATTTTCATTCCTTGAAAAACAAAACCACAAATCCGTGTTCACCAGGCTCCGTGTCGTTTCCATAGGTACATTCCAACATCCGTAGCCATCCCATACACGGATAGTGACGCCGAAGGTCCGGTTGCTATGGTGACGATGGAACAGGGCAAGGAATTCAACATCGGAGAGATTATAGACATAAGCACTGCTACCATTACGACAAAACGAGCCTACGCTGTAGCTTATATACTTACACCAGGTGAGACAGCGTGGGAAAATACTAGGTGTGTGTGTGTGTGTGTGGGGGGGGGGGGATATTTTAAAGTTGGATCAATGTGCGTAACTATGTAACGAGAATGTAAGTTGTAAAAAATGTGTTTCTCTTTTGAATATGATTTATTTTGTATGAGAAAGTTATATGAATGGATTTTAATAACTTGATTGATGACGTCTCAAGAATGAATATCATAATTTTAATAATTCGTTTGTAAAACAAGGAAGAGAAAAAATACAGATAGACAGAAAAACAGAGAGGGACAAAGAAAGAAAGAAAGAAAGAAAGAAAGAAAGAAAGAAAAAGAAAGAAAGAAAGGTGGATGGATGGATTGATATAGATAGGTAATGTTGTTATTTATAAATATAGTTAGAAAATTGATGTATAACAGTGATGATGATGATGACGTTGATGATGATACTCTGCAACTACTACTTTTCTTTTTATATCAACAGCAATCATAAATAAGTTCCATTGTATACTTAGATATTACTGAACCGGCGTTTAAAAGTTTGAACAACGCAGTGAAGGCTGACGTCACAGCAGAGGTTCGGGACGTCTATATACCAGGTTAAGACGTCAGGGCAAATCGATATGGATTACGTCCTCTCCGACACCAAATATTTTCAGTATAGATATAAGTGGTGGGTACAGGAAATTAAATATCTAATTCGATTAGAATAGAAAAAAAGACAATGCGATACAGTACAATACAATGCGATCATACTTTATTAAGTACGTTGCGACTTTATGTCATTGCAAAAACAGTTATATATAGAGAGAGACGAACATGAAATAAAGATGTAGTTAAAAAAACTTAATATTATTTAATCTAATTACTTGACTATGCTTTATAATATAATCCAACGTGTGTAAATGCTATCGAAAAGATACATAATATAGGCTAGTACAATGAACAAGATACAATGAAAAGCGTGTTTTCGTTGCCTTGGTCGTGTTTTTTTCCTTCTTTTTTCATCTTGTTGAAAAAAAAACGTGTAATAAAGAATATAACTTCTTGAATGCATTTTATACGCATGCCCATTACATGTCACGCTTATTGACGCCGTTTTCAAGTGGTAAACACGAATGTTGTGGGTCGATCCAAATTGGAAGCAAGAACTTCATAAAACCTTCCCAGGCGCTAAGTATCAGTACGGTCCAGTTTAAACGTCGATCGAAAATATTAGTAAATGGTCAAAGTGGTCGCTTAACAGAGTTGACTGTAAATGAAGGTTAACAAACAACAAAATGCAATTTGGTAAGCTTAATAAGGTGACTGTTAATACAGGTTCAACTGTAGTTATGTTAACCATTTTTAGCAATTGACGTAAACTTAAAACGTTTAAACTAATAAATCAAAATTGACAGGAAATGTGCTGGTTTCCAGTCCTTTAGTTGTCGGCGAGTACCAGCTGGACTTCACAGCCACAAACCTCTGTGGTCAGTCGTCGTCGGCAGCCATCACGATAGTCGTGTCTGATGTAAGTCGTACTGCACTCAATTGCTTAAACCGTAAAACAAATTCGAAACACATTCCACCATTAATGTTTTTCAAAATATTTAAGTACATGGCTTATTAAACATATTAAATGAATGTTTTTTTGCTGGGTGGATCGGCTACCGTCCCGCCGACAGTATTTCAGCAGTTAGAAGACTAAGTCAATTCGAGACAGATATAGTGCTGCCACACTGATGCCACGTCTAATCATATTATCCTGACACCGGGTCAACCATTCCCGGAACTACCCTTATATACTGAGCGCCAAGCAAAGAAGCTATACCAGGGCCTTTTTTGACATAAATAATTGCTATACTTATTAACAATGCTTGTTGATAATTGAATACTAGGGCTTTTGTCAGAGAAACAAAACTGAAGAAATATATACCTAAATATCCTAAGTATTACTAAGCGTTAAGTATAGTAGTCGTAAAAATGCCAAGAGCTATTGAGACACCTGACTTGTTTTTGTACGGAGTATGTACCAATTACGTAAAAAAAATTCCATGGTTTGTCAGTATAGAATTGGTAGTTCCTAGATTGGTTTCCCAGTTGCCAGATTGTAACTGGGTATGCTGTCATATCTCTTGTCTACGGAGTGATGTCAGAATAAGAAAGCGGTATATATATATATATATATATATAATAATAAGAAGAGGAAGAAGAAGAAGAAGAAGAAGAAGAAGAAATAATCCATTGTGTCTTAAAACCGCCTTCTTAAAACCTAATATAACAGGGGTCCCCGCCGCAACAAGTGACTACCCAAGCTCTTCCGGACCAGGATGACACAAAAGCAGAAACCATTGACGACGGGGGTGTTGTTGTTACTAACGACGGTACTGGAGAAGAGCCACCGGAAACCAGAATATACGGTAACACGACGGGAACCAACTTGAACATGGACCTCAATATAAATACTACGCTATGGATTTTCGGAGAACCAGGATGTAAGGAAATATGAAGAAGAAATATATAGGTCAAGATAACATTTACGAGTACTATGCAAATGTACTTTATCTCTTAATGAATTAAAATCATTTACTTTTCTTTTGTGTTATTTTCTGCATTATTTAATTAATTAATAAATACATGTATTCACATTTTTCCACATTGTATAATACCAATATATTTCAAAAATAAAACTCTTTTGCTAAGTTTATTCCATTTTCGCATTTCATTATTACTACAACGACATATCTTTGTCTCTGAATACTGTCAGAGCTTAAATTACAACTGGGTTCGATCCCTTGCTGCTGCACACCAAAGTAGTAAAAGTGGTACTTGCATAGCTCCCTTGCTTAGCGCTCAGCATATAAGGTTTAAACAGATTTATTGAAATTATTTAGCTTATTTCGATTGGAATATACATTTTTCCTTCGCAACACCAGTATTTTGCACCTTTGACATTCTTTGAATAAATATTCTCGCAAGTGTGGATCAACTGTTGACTTTCCTTATTCTATTTAGAACAAGTACGAGTACGAACCCAAAACCTGATGACACCGTTGTCTTTGATTTGTTTAATGGTTCTAAAATATTAATACAGACTGTAATTAATAATTAATTAAATTAATTTTAATTGACATTACATTTCGTTGATTATGTAACGAAGGGAATTTCGTGGGTACATTTATTTTTGGATCTATGTTCTAGAAAACGTGAGGTCTATATAACGGAGACAAGTTTTCGTGGGGATTAATATTCGTGGATATGACCCTCCACGAAATCAACGAAGACAAGTGTCCCACGAAAATTAATGATTTCACGGTAGATGACAACACATGGAAAATACTGTTATTGTTATTGTTTCAATGTTTAGAATAATTCTTAAATAGGATAACAGTAAAACAAAAACAACGAAAATAACTTCAGATTAATAAACGGGACTCTTAATAACGAAACATGTTCAAAGCTTTACTCGTATACTTGTATTTTTATCATAACTGGTCCAGGAACTGGCTCGAATTCAACCAACAATACTTAGCCTCAAGTAATACTTGGGGATGAATTTCCCAAATATTTAATACGAAATATTCAAGTATACGACTTAATTGACATAATTACCTTTTAATTATTCATATTTATTATGAAATGTTTGGGCATATTTATTAGAGAATCAGGAATGATGAAATTCGCTTTTAAGTATTTAAGTATTTCTTAGCGCTAAGTATTGTTGGTAGAATTCGAGCCTGTTACATATAAAACGCAATAATTTTTATTAGCTTTTAGTTCAAATTATTATTAATGTTGTCTTTTAGCGGATGATTGGAAGGTACCCGCGGCATTGGCTATCTCCCTGACTATCTTGACGGCACTAGCCGTCCTGGTCTGGGATAGGTATAAATGGTACAAACGGAGGCACAACTGCAACACGGCTCCACTGGACCCGGTCACTGAGGGTACCGGGTGTGATTCCAATGGAAGCAGCGAAAAGGTTAAAGAAGCGGCGGTGTCTGTTTGATGTTTGACAGAAGAGTGATGTAATACGAGACAGTGAAAATAATCAATTTCGGACTGAAATAAATCAGAAAAAGAGAGCTAGATAAATGATAGACGTATATGAAACAACAACAACAACAACGACAATAAAAACATGGAGAAAAAGGAAATTTTCGTATGAAAAATAAGCATGCTACTGGCAATTATTGATCTTATATTACCATATAAACTTTATCAAATTCCGCATTGCATTCATATTTTTAAATAAATCAAATGATCTTGATCAATTCATATATCTATAATATGTATTTTATAGTTGTATATGTATCTATATCTATTTAATACTATATATACATACGTTTTCAACATATTCGTTTTATTGTTATACCTTGCGCAAAACATCGTCTTCATAAAGTTTTCTTCGGTGAAAGATATGGTTTTCATTCATGGATATAACACGGTCTTTTCAACGAAGGTATGAAATACTACGCAGCTATCAAAAAGTGTTTGTTACTTATAGTATTTATAGCCGATCTATTATTTGCACAATATCAGAAATTAAAAATCAGATGGTTTTATTCATGAGCTTATATGGAAACTAACGTTAGTTAAATTGTTTAACAGATGGACATTTTAAAGTTTGAATATATATATATATATATATATATATATATATATATATATATATATATAATAGTGATATGCAAATGTAATTATACGACTCTTTGCTGTCCCCGGCAGGGTCAGCCGTATCTTTCATGTGACAAAGCATTTAAGCTGGTTTGAGATTGGTGGGTTGTATCCCTCGTGCACGAAGGGTCTCCTTCAACCGTGATCAGCTGGACGTTGCGCAATATGACTGAGATACTGCTTTAGCTACGGTTAACATCAACAACCTCTGCCGACATTCATTTATCACTTGGCACAAAAATGCTCATAATACCTGTGACTGCGGGGTTTATTAGTGTTCAGAGTCATAAAAAGGGGATTTAAATATTATATGAGCAGTTCGGTAATAAATGACCTTTGGATTTGTACGTAGAGGAAGCCATGCGCTATATTGTCCATGCTTTCATGTTTTACTGGAGACGTTCAGATTTTCATGGCGGAGTGTCCTGTAATGAATAACGAAAATATATTTGTAGCATGAATTGCAGATACACAGCTAAGCGTCAAACATGAATGACTTCAGATTGGAAATAATATGTTGATTTATGAAGGTGTGAACTTAAAAAGTTTATATAAAATAACGAGTGAATATCATCGCGTTTTACGTACAATGTCTGTTGATTAAAGCAAATGATTTCAGAAACCATGGAAACGACATTGAAAATGTGTGTGTTCATTACTATAATTTTGTTGATCATGAACCGCGCAGTTAACGGTCAAGGAAAAGGTATGTATATCTACAATGCTTTCACTATTAATATCATTTAATATATTTAAAAGGTATATACAATGTGCAATTTCCTTGACAAATATATATTTTTACGTGTATGTATTAATTTATGGAATAAATGTATTCCCATATTCCAGTATTGTGAATGACACCTGTATACAATCTGTTCTAATATATCTAATGTAATTAAGACTATTTGTTTGTTTGATTTGCTTTAACTTCCATGCATCCGTATTCAAGTAATTGCGTTCAGTGAACGACAGACAGTTTTTGAACCCTTTTTATTGAGTGTAACCCTCCCCTAATAAACAGAAAATGCTACAATAGACAAAATGTTATACCGGAATCCCGGCGGAATGGTTATTTCGGCCGGCCTGATTTGCTAAAAATTGTTGTGCGTATCTACGTGCCTTTCTTACATGACGTAATTTTGTAAAGGAAAAAAAAAAAAAAAAAAAAAAAATATATATATATAATTAAGATATGTCTCTCGTCGTCTTTCCTTGAATTTGTCTATGATAATGATTATGTCAGATGTCATTATGTTTTCCAATATATAAATTTTGTTTAACGTTATTGTACTTATACAAAACCAAGTATACACGTACTTGCCGTTTTCGTACTTACACTTTTTTTCTGCTAACGTCGTTCCGATAATAACAATATTTGACTATGGGAACATAGGTTGTAAACAGACTTCAGCTCATTATTATTCAAATTATATTTTGTGTTACCGGTTACCTTATGTATATCTGCTTTAATCCTATTGTATTATTAACCTTTATCAGACAGAGCGAAAACAAAAAGGTGCGAATATCATATATTGGGACCATCTCAAAAATGCATTTTTTTTTTGATGTGCTGGTTCTCAATGTTTTATTGCGTTAAGTGAAGAAACAAGTACCAGCAGTAGAAACGGGTATTACATCATTTTCTCAAAATGACGGAGAATCAAGTCAACAACAATAGTCCTTCGGCTCGATTCTTTGACGCTTGCCTCAAGTTTTCTTGCTTCTTGGTTCCTTATATTTGAAGGTTCGATTCCCGGTCTGGCTATTCAGATTTCCAAGCAGCTGGCTAGGTGACAGCACAGGTACTTGACACAGAATGTCAATATAGCCCTCTGTACATATCAAACTTATATATAGACTAACAGATATTTTTAGTGAGTGTCAAATACCTGTGGGTAAAAGTCTCTTCGTCTAACTGGGTGCCTCAGTGCATTTAAGATCTTCCTGGCAGAAGGGGTGAATTCCAAATTTTAGAAAAATACAACAGATTGTCCTTTAAAATAATAACAAGTATACAAAATAAAAAAGAAATTAAGTTGCGTAGATAATGTTTTTTTTGTTTGTTTGTTTAGCTAATTACAATTACAAAAAGGTACATTAATATATATTTTACTATTCGATATTAAGCTATAAACTTGACAAACAAATGCACGCGGACCTTGCTTTCTTATATAATTAACTTCGGAAAACAATAGGACGGGAACTCACTAAGTATTGCGTAATGTCAATTCATGTTTTCTTTGCAGAATGTTCTGAAAAGTCAACAGCAGGACCCAAGAATCCCCATGATTACACTGGGAAGATTGATGAGGATAAAGGTAAGTCTCGTCTCATTTGTATACAGTCTAACCTGCCGTTAGCGACCAGTCATGTGACCTAGAGGAAGTGACCACTTAGATATCTCGAAAATAAGTACTTATACGTTACTTTGGTATGCAATTTTAATGCTCAAATTCAGGGAATGGTCATTATTTCTAGTGGGGGCTTAAATATTAGGTCACACTTAAGTGTTTTTGAGGACCTGACCGGACTAGATGAATAGTTGAAAAGCTAAATAGATGTCAATGTATTGCAAAAAGTTATTTCGAAAAAAAAAAAAAGAAAAAAAAAAAAGCTGTCCGCTTAGAACAATATGATGACTGAGTTGCTTGGGCTTAATACGGGTTGACACTTATGCTAATGAAATTGAAGTCAGCGCAAATAAGATTTACAAAAGCAACAAGGATCCATTAATCACCTAAATCTATATTTTTGGATAAGACCCAGAAATCTAACATTTGAACTGTTCATTTAATTAATTCTTAAAAAATGAATTTGTAAAAACTCAGTTAAGCCTGGTAATTATTTTCTGTATGTAAATAAAGTTGAAATCATAGTCCTTAACCCTTTCCCTCATAGAGGACACCATGAAAAGACCTATGCGAACAGCATAAAACCAGATCAGCCTGCGAGTAACTCGCAGGCTGATCAGGTTTTATACTGTTCGCTGCTCCTCAGTGGTCTGGAAATGAGGATTTTGTAATCAAATTTGGTAAGGTTTAACTGTGGTTTTCTGCAGATCAGGCTTTATGTGATACCTATTGAGGGCGTCAAAATGAGTATATATGAGGGAAAGGTTTAAATTTGTATACGTAGTTTTCAAGCACTCGTCTTAAGATAGAGACACAGGAGCTTGAAGAATTAGGACCCAGGCTTGCGTTTCACGAAACACAGCAGATTGAAATATTCTGTTCAAAATTTCAAAATGATCTAGAAGTACATTTATCTCAATCACTGACCTTAAGGATTGTAATTTTAACATACTCTTGCAGAAAATAGTTGTGGTAATACAGAATTTCAGATTATTTAGTTGAGGACGTCTCAGACCTAGTTCCCATAAAATCCACGCTCTTGACTCAATTATGCCAATGCAGGGTACGGTTATATTTTGTACGGGGACATGTACCGCATTCCTTGCTGTGGCGTCGTGGCGCAATGGGACTTCAGCACCGGGGATTTTGACGTCATCCAGCTTCAAATATGGCGTCCTACTGATGACACAAACACGGAATTCCAGCTTGTAGGGGTAAACAAACATGGCGTCTCAAGTAAGCATGTTCATTTTAGATTTAGTGAGCCACAATATATAATGGACATTTAAGTTTTCTTCATTAAACACTAATTTATATACCGGTTGTACATTATATAATGGTGAGAAGATTTTAATCGCTTTTTGAAGTATCTGATCGTTATTATCTGCCCCTATAAAGAGGTTGACTGTTTGGTATATTTGGTACATGTGACCGCTCTAAAGAGGTTTAGCACATGGCATTTTCCTCTCGTCAAATCAGATGCCAGTATTTGTTTATAGTCACCGTGGACTATAAAACGCGTAGTCCACACTTTTGTAAAAAATCAATAAGTGTGGACTATGCAACCACATAACTCACACTTTTGTGACGTTTTGACACTCGTGGAGGAAAATACCATGTGCTAAATAGCTTAGTTCATAGTTGACTTTAACTACACGACATAGTCACTCGGGCTCCGCCCTCGTGACTATATCGTGTAGTTAAAGGCAACTATGAACTAACCTATACTTTGTTGTATATTTAGAAAAGGACCAAAAAGCAGGCTTCCAGGTGTACGAAGTAGACCCTGGAGACGCGATATCTGTCGAGAGGAATGATGTTATTGGTTGGTATGTGTTGCCAGTGGTTTTTGTGTTAAACTCTCAAGACTGTTGAAATAGATTGTATTATTATTGATATGACCAGTCATATATTGATACGCCGTAAAAGTATTTGCTATGTTTTTAGTGGGACGATATTTAAATTGGTTCCAATTTGATTATTTACTAGAATGATATATTGTTCTTGTATAGCTCTATGAATGAAATATGCTGCAACTAATCGTGTGATAATTTTCTGACCTAAAATGTCAAGACTTCTCCAATGTTGGTTCGAGTCACGTTCTAGGCAGTGTATGTTGGGTTTAACGTTCCACCAATAGTATATCAGTCATTTGGAGACAATGTCTACTTCTGATCACACTGTAGTGTTACGCGGAACATACCGGGCCAACTAGCCCTGGAACTACCATGTGTATATGCTGGAGCTAAACCGGTATCAGTTTGAACAACTTTAGTGTGTCGTGGCTGGGGATTGAACCCTCGGAAACGGTCATTGACACTGTTGCAGCAAAGGTGAACCTCACTACCCCAAAACAGCACGTGTTAATAGCTACCCCTTAAGATTTTGGACACTCTATGAAATAATCAATCGACTGATTTTATTAAAATAACTTTAAAAATAAAATAAGAATAAAAATATCAAAACAGGTACTCCGAAGCGGACTCTTTGATAGCCTACAATGAGGACAGTTCGTACAACGAGATCTGGAAACACAAGCACGACAACCAGCTAGCCATTGGAGACACTGAAAATTTCGGCAAAGGAGCGGCCGTGAAGTCCAGAATATTTGGAATACAAATAACACTGATGCCCAGTAAGAGGAATATGCATATTTATATATATATATATATATTTCACCATATGGCATTATACTTAAACGGCTGTTTCCGTATAGCCATCACGTATTTTTTCTTTATATTTAACACGTTACCTATAAACTAGAGGCCGAATTACATCCGTCCGAGGCACGCGCGTTTTCTATGCTCATTGTATTGAACTCAAACAGCTGGATTAAATGTGTTTGATGCAACTAAAATCGTTATTTTCAGATATTATTTGTAACTATTTTCTCAGTGTAAGATTACAAATAGAAATTCGTTTACAGTCCATCCAATCATGTGTTTTAATCGAGTTTTACTGAGTCTACGTCATATGGTAAACTCCTTCATGAAAATGTTATGCTCGCCAGGGGCTCGCTTTATAACATTTTCATGAACTCGTTTAGTAAAATTAAGTAAAATGATATGATTGAACAATTCATGTCAGATCCGATATATACGTAATATTTTCGTAGTTTCTTCGACATTTGCAAACTACTTCAATGTGCAATTTTAGATATGGTATGGCAATGGAATATTGTGGGAAATTTAACGTGTCAGATGTAATACTGAAATATAAACTATTGATTTATTTAAGTTAATACTATCATTTTATTAAGATCTGATTTTGCTTAAACATGTATTATCATACTCACGTTGGCATGACGTATGTATTTTTTTTATTAATTGATAGGAAGAGAAATTATTTTTGTTTATGATTATTTTTGTTTATGCACTTATTTAAAACCAATAAACGTTGACACTGGCATTCTCATGTGTGAACCCCCACCCTAAAAGCAACAAAAAAAATCACGAGTTATAACATGCGTTGAAAATTGTTATATTTGATTGGTTAAAACACTTTTGGTATATTTCTGAACAGATTCTCCACCAGCGTTTGAAGATATGGCTGACGTCACTATAAACTCTGACACTGACATTGGAACAAAGATACTAACGCTTAAAGTTACGGATGAAAATCCTGCCGATGTGAAAGCCCTGGAATTAAACTGGCATCTGATATCGAATACTTCAAGGTTGATTCTCAATCAAGTATGTGCATTTGATTTGATTTCAATTATAAATTCTCAATATATTATTGATTTTTTATATCATTTTTTTTCTCAATTTAGTATGTTTATTTGTTTCATTAAATGAACCCATTTTCCTTTAAATCCAAAACACGTGTTAATATGATGGTCTTCTACATACATCCCTTCTAGGTTATCCGGATATGGTGGTTCTAGTAATGTCTTTTGAGAACGATTAAATGTGCTGAAAAGAAATGTTCAGAAACTTCAAAGTTAGTATTGCACACGCTGGCCTTTGATTCAATTAAAAAAATCAAGAGGATTATGCCATCTTAATTATTAATTTTTTTCTCAATTAAATTGTACATCTGAGATTGTACTTATGTTATTTTGTTGCTTGTTTGTTGGATTTTGCGTCCCACCGACAGTTTTTCAGTCAATTGGAAACTTTCTTATATGGACATGTACTGCTGTATAACATTTGGCATGATACTATGCCTAGTATTGGTCCGATCTGTCCTTTAACTATCGTATGTACTTAATGCAAGACAGGAGCTGCCAGTACGTTTTGACTTTGGTATATCACGGTCGAGAATCTAACCCGCAACCTACCATCCCGAGGAGGTCGCTCCAACCATTCGACCATCGGGTAGACTTCCACTACAAAAGAAGGCCCTTCTTCATAATCTTTTCAAGATGAACAGGGTTGTTATTCTTGCTTTTCTGTAGTTTAAGAATTTGTTTCAAAGTGTTAAAGCAGCCTAAAACGGCAAACTCTCCGATATACTTCAAACCTTTTTTTACAGAAAGCATCCAGGTTGCGGCACCACTATCAGCTCTAACGGCAGATCAAACATTTGAACTGCAGCTCATGGTGATAGATCATTGCAAGGCTTCAGCTGAAACAACTGTTACTGTCAATGTAAAGAAAGTTGAGGTAAAAGAAGAGGACCTCGAAGTCACAGATGATGATTCGACTGCATCAACTTTCTCATTCTCTTCAACTTTTGTAAGTTATGAGGAATTACTCAGGACCCATGTTGTAATTTTTAGCCTTTGAAGTATATACAGAAAAGGATTGTACAAGACATTTTTATTAATATGCAAGGTCGCATGATATCGCACGGGTAGTCATAGAGATGGTTTATACATAACTTCAATCTTCGGAAATTATTGATTTTCAGTGTCCACAACTGCAGTTGAATAAAATAAGATAAGACATCGTCATTTCAACGTTAATTTTAAACAGGATAACAACCTTTTGTCTTTTATGGTATCACGACCTGTTAATCTATTTGTAAAAGTCTGTTTTGTGATTAGAAGGTCGTTTGTTCTATTCCCGATCAAGACATTCAAAAGTCGTAAAAATGGTACCGGAACCTTTGTTTTGCACATAAAATAATGATTCTGTAACTGGTTAGCTATGTGTTAGGATAAAATGACTTATTACGATATCTTGTCAGTTATCTACGTGTCGTAAGTCTACGAACTCTCCAGACTAAGTATAAACCTAACATACAATAAACCATAGTATAATTCATTGAGTTATATAGACTTATCAATGATTTGGGAAATTTTCAAATATATGTTTATTTCCCATTGAACAATGTGTAGAATTATACACCCTCAAGTATATTAGGTGTTCGGGAAGTGCTCGTTGTTGTCTCATTTCGGAATTAAATGGACTATAACATAATCAAAGCGCTGCCGCTGCGTTGTCACGTGATACATGAGTGTATGTAACGTTGCTGTTGTATTTATGAACATCATTGCAATCACCATACCAAAAGACATAACATACATTAACTTTGCATCACAAAACAAAACCAGTAGAGTGGATATAATATATCGACAGAAGGACGAATCAAAGTGCGCACTATTTGTGTAATTGCGCGGAAGTACGAAACTGTACAAAGGAGCGGAGAGACTGTGATATACGGTTACGCTGTATCCTCTGCTGCGCAGTAATTTCGAATTGTTTACTCAATATTATAGAATCACATTAAATTGATGCATCTGTATTGAATATTTCTCAGTCTGTACATACGAAATATGATACTTTTATTAATGTATATGTGCCTGTTTTAAACTTTTGCCTCTAAAGTAGATTTCTTTGATTTTTTTCCAGTACTTCACGGAACCTGCATCCCCCATTGGCCAAAATACTTCACAGGACAAGTCCTCATCTGATGGTATTTCTAAACTTTTAAGTCGATTGGACGTTGATACTTTATGTCGTTCTTCCTAAAAGTATCAATTACTCCACAGAAATTGAGTTTTATTGATTTTTTATATAGTTTGATATATGTTTATTGGATTATACATGTATGACCAATCAACAGTATTTCAGCTATTAGATGAGATTGCTTCCGTGGTAGATACAGCTTTACCACACTGCATTGTCACGCTGTTGACATTTGCATAATACCACAATCACAGTGTACTGATACCGCGGCAATCAATCCTTTATCCCATACATAATGATGAGAACAAAACATGGAACTACCTGTACCAGTTTGATATATTTTGTATGTCGCGGCTGTGACTTGAGTTCTCGATGCGGATGATCTATTTTGTTTCATATTTATGAAAATTCCAGGACTCTTATGTATATGCATTATCTCCAACAGAAAAGCATCCCTAAAATGGGCTAAAATTACTGCCAACTGCTATGAAACTTGGCGGTTGTATTTCAAACCCCAGTAGGATAATTTTTTTCTTATTTTTTTTCTCTTTAACCATTATTTTTCTAGAACTTATATTTAGTAAGGAAAAAATATGTTTTAAACGATATTTTTGGATAGGAATGGTCATATTCTGTTTATCCATGTTTAGGTACCGTCGTGATAGTGCTGATCGTTATCATCGTCATTCTCCTGATCGTCATCGTCGTTGGAACAGCATTCTTACTATACCTCAAGACAAATGGGAAGACAATGCACAGAGATGCAGAAAGGGCCAATCAAAGGAAGAGATCCAGAAATGTCAGAGCGACTCAGGCAAAAAAAGCACCAAATACGACAAAGAAACCGGCGACGGAAAAACAGCCAGACAAAAAAGCAGCCCCGCAGCAAAACGGAAGTGAAAAGAAGAGTGCCCCAGCACCGAAGCAGACTTCTGACCCTAAAGAAAAACCAGGGGGAGATAATAAGGCTAAAACTGGAAATGAAAGCACCAAGAAAGACAACTCGCTACCCAAGACTTCAGAAAATAGTACCAGCAACAAAGCTGATGAATCAACGGTTAAATCAAGTATTGAAAAGGGAGAAGCTTCTCCTAAGGATGTGACTGTGGAAAAGAAATAGATATTTATCTAGAGCGCATTGTTTGAAAAAATATATTGTCAATTAAGTTTTTCTGTAAAATCACTATAATTTATTTCACTCTGTGCATGTTTACCTTCTAAAATAGTTAACTTATCCATGAATATTGTGTTTGATAAGAAACCGAAGACGAAAGATCAGTGAAATTCCCGGTTTATGGGCATCAATTCCAGCAATTCATACAAGTTTAACTTGGACAATATAAGCATAAATATGGGAAACTATGTCAAACCAAGGGATATCATGACAACTTAGATAGTAAATGAAATTCTTTCTGATAACGTCCTCCTGATATCTCTGAAGACTATGAATTATCTCCCCTGAAAAATAAAACTGAAATTCGAAACAAAATCATTTTATATGGCTTTCTACCATACGTTATATTCATTTTTTGTTATACTTAAAGGAATCGTATATCCTATAGGTTTCAACCTTTACTGTCGATTATATCAAAATCAAACAATAGTGAAAAAAAACAACAAAAAAAACAACAACAAAAAACTCTCAGTGAAACGTTTTTAGATGCCTCTAAAGTTACATAGAATCATAGAAATAAGACCATCCATTGACCAGAAATTGAATTATCGCTATAAAGTGTGTGTATCATAGTATTAGTTATTTATACGAAATATGTAATGCATGTTTATAATCTTATTATATGTCATCATGTAAAATGTTTTGTAATACTGTATGTAATAACGCCCTCTTTTGTATTTGAAAACGCGCGCACACACACACACACACACACACACACACACACTAAAATAATTTGATTTTTTTTGTATAGTCCTGGACTCCCTGTTGTAATCAAAGATATCACACAAAAAGCTTTTATTCAAAGAAATCTTGAAATTAATTATTTTTATATGAAAATTGCATGAAGAGCGTTGAATACTTAATGGTCAAGTCAACACTGCATTTTAATAAAATAAAAATAATTCGTAGAATATTTTGAACACATTGAAGTTTCATATTTTCAATCAGTACAATTTCAAATTCTATCAATATTGTCTGTGGTTAGCAAAGGTGTACAAGTTTAATATATTACTAAATGGAACGACTTAAAATGTATCTTCATTTAGGAAGGAATATCTTAAATTGGTAAATACATGTATGCTTGAATTGTAATGACCTGTACTTACGAGTAAGTGTGAAATATCGACATCTTAATATATATCCAAAGTAAGCTATGTAAATTGTAAATTAGAAAAAAAAATGAACCAATGAGAAAACTTATATCCTATCTTACTGATGGATGGTATACCTTAATCTGTAATGACCATTAAAATTTGGATAAGAATGAAATTTGATCGACATCTGACTGAATAATCTATTATAACTGTAAATTTTAAGGACATTATACCGTTTTATTTCTGGTGTCACTACTAGTTCAAGCATTGCTACCTTTATCAATGTTTATAAAAATATATAATGTACAAAATGACGGCGATATATTTTAATTATATGTACATGTATAAACTTGCTTATTAAGCAACTTTTAACATGATATGTAAATAATGATATAATTATATTTGAATGTGGAATAATAAATTATAGTATTATAGTGGGAAACTGTAAGCACGGGAGAGTTTAGAAAATATACATTTATTACCAGGAATTGTAAAATACTACAAAATACAAAATTAATTTCAAATTTTATTAAACAAGTAAACAGCACTTAATGTTTCATTATTTTGTCAGTTTGACAAAAGCTAATACCAAAACTCGGGCATGACCTTGCTGAAAACCAAATTTCATGTTAGTAACGAAACTGAAACATTGAAAATATATATTATACACACATTAATGAAAACTGATCATACTGCACAGTTATTGATATCAACAATGACCTTATTTATCACGATGAAATAAAATGCGATTTTAATTTATAATTTGTATGAAGAGGAAATATATATATTCGTGTTCTTCATTAAGTATGATACAGTAAAAGTACGAAATTTCGAGGACCGGAGAAGTTTAAAATTCAGTAAAAATCTCATATAAAAATCACCTTAATATAAGGACAGCCTCATTTTAATGCCACCATTTTCAGCACTATTTGCCCATTTATACCGCTGGACTTAATTCGATAATCAGACGGTCTTATTATTACGACCCCATGGGTGGTCGTATTTTTGAGGTTTTACTGTATTCTAAGGTTTGTATTATCGAGAGATCATTCTTTATATCTAATTTTATGGACATTTATTGAGCCGGGAGTAGAGAAGGAATATTATCTCGAATTTGGCATTGCATTCGGATAAGCGAGCCCCTGATAATCGCCTCTTTACTGTATCAAAAAGTGACGTAATAAGCTAACCTAGTGCGATATTTTCTCTGTAACGTATATCGAAGCAATGGTATGATTTCCACACAGTGCAGTTAAAAATGATAATGATAAAATATAAAAAACAATTCACAGAGATATATGTGTGACGATGTGATTGCATGCGGTTTTTGTTACCATAGTTACGCATTTACGTATATTGAAGTCATCAGCGTAAAGGGAGATAATGAATGCATATACTCATGGTATGTTAGTGTACATCTTATAATGATTTAAGTCGTGTGCATTTTTTTTTCAATGAAACAAGCATACTAGTGTGTTTTAGATGTATGCATTTTATAAACAAATATTTTTAGTGCATAATTAAACACATTAAAAGCTTAGAACAAAAATGTGTGTAATCATTTATAAAGCGCAGCTTACTCGTAAACAGCGACCACATACAACATAATCACCTTCAAATAAGGCCAGATATTTAAGTCCACAATGTGGTTATTATTACACTAGAACCGCTCAGCGTTTTCACCTGCCAGTAACGGTCATTTTTCATATATGAAAAATTAATCCTCTTTAAAAGACGATCTGTACTTAGCATGCGATCTATTCTGAGCAGCAGTTTTCATTAAACAAAAAAAGAAATACAATCATCCATTTATCTAAATGTTATTCACCACCTGTGCTAAAAGACCACTTTCTGAAAATCCGTTGATACATGTAAGCCATTTAAGGCAAGTTCGGCTTGGGCCTTTAACCACTACTTCTACAATATCATTAGTTCATAACAGTAAAAAGGTAAAAATATATCAATGTCCAAGACTTTAATAAAATCAAATATTTTTTAATTATTCTGACAGAGAGTTTAAACAATTACATGCATGGTATTCTTTTCACAGCTATTTTACCTAAATAAAAAAATACACGCAAATAAAAACACATTTTCGCTGCATCTTTGGAAATGATAGATCGCTTTTGCGTTATCGTCTTGAACGACTGTAATATGATGAATCTGATGTGCACAAAACATTATGTTTCCTTTATTTAATTACCACGTGACCATGACGCTTTTCTACGAAGGCCAAGATGTTTCTTCCACAATAAATCGCTGTCCATGATACAGTAGTTAGTCAATAGCATGATGGTGAACATTGTCAGAAAACCCACGTTCGTTCAATACACTTTGCTTCTTAATCAACCGTGGAACATTTGGTAAACAAAACTTCGTACTCTGGCATTTCATTGGATCCGTGGCAGATATTTTGAAAGTTAGCTAGTTCTACAATGTAGAGCTGACGTCACGCTCCTCGCCTAAGCGTTGCGGTTTATCTTGCTGGAACAATGAATCAGCTTTTGCTTTTCAAATTCAGTTTCAACGATGAGAATTAAAAAAACTATGCGTTTTTTCATTGGTCACCAAGTAGCTGATTAATATTCAGGAAACAAAGTTTCGCCAGCTAAATATCACACGGTACATACAGAAGTGATAACGGAATATATGCCGTTGGTTTTCGACGATGGATAATGAATAGATGATGAGTTTATACATTGACCCCATTCAATATTTTGCAGTGTTTTCCCTAATTAACACCATTCAGGTCAGAATTTGCAAGGAATCTGGATCTACGCAGCATACACTTTAAGTTTCTGCACGGGTGAAAGGTTAAAATATTCAAGAAACGGATAATGATTATCCTATTAGATCTACATTGCATGTGTTTGTAGGGATAATGGCATTGGACATTTCCGGTTGCCTAAACACAGTTTTTTTTAATCATTGTTGAGCTCCCAAGGAGCAACGTTTCTAGTGAGAATGAGAATTCATTTTTAAAATGATTGTTGATCGTAACGTGTATGTCACTCGTTCTGTTTATTATCTGACTCAGAATTGCTCCAGTCCTCTTTCTAACCCTGCAAGTTTCTGATATACAATATCCCACACTTTGCAAGCATTCTGAACACCCTGATATGATCACTAGACTGTCATGTCAACGGTTAATGTTCTGGGGTGGGGTGTTGTCCAAAGTGTCCATCGAAGGTAACCAGGGGGGCAACCAGTGGCGCGGAATTACCGGTCGTCTGGTAGTCGCTGAACTGCAGACGTAAAGATAGCATCAGAAATGTACAAATATACATAAATATACGTAGTTCCAAAGTGACATTGCACATAAAAAATACATTTTCTTGTGCGAGACATTTATGAAATTTCGTATCTAGAATTTTTTCTTCATCCATCCATAAATAATTTGTGATCATGGTCCATCAAGTGATTGTGGGAATTTCATAGAAAATGCAAGCCTTTATAGAAGTACTAGAGTACTATAGAATCACTTAAACTCAATGGATGATTGTGTCTTAACTAAATTCCATTAACACATTCGAAGGACCATGATTATAACTTAATGATGGATGGATTACCTTAATTTCGAAATAATGTTTCGATGATCTCCCCTTATAAATACTGTATCCGCAACCATTATGTCACATTTGTAAGAATCGGAATAAAAAACATTTCTTATCTCTTTCAAAAGAAAAAGCTAGATCTAATGTTTAATCCAAAAAGCGTCAACTGCAGTAATATTACAATGAAAAATAAAATAAAACAAAGTGATTAGATGTTAGTTACCCAGCGCAGAATATGCACCGGAGTTGTATTCCTGTCATATTTGATTATTAAGACAAGAATAAATCGCTTTTTATGAAATGAAGTGTGTCCAACGAGAAAATAAAAGTCTACCATGTTACTATAGGGACAGCTTCATATTTTTCTTGATAAACAGAAATACACATGTATTTATTAAATACCTTGCTTTTACTATATATTTTATCAGGGACACGCATGAATTAGAAACTATATAAATGACGTAACAGTACATTAAAATGTTAATTGTTATTTATTTAATTTATTAATTATTATGATTTATTTTATAGTAATATAAGCTACTTTTAGCGGGAGATATGTAATGAATGAAATCTAATATTTGCATCCACTAATTTTTTAAATTGTTAAACTCTTTAGTCTCAACGAAAGCCTCGAGTAAAAAATCAGGTATTCAATAAACCATTGGGTGCCTTTACAGCATAGTAGTAACGCGGGTTCGATTCCTAATCACAAACATTAGAGGGTACACCCGTCGCCCATCCAGACACGTGGGTTTTTTTTTCCGGGTTCTCCGGTTTCCTCTCAAATAATGAATTACATACGTCGCCAACATCGAGCGAGATTTATATAAGTTGTGATAAAGGGTTTCGTAATCGATGTTAAATAAAATAAATTTAATTCAATAAACAGAAATATACACTATAATGTTAATATTGTACAAAACTTTGATACAGCAGAACCTGTAGTAGCGATCACCTGTGTTGAAAGGACAAACTGTCTTAACGGCCATCTTATAGGTTCTCAGAAAAAAGATGATGCCTAAACCTTTTTCTTGATAACTTTGTTTAAACTTATTTTTATTTTAACGATTGGGAACAATGTTATTACAACTTATACTAATCCCTCTCAACGGTCCCTGAGTTGGACCAGTACTTTGCGTCTTGGTGATTTATAAAAGATTCTTTTCCCCCAACATCCTGGTCGCATTAGACATTTCTAACTGTATCTGGTGTAAAACAAAAAGACGGAAACATCAATTTTGCTTAACGGTGATTTTAATCAAATAAATCTTTACTTACTATCAATTAAAGATTTGAAATTAGTATTTTAAAATATATATATATATATACAACATTTAAGAAACTTAAAGAAACGTGTAAATATTGTATGAGAAATGATATTCAGTAAAACTTCATGTAAAGACCACCTCAATATAAAGACCACCTCAATATAAAGATCACATCAAATTAAACCACATTATAAGACCCCTCAATTAGAAACCCTGAAATCATACGACCACCTCATATTAAGATACACATCAATTTTAAAATTTACGTTCATATTTTGTTAAGAACAACATCAATAATAAACCACTATTTTCAGAACCTTTTCCTCTATTTCGTGTAAACTGAAACTCGATTATCAGACCACCTCATTATTAAGACGAGTAAACAGCAGTCTTAAGGGCGGTCTTATTATTGAAATTTTACTGTATTCATAATTTTGTGTAAGTATGACTAACAGTAATAAAAAAACTTTGCACTTTTGTTCAAGATCAAGAAAACACGTTATTGTATTGTAATTTCAGCCTGGATAGTGTTAGTCAGGAATGGAAAAGAAAAGGGAAAACATAATTACACGTCTAAGGGAAAACAATGAACATTGACACTTGATCATCCTTTCATTGAAATGATTTCTAATATGAAATGTTACCTAATTGTTTTGATTATAAATGACTTAGACTCACATTGTTGTTAATTTCTTCTCCAAGAACCGAGACATATTTGATTACTCAAAAAGTACTAGTCCAATCCAGAAACCCTCGTCAAGGTGTAAAACCTATAATTTGCTTACAAATCGACGTCAACGTCATAGCTTGCAAAGCAACATCCTAGAACTGGTTTTATTTTTGTCTTGAACTACAGTCTTTAAACTTACCATTGAACTTTCTCGATCATTGTAGCCAACTTCTTTGAGTGCTTCTAACGTTTGCTTCTTTACAATTCTAACTGACATGGGTTTCATCTGTGATTCGGAAGGTGAATTGAAGAACGACATCGAAAGCGAAGATTATGAGCAAGGCAAAAATAGTAGCTACTGGGTCATTGTGACACATATACTACTAAAATGTTGTGTAGAGGCATTTTAAAAGTAATGAAATACATTTCTGTGCAAATGGAATGCAAACAAGTTATAACAGTCAAAGAAACTTAGAAAGAGACGTAAAGAGCTGGTTTTAGCGATGTTGATTTCTGCTCCAGAGTTTTATCAGAAGAAGAACTGCAGAATAAATTAACTCAAAATTTGAAAATTGCGATAGGAAAATGTAAAGAAAATTGATCAATCAAAGTTAGGTTACTTTTATATGAAAACTATGGTGGCATATTTCTGCCAGCAAGTCGAAACTTCTGAAAAATTGTCACATATTCAGTTTGTATCTGGCAAGTAAAAAAACTTTCGTGCTGTCCTCTTAGATATCATAACAGAACAAAACTGCCTGTTAGTGTCCACTACTGCCAGCTATATATTCACTTAAAATAAGTAAAACGAATTATATTATCACTAACAGACAGTTTATTCCTGTTAAGATACCTAAGTAGATAACTTGAAATTTTCTACTTGCCAGATAATAACTGAATATGTGACAAATTTTCAGAAAAGTTTCGACATAGCTAAGTGGATATGTGGCTGGCAGAAATATTCCACCATAGAAAACCATGCAGAGAAGAAGTGAAGATAGTGATATATAAATATTATGAATTAAGGCATTTCAGAGGGGGCAAAGAGGGAAAAGCTGGCCATGTACGCTCACCTTAGTACCATTGTTATTAATGACATAGTAAAGTATTTTATCAAATTCAGTGGTTTTGCTTTCAAATATCAGGTGCCATAAATAAAATAATGTAAATTTGGATTAAAAATGAATCAAGGGGATATTTCTGATATTCTTACCGATATGAACAATTCGATGGAGATTGCTTAAGACATATATATGCCAGAGCATCGACAAATAATTTTCTTTAAAAAAAAAAAAAAAAAAAGAACGATCAGTCTGGTATACTCCATAAGTAACGTGGCAATTCTTGTCTATACTATTTAAGAAATAAACATAGACGTATTAAATAAAGTGCCAGCCTGTTCACAAAAAGGCAAATGACTCTCGAAAGTCAGGTGCGATGTATCCAATAACTGAATTTTGACAAAGAGGTCAGAAGTACTACTTCCGAATATAGTCAGATTCCTAAATAATGTGTATAGGCCAGTTTTAACAATCGGCATTCCTTTTTTTGAAAATTAAAGTGCAATAACTCTTAAACCAGTGGTCTCATATATCCCATAATCAAATTTGATCAAAAACTTATGCCAATAATTATTGTTGTTTAGTTCGAGCAATATTAATGATGAAGACTCCATCTAGAACGCTAACGAACCATTTGTGGACAACAGACGACAGACGGACATCCAAAGACTCTTAAGGCCTAAGAGAGATAAAAGAGGATTTTGAGAGAGGCTAAAGTAAGCTTATTTTTAGATACTCGCTAACGACAAATAGTGTTATTAAAGATGATATGAAAATGTGCTCTAATTAATACCTGTGCGTTAATTTCGCGACCTTACGGAATTTACCCGAAAAACAACCCACGTAACAGTAAAGATTCTGATTTTAGGATCTCTAAATAACCTCCTTATAATTAACTGTATGAATACTTAAATATATCTATAATGATCGTTATCAGTTAGAATTTGGTCAATTTTAGTAATCCATTTATAAGGGTTGTTTTACCGGGATTGTTCGGAAATGGCCGAGATTATGTTCGGAGCATACCTTATTCTCCATGTTCTTCCGCTTGAGGGTGCGGATCCTACTGTGAATGAGGTACTCAAGCAGCGCTACCACCATGGCCAACACCAGCCCGGCGACCAGGATATGGAAGATCCCGGAAACATTACTCAGCGTTAAAGCACCTGTGGTAGCATCCTGTAGACAAATAATGAAAACAAATTTTGATTATGCTGGAAGCAGAAATAAACCCAGAGAAATGGTTCACAAAATCTTCTGTATTTTTCTGAACTTATTCCATACACAGTAGCAATTTGAAAACAAAAAAACAGAAACTGGTGATGATTTTAAGACGAATATGTGATAATCTAATTTGAAATAATGAATTTTAATTTAGTTTCACGTAAGAAAATGTGTGTTATGAATAATGTATATGTAAATCACAGATAGTAAAACTGCGAAAATCCCACGAGTGATTTTTCGAACAACACTCTTAAATCAGGATATATTCCTGGTCCATTGCAAAGAAACAGGTAGTGGAAGAAGGTAATATGCCAAATTTTTCGAACATCTCATTTTCCCACTGGACCCCGGATACACGCAATTATATTGTTTGTACATAAAAAATCACGCTATACAGACATCCTTTATTTCCAATTTGACCATATTAGTGGTCTTTATATATATTCAAACTTAAATAAACACCGTCCGCGGTGCCCGAGTGGTTAGAGCGTCCGCCTCGGTAGCGGGAGGTCGTGGGTTCGATCCCCGGCCGCGACATACCAAAGTCGTAAAAAATGGTACTGTCATAGCTCCCTTGCTTGGCGCTCAGCATATAAGGGTAGTTGCAGGACTGGTTGGTTCGTTGTCAGGATAATGTGACTGGGTGTGGTATCATGTCATATGTATACGGCGTGATACTGCAGTGTGGCAGAACCATATCTGTCTCAAGTAGACATCGTCTCCAAATGACTGAAATACTGTCGCCGGGACGTTAAACCCAACAAACAAACAAACTTAAATAAAACAACCGGTCATGGGACCACCGTCAGCTGGTCATAATAATGAGGTTGTCTGATGTTTGAGTTAAGTTAACCCTTTCCCTAATATAGACTCATTTTGACGCACTCAATAGGTACCATATAAAGCCTGATCTGCAGAAAACCACAGTTAAACCATACCAAATTTAATTACAAAATCCTCATTTCCAGACCACTGAGGAGCAGCGAACAGCATAAAACCTGATCAGCCTGCGAGTTACTCGCAGGCTGATCTGGTTTTATGCTGTTCGCATAGGTCTTTTCATGGTTTCCTCTATGAGGGAAAGGGTTAAGCAGTAGTTACAAAAAGAGGGTCTTAATAGTGTGTCGTGTAGGGTGTAGGGGGTCCGTAAAAGGGATAATGCATAAGTGTTAGAGGGCTTAGGGTTAAGTTGAAGTTCAAATGTATATTAGTCACGATCATTTGATAAATATACATACACCTGTTATATAGGACCTCTGTTATAATCATTGATTTTGATGAGCAACCTTCCACTACATGTGAGAAATTCTAGATCGGTTGAAATCTTCAAGAAAAATATTAAGACATTATATTTCAGGGATTTTGAGTCTTGGTTTTGAGTTATGTTTTGAAGTGTATGTTGTTTTATGCCTAGAACAGGACCTATCGACTCATATATATGTATAGTTTAGCATTGTGTTTTTCTTTTATTTAATATTAGCGACATTGTGTGTAAAAATGGCGTTTAACAAATGTAACAGTTAACAGTTTTTGTCCGCAGGATGTGTGTTTCTTATGAAATATTGTGGCGTTCCCGCACTTAAAACACCTTTTCTTTGATCAAAGCAGTTGACAACACGAACTATTAGAATCCTCGATGCTTCCCTTTGTTGAAGTAACAGAACATTCCTAATATAACTTTTATCTTTTTTGGACTGAAATTTACATGATATTAGATTGACGCTGAACAATTGATTACATCACAATATATTTTAAGCCAAATAAGGTCATATCTGGATGAAAGATCCTAGGTAAGCGGTTTTAATACTAATTTACAACTTAATTTTTCGTCCAATAGAAGACTAAGATCAGTAAGCATACGAGGAGAGATAAAAAAGGGATATGTAAAATAAATGCGTACGCACACATTGTAATATTTCAAAAGTAAATAACGTCAGCTAAAGAAATGATAAGCAAATTCCAGGAACTTTTTGATCTCCCCTCATCCATCCAGAAACAGCTATTGTTAATCAAATATTTAGTACTAAAACCACATATTATGACCGTTTAGTGTCGATTTTCATTAAAACATCCCTTAACTACATAATGATTAAGGAATAGTGTCGTTTAATTTTATGCAACCGCTCTCTGCTGCTCACCTATCTCTATATTGAAACGTTTCAAAATTTTAAGAGGTTCTGATGCCATCAACTAACCTTATTTATATGTAATATTTGTGTCATTTTCATAATTATATACAAATATTTATTTCGAATTTCAGGAATATTTTGAAACAAGATTATGATTAAACACAACTTAACCGGAAACAAAAGAATAACAAACATAAATCGAAACATAACACATTCCCTGTTTGTAAAAACAATGTTTCAACGGAACATTTGTCTACGGTTATACAATTATCAACTCTACGACAGTGAAAAAGGGTTTGAAAACTACTTTTTCTCCTTCCTCGATAACGTCAATCCAATCTGTCACATTCGTCTGCCATTGTCTTTCTCCTGACAGACTTTATAACAACCCAGACGTCAAAATGCAAATTAAAACTCTGCTGGTAGTGAGTTTGAAAGGGGGAAATACAAAAGAAATAAGTCTAAAAAAATCGTTCAACAAGTTCGTCTTTGGATTACAAAGCTTAGACTGACATAAATGAATAATAAACAAAATAACGAAAGGGAGACTACTGTGGGACAGAAAAGCATACCACGTGGCGATCAACTATATTTAAACATGTTCACCTACCACCTCAGCTATACAAGCTTAGTCGTATTCCACCAACAATTCTCAGCGCCAAGTAATGGGTGAACTTCATTAGTCCATCAGTCTTGTTTATATGATAAAAATAATCAAATATTACATTTCTTAATATTTTTGCTAGTTATCAAGGCAATAATTCATTTCGGGTTAGTCATGGACTTGAATATTTTATGAAATAGTAATAGTACAATATATGTCTACCTAGTTTAAGAATTCAAGTATTACTTAACGCTAGGTATTGTTGGTGGGATTCGAGTCTTTTTTTTCTCATCCTCTCGAGTGATTTACAGATATCTTCATTACATGCCTTTGTGTCGGTGCCGCATTCACCCTTGGCGTACCACCATTTCTGTTCTAGCTTCATCAGCTCCCCTGTCTCCCGCAGAGTCAGTACGGCAAGATTCAGTGGAATCCTGAAACAATTTATCAACCACCATAAACTTTTCCCAAGTGAAAAGAGAGGTTAAGATTTATAGGCTGAGCGAATATTGATTTATTCTGAAGATATGCTATAATTGCAGATGTGTTTGTCAGTGAACCTTGATTACTGAGACTCACCCAGATATATATAAATCCACTGTGTTTTTATGTTGCATTGTAAACAACACAACATATTATAACCAATCGTGGGAATCTGAATACCGGATATCGAAATTCAAAGTCATTTAGCGGGAACACTATACGTGCACCTGTTAGCTCGTACCATCGTTATAGATATATATGCTTGCATGACGCGCTCCAGTATAGGCGAGTGACATTTGACTTTATTTTTTACATTTCTTACATGAAGAAAACACGCTACAATCTTCTGCGTATAGTTTTTTATCATTCTATCATAGAAGTTGTCGCGACACACAACAAATGATAACTCTGCAACGAAGCGTTAGCGGGAAAAATATCAGATGAATGCATATTCTATGAATGAAACTGTGTGACGATTAAGCCAGTGACACGCTATTCATAAGGTGCAGTAATTCACGTACATCTGATATTAAAAAGTCCTTAGTTAATCCAATAGGGTTTTCAATGGAATTTGTTCGGCCATCACAGTAAAATAATATACTGGCTATACGATTCATTTGTGAAAATTTCCAAATTTTAAGCCACTTGACTTCTCCTTTACTGTTTCAGGTTATGCTTAACGCAACATTAGTGCTCTCAGTACTTTGATTACATGTCTATGAATATAAGGATCTAACATGAATTGTCATTTCATGTCATATTTTACAAAACGAGCTCATGAAATTGTTATTATTATTATTTCATGTCAGATATTTTTTATTATATGACCAACTCAGTTAATTGTCATTTTAACAACAGAACAAAAACATAAATACCACACTAAGGCTATTTGTATTCTTACACCAAGAAAATAGTTTCAATAGCTAAAACTAGCGATTTTATGTGAATTTTTCATACATTATCAACATAACAGTAAATGAAACATTTTTCAATCAAAGTTAGTTGCACCAAAAACATTTGCATATAGACCAAATGCGCATGACGCGGAGTAAACAAGTAATTCGGCCAATAAGTTATATAAACTTATTATGAGAATAAGAAATAGGTCATGATTTGACGAAAGCGGAAACATTTGTTTAAGCATATTGTCATATGATATATGCATGTATTGTTACAGTCATTGAAAGACATTACAATTATGATTAATATATATAAGAGAGAGAGAGAGAGAGAGAGAGAGAGAGAGAGAGAAAGAGAGAGCTTATTCTCATAACCTGCAATACTCCGAGTACAGACTGGGAACAGGACTAGGAAAATGCCCCGGAAAAGGCATACGATCTGGATCTTTTTTCTCCAAAGGATATCGACATTTACTGTATATGACATAGAGACGTCCACAAATGTTACATTGAATCACGTTAACACACCACTCGGGTTTCATTTATAACCGGCAGCGACTGGGGAAATATATTGGAGAGATCACTGCTAATCTTGATGCGCTGTCTAACAGTGGGGCGATGTGTAGCTGTCACTAAGCACAATCCATTAACAATGGTGTCTACGTCAGCCAGATGCCACAGAATTCTTGTCATGGATAGATACGTAACTGTGCTAAGCGGCCAGATGTATTACAGAATTTAATTCTTTTAAGCAATCACTTGAAGTATTTCAAACAAACGTTCATTAAACAGAAAATGACAATTTCGAAAAGGTAATAATTTTACTTTTCGGAATACATTATCAGACCTCTATTTAGAGGACATATTCACTAGGCGACCATATTTACTTGCCATTTTGATCGACTGCTTAATGCAGGTTTGTCTGTATGTCGTATAATGGCCGTATTCAAGACAAGTAGCCTTCATCCAGTTTACACTTTATTAAGCATGACAGGCCATGGCCCACTCAGACTGAGCGCTGCCATGTATAACGTACTTAGCCCATGGTCGGGACTGGAAGATCTGTGTCCGACGGTCTCCCTACGTCTCTAACAAGATCTCTCTTGGTATCCCACAAGATCTCTCTCGGTATCCCACCAGATCTCTCTCGGTATCCCACCAGATCTCTCTCACTAGACCCTTGACCAGTCAGCTTATATATTGGTTGGTTACCATCCAGTCAGACAGTAACCATATGTATTAAATAATAACAAATATTTGTACTAACGACAGTCACAACTGAGACAGAGTTGTATAACTAATGCAACGGTCCTGTTGTAATCTAAGTTAGGTAGTAACAATGAAAATGTAACAATAGCGTCTAGCTAGAGTCCAATAACATTACATGTAAACTATAAAAGTAAACCAGAAATTAAGGAAACTTTCACAATGAATTTAATGAAAGTGGATTTTATAATTTATTAACATTCGCTTTCGTTTTAATATAATTTCCTTCGAGTGTCAGCTAGGTAGAATACTAATAAGATAACGTTTCAATTTTCTTATTGGTTTAGATTTTTTTTTAAATGCTTTGTGCAGCTTGTCTCTATTACTAACTGAGCGACCAGACGTTCGATATTTTAACAAAGACAACCAGTAGCAAAAGAAAGTGTACACTCAGATTTTCTTAACTTGTAATTTAAAATTATACTTGCATTGAATTTGGTTTGAAGCTTAATGACAAATATGATATGCATTATTGATTTTGAAAATATTAGGGGATTGTTTTCAACCCGAAAATTATACATTTCCTATATGAATTAGAAGGAAAATTGTTCCCAACTGAATGCCGTTATATATGTTTTATTTACTTGCAAATACTGCTTTAGTCAGGATTTTTTTTAAAATTTTAATTTAGGGTTCTCCGTGGCTTTGTGATTACAGATGATGACCCTAACTCCACACAGTGATCTTCCTTTGCAAGCAAAAACATCACTGCCGTCACAAATGTCACGTGATGATAGCAAACTAAATAAATGGCGTCTCCGTCTGCTGTCACAACAACAAAATTATTTCTTAAAATGATTTTTTACCACGAGGCGATATTTGAGGTTTATTAAAGAAAACATACTTGAAATGACACTCGCAGTAAAATAAAAAAAAATTTGGAAGAAAGAAAAAATAGTTAAATTCTGTTAATTTTTACTTGTGGTGGCAGTGGTTATCTACAACTATAAGGGGAGGTAACTACTACGGCGGTGTTTGATGCTGACCTATAATCACTAAGACCCTCAGCGCTGTGGTTTCGATTCCTCCGCCTGTTTCGTTCGGAATTTGTTAAGTGATGAAGTATTCCTGCTGGATAGAGGTAGTTCAGTGATTCTACCCGGGTGCCCCTGTGCACCCGGAGTCTTCCTGGGCGTCGCTATATATGACTGCAGTACTGTCGCAGCGAAACGGTTAACTCTAATACAACAACTTTTCATGTACAGCACCTTTTTCAGACGAAAGCGACATTAAAGATAAATGTGAATTAAAATAGGCACATATAATAATTGAATTAATTTGATCATAAACATGTTCTCTAATTGCGAATAATTTTTAACCTGTGTTAACGACCACCTGTACTAGGCGGCTGACCTGGTTTAAGCAGCAAACTTTAAAAGTAAAAAAAAAATCATGTTACTTAATTGATTTGACCGCCAGTTAGTTGCAACCTTTCTTTAACGGCAAATATGTTTACCTGTCCTTAACAGTCAATATTTTTACATGTCCTTAACGGTCAATATTTTGACCTGCTTTTAACAGTCAATATTTTATCTGCCCTAATTATTCAATATTTTCACCTGCCCTTAACAGTCAATATTTACCTGCCCTTAACAGTCAATATTTAAACCTGCCCTTAACGGTCAATATTTTAACATGCCCTAAACAGTCAATATTGTTACCTGTTTTCACCTGCCCTTAACATCAATATTTCCCTTAACAGTCAATATTTAAACCTGCCCTTAACAGTCATTATATATATTTTATTTGTCTTGCCTGTTTAGACATGTTTACCTATTCATGTATTGCCTATGCAGGGAGAAATAGTTTTTATATGTTAAAGATGTCTACAGCAATAAAACTGAGAATATATATAGCGCGCATTGTTTATAGTTAGATATACTTTCGAATTTAAATGATTCTGAAATATCTGTTTCTTCCAAAGTTTGCCGGTAACAATTAAAAGTACCAAACTTGTCTCTATATCACGAGAAAATACGGCGCCATTAAAATACGATAAAATTGGAAAGACCCATCTATTTTCATACAACTTTTAAAACGTCGAATCGCCTTTCTATTGTACTTCTTAAAATACTTTGTATCACAAAGCAGTCTTTAATGTATTTTTGATGTTAAAGTACTTTAATAATGTCTTGCCTCCGCGTTGTTTTTGTCCATTTACAAGCACCTCTTCTAGAGTTTTTTTTTTTAATTTATGCATTTAGCTGTCAGTTTTGATATTACCAAATAAGCACTTTGTTATATGTTAAACCGTCATGAAGCGGCCATCTCTGTTATTCGGTCACATTCACTTATTCCCTTGACTGACCGCTAAATACAGATTTGACTATATTCCACACCTCGCTGGCACCACACCGGTATAAGTCAGTAATGTTGAATGAGGGTGAAACCTAGTTAAAGATATATTTACTTTCAAGAGATCCTGACATTTCATATAACAACGTCTACCACTTCACGTATAAATTTCAAATCTGTATGGTGGTATATTTCTGCCAGCCATTTATCCACTTAGCTATGTCGAAACTTTTCTGAAAAATTGTCACATAATCAGTTATTATCTGGCAAGTAGAAAATTTTAAGTTATCCACTTAGGTATCTTAACAGGACTAAATTGTCTGTTGGTGCCCACTACTGCCAAACACATATTCATTAAGGTTAACTGGATATCATGCTTTTTTTCCAGATAATTATGTGAAAAAATGCTTGTTATCAACATAATTTAATTGACTGACTTGAAAAAAAGGCGAGGTATCCAGTTATCTTAAGTGAATATATGGCTGACAGTAGTGGGCACTAACAGGCAGTTTTGTCCCGTTAAGATACCAAAGAGGATAACACGAAAGTTTTCTACTTGTCAGATACTAACTGATTAAATGACAATTTTTCAGAAAAGTTTCGACACAGCTAAGTGGATAAGTGGCTGGCAGAAATATGCCACCATATATCTGATTTAAATGACATATCTATACTAGTGACGCACGGCACTATTTTCCCACCCTTTTCTTTAGCTTTTACTAGTATAAACACACTAAACGCATAGGTAACCATAACACCTATTGTATTTTATGGTGGCATATTTCTGCCAGCCACTTATCCACTTAGCTTTGTCGAAACTTTTCTGAAAAATTGTCACATAGTCAGTTAGTATCTGGCAAGTAGAAAACTTTCTTGTTATCCTCTTAGGTATCTTAACAGAACAAAACTGCCTGTTAGTGCCCACTACTGCCAGCCATATATTCACTTAAGTTAACTGGATATCTAGCCTTTTTTCAAGTTAGTCAGTTAAATTATGTGGATAACAAGCATTTTTTCACATAATTATCTGGAAAAAGGCATGGTATCCAGTTAAAAAAGTGAATATGTGATTGGCAGTAGTGGGTACTAACAGACAGTTTAGTCCTGTTATGATGCCTAAGTAGATAACTTGAAAATTTGCTACTTGTCAGATACTAACTGAAGATGTGACAATTTTTCAGAAAAGTTTCAACACAGCTAAGTGGATAAGTGGCTGGCAGAAATATGCCACCATAGTATTTCTATTTTTTTTCTCTACTTTTTTGCATGAAGGATAAGAGATTCAATTTATTTATTCTTTTCAAATATATAAACGTGTCACACAACAAACTTCTATATACCGCATAATTCATTATCTAATTAAAAGTCTAAAATCGAAGTGTAACCCTACACAGCAAGTAGACATAACACTATTTATTCTGTATATAACATACAATCGAATACAGCTCTACAGAAATGTATATTTATTTCATATCGGATTATTTTCTCTTATATCTCCTGGGCCTAACAGCTTGATGTCGCCGTCTAGATTTACAGGAGCCGCGAGGTGATATATTTAAAGACATATATGTCAAATAAAAGCGATAAGATACATCACATAATAAAACTATTAACACATTTTCTCTCCGCCTCAAAGTAACCCATCCATCACTATATTGTGATCATGGTCAATCAAGTGATCGTGGGAAGTTTATAGCAAATGCAAGCCTTTATATACTTAGAACAAAACAGCCTTTAACTCCAAGACGCTTGCATCTGCACTGAAGTCTTTTTTATCATTTGAAGGACCATGAATATATCTTAATGGTGGATGGCTTACTTTAACTCAAAAACAGTAACAACATACCTTAGGTAGAAATTGATCGGAGTTGCGACACCGTACCCTTTGTTGTCTAAATTATTTCCCACTTTCATGGTATTACAAGGTTTTCGTTGATTGTGATAGTTATTCATGGCAGATTCCAATATGAATGCGTAATCTCCTTTGGAAGTTCTCACTTTTTCCACCCCTAATACATTAGATTCGACCAGCACTTGTTCCTGGTTGGCTTTCATGAATTGCCACATCCTTTTGTAAACGTCAACCTTGGATTCCTGTTAAGAGAACGATTAGACAAATTAGAATCTGTGTTTGACGGCCATCTGTCCTATGAAACCAATTTCTGTCTGTCGTAGAAGCGGCCAGGTTTAAGATCATTCTCTTAACCTCAATTTGAAGTCACAAAGCGGACAAATCCTATCGTTTAACTTAAGTTGAACTTGTATTAAACGGACACTTGTATGCACCAACCAACCTGTTTTAAGCGGACATATTAAAGAATTCGGAAAATACACTTGTTATATCCCTAGAACGCCTCCTTTACTGACCATTTAACCATTAATATAGGGTTGACAATACAAGGACAGTACTCTTTTTTTTCAAATATTCATAATATCAAATTTTGTCGTTACTAATAAAAGATGAAAAATACTTAACCTTTCGGAAGAATAAATTCAAGGTTTATTTTTATTTTTATTTTATTTTTTTAAGTAAATGGCCACTAGATCAACATCGCTTCCAAGTTTCATAAAAATCTGTAAATACATGTATATGATGACTAATGAATGTGTCATTTATATCTAAGAGAAATTCAAAATATGTTCTTGAACAGTGTATGAACATCTGGTCGTTCTAGTACTGGATGTTAAACTGACCATCAACATGTTCTAGAACCAAAATAAAGAACTGGTTATAAGAATGTTTATTTATTGTTCATGAACTATTCAAGAACTACCATCAATGATTCGATTTGTCGGTGTGAATAAGAATACAGGTTCTTGAATTTTGGGACAAGTTATAGAAAGATATGCGTTAGACTACAAAAATACTGTAAAGAGATTAATTTTACAACAATTGAATACCAGAATGCTTTTATGCCATACAGTGTTAACAGAAACCGGCAGTGACATACAATTAATTCTGAAACCTAATTGGCCTTAAAATGGTTATTTGATAATGTAATACCATTAATTTTCTTTAGTTGGCAAGAAAACAAAATGATTGCCTTTAATGAACCCTTTAAAGATACAAATTTGTTAAGGCGAAAAAAAAATGTTTCCACTAACATCTCCGAAAAAAATATGGGTCGGTAGGTCGGCTTAACTTTTTTTTAATTTTTTTCCATTTTTAGAGGAAATGACAAAAAACAGCGTTTAGCAACCGTTATAGCTCGAATGCTACGAAAAAAAAGATTAGGGTCGGGTTAGTGGAAACAAGTAACTTTTTTATTATGCCTAAATTCATTTTTTTATATTCATTACTTCTTAATTTAACACCTTTGCATTTAAATACAGTTTGGCTATATTCCTTGCAATTTAAAGGAAATTTTTGGTATTCAAGGTGTTGTAAAATTAAATAGTTTGTTAATTAAGTACAATAACATCCTGAATAAGGGAAATATATTTGCGCTAGACCGGAATACCTCCGTTCCTTTCTTTTCTTCAACATAACATAAAATACACATTGAAATAAATGTAATGGAACAGAAATATGCGGTTCTAGTGCCAGTGTGAAATACACTTCTTCGATGTTATGTAATTTGATCGTACCATGAGCGGGATGGTGCCACACAGGTTTTCTCAATTTCAGTATCATAATATTAGTTGCGCACACTATCATCTGTTCTCAATTGATTTTCTATTAAACACATACTCACCATACGTAAACCAAAACGCGAGCAAACATATCATCATCGGATCAAAGTACTCATTGTTTCGGGCAGATATCGGTCGGATACAGTGTGTATAATATGCTTTGTGAGAAGTCGTAGAAACGTATGGTATAAATGTGTTTATGCAACGAGTGCATTACCACAATAAAATACAATTGTCATGGCTTTTATCTATCTAAGTAAGGACAGCAATGGGATATCCAATTAGCAGATGGTCTAGACACATTAATCAACATGGAGTATGTTATGTAAACATAATTTAGCTATAGTAAAACATGTTATACATCAAATATAAATTTTATGGTTTTCAATCATTTTCCCCTCTTATTCATTTAAATTTCTTTCATATGTATACAAACACACTAAAGTAAACCTATTCTGAATTATCATATATTTGATTTTATAAACGGGTTGCTTCAATGAAAATGTCGTTTCCATAACAAACATACCTCGAAAAACAGTCGAGTAGAGCCCTTCTCTCTTGTACCATACTTAATCTTGGTCTGCTTTACAAGATCATCAACCGACTTGATGGGCGGTAGAAGTCTTTCTATGGTGAGGAAGGCCGCCAAATTGGCAGTATACGAGGAAATAAGGATTAGGGTGAAAAACCACCATGCACTTCCAACTATTCTCCCGGAATATGATCTAGAATAAGATATACTCACTACAGCTAATACTGATGAGTTAAAGACTGAAAAAATATATGTTTCATTTTTTTTCTTACGATTTACATGTGAATAGATCCAGCAGACAAATGGCCGTGACTTGTGCGTTCGAGTTTTCTCACAAGTTTCGTTCAATAAATATCCCTCGGTCGCATAGTTTTCTGTCAATAATGGCTTGTCAAGGATTGATAAGCCGGGTGCTCAAACCAATCAAACAAAAGATTGGTGTATTTGGAAAAATCAAGTACAGACATCTTGGAAAGACAAAACATACACATTAATTTCTGAAACCTGAATGATATCAATGCAATGCCATTTTTGTTAAAATCTTAATATAAAGTCTACAAATATGATAAACATATAATCATCAAGTTTAGTGGTGTTAATGCATCCAGGGCCTGATATTTTCTCATCGTTAGCCATATCTGTTCGTTCAAAAGTTGGGTCGGCAATTTTTCAGCTTTATAAGTGAAGAAAAATCACAGGTAGTTCATTCAAAATATCAATATCAAAATGTTAGTCACTTGATGAAAGTGGTGATGAAAACAAAATAAAACATCAGGCAGGTAAAACCATGAGTGCGAATGATGTAGAAACGGAAAGTAATGATAAAATTTATGCAACGAAAACATGCATCGATAGAAACAAATGAATCTGGGCTTAATTGTGATTATTCATGCATAATGTGACATTCGTGTTTTAAAAGAGTGAGTGTATTGTAAATAAAGATGCGGCATCATCTCAGGCTTTTTTTATACAGAATATAAAACATTTGTTTAGTCATTTTAAAGATCATACTTAAGATTAGCTATGTTCAAGCATATCTGAATAGAGTACACAGAGTGTGCAAAACAATGAAATATATCTATTTATAGAATTACATATGTCAACATAAGACATTAACCGGAAAAACTATTTATTCAAAATACATGCACACAGTTTGAATTTACTCATTAAAACATCATTTCTATAGTGTGTATCGGAATATCCAAAACAATAGAGTACAGTGATTGGACTTCAATCGAAACCTGTCATATGCGACCATTCATTTGAAACTATGAAATAGGCCGTTAAACACAGGTTGATTATAAATCATGCTTAAATGTGGATTTATCTTCTTAACATACCAGTCATGGGGACATATAAATGTCTGATAAAAAGTTGCTTGTCGGAATATTACATCTAGCTGCATAAAACACGTTGACCACTTAGTACAGATTAGATTGTAATATGCCGTTGGCACGTGACTTCCGGTGACTGGGATAGCGGTTCGTGTGTAAGCAAGCATTACAGAACAAACAAATAGGCATGCAAGAAATAAGGTTAAGTGAGGAGGATGAAAGATCGTATTATAAAATATAAGGTCGAAAGTTGACGAACAGTTGCATATGAAAAATGGCCATTTTGTAGTTTTAAGTAAGGGTTGACGTAAATACGTCACGAGTGCATGGCTGGGCGAGTCTGCAATATTTTCAATAGAAATAACACAAAAAAATGTTTGAAAATGTAAGCTAATTTAATCTTATCTTTGCCAAAATTTCACTTAAATTTTTGACGCCATTGTTAGAACACAATAAATTATAAATGTTATTAATCATCTGTCCAAGACAAAATATCTAACTCCTTTATGAATTTGCAAATTAATCAAATCTTGAATTTTGTTTTATTCAGGGTTTCCACTGAATGGATTAATTCAGCCGATGAAGAATAACATGTCAATAGAATGCAGACATGGACACGAAAGAGTCGAAGCTGAGCACTCGGTACCAACCTTGGGAAAGTATCAGAGCCCTGCTGCATTAAAGCCCCAAGTGAAAACCAAAATGTATTGAACAAAGTAAAATCATTAGTTGGATCTTCTCCTTTGATCTGCTGCTCGTTCCACTCGTAAGGGCTCCATCGTCCAACGACGAACAGGACCAGGCTGACGCCGACGAAGGCGAGCATGACGCATGCCCAGACCTTGTTGGACAGCGGGTACATGAAAGAGAAGATGCCGGGCTTCTCCTTGTCGGGTTTCTTTATCATGATGCTTATGCCAGTTTGCATGAATGGCTTTGTAAAATCGACAACTCGCTGTCGCTTACGGTTAATTGTTAAAGGAGCTATGGCAATATCGGCTTTCTGGAAAGAAAAGTGCATCATGTGTTTCTTGGTTGTACTAATTAAATATCTAGATTAAATTATAATATTACATGTAAAAGTAGTGACATCAGATATTTTTGATGATTTTTCGTTTGTTGATTACGCTTGCTATACGGGTTTGATTTCATCATAACAATTCATCGATTTGTTTATATCTTAGCCGTCTTACCAAACGGTATCAACATGTAAATTCGCAGAGTAATTGCCTCACGTTTGTATTAAATTTTGTTATTGTTACAGATGCCACAGCATTGCAGAAATAACATCCCTTACATATATCAAGATAAATAGATATTTCTGTTTTGTCCATATTGCTTTCAAATTTGACACTCGGAATTTACATGTATTTGTTCTAGTCACGTCAAGCTTTGAATCATGGATGTTTTCATTAGTTTGTAATGAGCAGCAATGACTACATCTTTTGGGACATTATTGAAATTATATCAGTTAACTTTGCATTCTGCGAACGTATTAAAGATGACAGCTAAATACCACCTACTGCCATAGTTCAGTTTACAAATATTGATCGAATGATATGTTACCTTTTGTTTTATCGACTACATGTATTTAGAATACAAGTAAACACAGTATCGTTACATATTTACTAACAAAACCTAATCGGTAAGGTATATATGAGATCTGACATGAATTGTTGGACTCATTTTTATCATATGACCCGCGATTAAAACAACAAAAGACTGTGAACGACTCAGTTTTTTTGTAATCTTACAACAAGAAAATAGTTTCAAACAATATCTTAAAATAACGACTCAATGTGCGTCTATTCTCATACATTATCAACATAATAGTGAATAGTTCATTTTTTTTCAGTTAAAGTAAATTGAAGCAAATACATATAAGCCAGCTGTCTGAGTTCAACATAATATGTTACACTACGCGCGTGACGCGGAGTGAAACATTTAAACTTTCTCCACTCATAGATATAATTTTTTCTTTACTGTTGAAGATCAAATTTTTCTTTGTGTATTTGTCAGTCCCCCCCCCCCCAAAAAAAAGACTAAAAAAACAAAAAACAAATAAAAAACATGAATAAATAATTATAAAAGTATTCATGATCAAGTACAGAGGAAAACAGCAAAGATTAATATCTTTAATTGTGCAAATAAGTTTTGCGGCCTATATGCATATATATAATTGTTATTAATTAATTCGTTTCGAGTTTACATAAATATATGACATTGTATAATATCTCTTGCGTGTCGCTCAGCATGTAAAATAGTAGTTTCCACCTGTGTCAGGATATGATAAAGTGAGGAGACAACATTGTATCTGACATATGTAAAAGCAATTCCTGAATGACTTTAATACTGTTGATGGGACATTAAACACACGCATAGAGTGGAGTCATAATATCTTTGTTTTCAAATTTAAGAAAAAAAAATTCAGGAACCAATTTCGGGCGGAGGTAATATGCTTTTGGTGCCCATAGATTGATCACTCATAGGATAATCCAGAAAAATGTCGATTATTTTTCATTTGATAAACTCTCTGTGTAAAATGGCATTGCACAAGAATAAGTGAATAAGTATACTCATTTACAGAAAAAAGCCAGTTAAAAAAAAAGAAAAAAAAGATACATAATATATGATATATTCTCAAGGACTTTAAATAAAATCGGCGTACTAGTAAATGTCGAATTTTCTATTTCGCGTTTTCGAACGATTTTAAATTAATATTTAGAAATGTAATTGGTCGTGTTTTATAAAAGATTGGTGGATGAATTATGTCCTATTTTATTTGATTTAAATATAAATTAAGGAGGGTTAAACCTGTGAAAAATAATGTGAAATATTGAAGTTTTATACATGAGGCGTTTTTTAAAGTCCTCCAGTATGCATAAAACCTGTACCAAGTTTTCTTTTAGATAAACTGACACTACATTCTAGATTATTTGTATGACCCTGACTTTTTTTTGACAAACGCATTTTTTGACTGGCACTTATCGAATTAGTGAATGACTACCGTGGTCCAATTTCTTTCGTGATTTACGAGTAATGACACGAGCTCAGTCTTAATCCGAAAATAAATGACACAATATTTATCTAGATATTATGCTAGACGTAGAACTACCGTTAATAGGGCGTAAGAATGTCTAGAACAAAATATCTAAATAATTCGCCGAATTGCTATAATTTCGTGTTCATGATAATGCAAGGTTTAAAAAAAGTTTCATATGAAGATATTAAAAATGAATTTATCGTAGTTAAAGGTAATATTCTATATTACGATTTATCATAGGAAATAAACAGCATATGCAACAGCAACGTGATTTTATGACTCGTGTTAATATGGCCTTAGTTACTCGTGAAAAAATGGGCGTCGTTACTCGTGAAAATGTGGGCTTCGTTACTCGTGAAAATACGTTTTTTACTCAAATCAACACGCCAAAAGGACAAATTCGCCTATTTTTTCCATTGTAGTTACAAAAAGGAAAACAATCAATCCCACGATTTCCACACATTTGACCCTTAAAACTGTTTTTGAAACAAATCACACTATTTTTGCCCGGGGCGGGTAGAATTATATATATTATTTATGACTATAAAACATTGCGTGAGACATTGGAAAACCAAACCCATATCTATTTTTCAACTTTTAACGTCTTGGGTATTTTTTACGTTTACTTTCCAATAAAACACTTGGTTACTCATTTATATATAATTCAACAAGGTGTATGAATACAACACTGTTATTCAACAAAATTGTCCATATTTTGTTTTATTGATAAAATGTTAAGGATAAACAGTCAACATTCTATTTATATAATAGAAAAAAGTCAAACCTTTCGTTTACTGCCGTTGCAATTATATTCACTTATGAGTTCTCCTATCATTCCGTCCCAGCATCCACTTTCACTATAACTACGACCGTATTGGCCATCCCCGACGAGTTCAAAATAATATTCAAACGGGGTGTTGGAGTGCTTATGTAATTTCTTAGCTAAATCTATACAGAAACCCTGAAATCCGAAAAGAGGTAAAAACAAGAATGTAATTGAATGAAGCTTTCTGAAAGGATAGCAGAATAAATTTAAAATTTACCTTTAGCTGTTTCTGCAAACAACTACAATAACAACAACTACTACTACTACTTTTATTACTAGTACTACTACAAATATTTTACAATATGCTCTATTTTTACTCATATACCAAATGAATTTTTGTGATCAATTTGCAAGGAACAATTAGTTTTTCCCTCATTAAACACATAAATTGAATAAAATACTAAGATTCAGATTGTTGTCGAAAATTACCTGTCGTATTTATATACTCATGTCAATAAAAGTTTTTTTTTTACTATACAGTGGCGCTAGCTTTTTGTAACTTCCGTTACGGCATATAAAGTGGTTTAAACTACATACAGTTCTGAATATATTGAAAAGATCAAAATATGATACCAGTCAAAATGTTTACATGTCAGCGAGTATTTAAATATGTGTGAAAATTTCATTCGATGGAAAGACTTACCCCGTTACCTCATATAGACTCATTTTTGCTTTCTGACAAAGAGATCAGACCCATATCAGAAAGCAGTAGCTATCGGATTAGAGTCTGTTCTGTTTGCCCATAAATATTGTAAATAAAATACTACACAGTCTGTCTGCCTAAGATAAATCCAATGTTTCCTTTACCATTTAAAATTCAGTAAACTATCATTATTAACAAAATTAATTAATTTGTACATGAATATTCATGGGGTAAAATGTTAAGAATTCTTTGTCGTACCCGATGGCAAAGTATCTAGAGTAACATTCGTTTCGTAGACGGAAGTAACA
>CM037777.1:56913637-56925549 GCA_021229015.1 Solen grandis
TTTTTTATTAACTTGCACTTTAAAATGTTAATGTTACTTGTTCCTTTCGCTTTCGAACAATTTAAAGGAATAAAATTTGTAATTATACACTTTTGTAAATAAACGTGTTTGAAGATTAGGCGTAAAAAAATACTTGAATCCATTTACCCGATCGACCCCCCCCCCCTTTTTTTTTCTTTTTTTAACAACCCTAAACATTTCTCCGTAGCATTCGGGCTGTCACGGTTGCACAACGCTGTCTTTTGTCAATTCCTCTGAAAAATTATATGGTAACTTTAGATTTCTAAATATGGGAAAAGTTTAAATACAAAAAAAAGTTTAGTCGATTTACTGACCCTGTTCGGTTTTTTTTTTTTTTTGTTTTTTTTTTGCGGATATGTATGTGGAAACAAACAACTTTTTTGCCTTAGGTAAGTTTTACGACAGCTCAAAATTCAATGTAAAAATCAACTTTTATAGATCGATATGTTTAAATGAGAGATGACGGTTGACCCGTGTATTATGTATGTAGTAAATTCTTAATCTTTAGTTCTGAACCTTCCTCCGACCGATAACAAATGTAGTGTTAATTAACGGCTCGTTTTAACAATACAACCCTATTCCTAAAGAATGTGCTGGTTTTGCCTTACTCTAACCCCGTGAACTCAGAGGTTTCGTAACGCCGGGACGTCCTCGTTCTAGGTCAGCAGATTTCGTCTATAAATAAATCTTCACAGACATTGAACTTGACCTAGATCCACATGTTTGTACGTGAACGACAGACTAAAAAGCCTAGTCATCAGTGGATCTAATAAAAGCCAACCGATGTCAGAGAGAGTTTTTTTCTTTTCTTTATAATAATATCATTGTCAATAACATGTATATATATAACGATTCTGTCGTGTGATTGGCATAAAAGATATTCTGAACCTGACCGAGTAAAGTTATTTAGCCAATCACAGAGCTGTTAGCTTACACGTGACTGTGTGTGTGTTTATGTAAGTTCAATTGACAAGTAGAAAGGTCTCGACGAGAGATACCAGTGTATGAAAGAGACTTAAACTATGCAGTGAGAGGAAAATGGTTGATTTAGCTAAACAGGCCTTTAGCGCTAAAAATTTTAATTTAGCTGCAGAAATATACGAAAGATCAATTGTTGAATATGGACCTAAGCCGGATTTATTACTTGGACTAGCCGATAGTTTGGCCAAAGGTGGTCAGTTTGAAAAGGCTTTCACTGTATATTCTAAAGCTTCGCGTGTAGGTCCTCTTTCACCGACAGACTTAAAACACTTAGTTGGAGCTTTAGTGAACACGGTGAAGCAGGATTCACAAATGAATACGGAAATGATGAAAAACGTGATGTTCGATTGTTTAATATGTCGGAATTTTCTATGTGACCCGGTGACTATTCCGTGCGGGCATACATTTTGTCGGACTTGTGTTGCTAAAGATGTTTCAAAACAATGTAAAACATGTGGGACCGTTAATCGGTCTTTGAATGTGTCTAAGATCAAAACCAATTTTTTAATGCAGCAGATCATAGAAAAGTGGTTCCCAAATCATTGTACGGCCGTGAGATTAAAAGAGCGGGCAAACAAAGCATTTCAAATGCATAGTTTGGAGGAAGCAGTGTCCCTATACTCCGAAGCAATTGCAATGGGTAAGTTTTTAATTTTTGTTATGTAACTTGCACGTTTTGGGATATTGACCTAATTATAACGTTACGAAAGCAAACGGTGCATACTTTCTCTTTGGTCCGGTGCATAAGTAAATTCTCCCCCTGGTAAAGTATCCATCTTATATAAATCTTTTACATAAGGTATATCGTTGAACTTTAACTGCAGTTCTTCCTTCTGAAACCCTTTATTAGAATTAAAGCGTCTTTGTGACAGCAATAGTGATATGAATCATGTAGTCATAGTGAAAAATATTATTCACATTTATCAAGGAGCCACAAACAGATTCTAAAATTTATCTATTTTACTGTTGTTGTTGTAGTCCCAACTTTGTTCCTGAAATTAGAATGGAATATCGTTGTTGACCCCCTTATCAAAATAATACTCAAGACAACATTTCTGCTTACCATTTTCCTGATATTCTGTTGTACATAGAGAGGGGAAGTGACTTTTGACTTATCTATGAATTCATGATTTATATGAAATTGGTGTGCAGGTCAGGGAAACAGTGTAAGGGTACTAAGACTAGGTAAAAGACATCAAAGTATAAATTAACAAAATTTATAAACTTGGGTGTGACTGTAAGCAATATCTGTGATTTACTTTTGTTTGTTTGTTGGATTTAACGTCCCGCCGACCGTTTTTCAGTTATTTTGAGATGATGTCTAATTAAGACAAATATAGTGCTGCCACACTGCAGTATCACGCCGTAGACATGTGGCATGATACCACACCCAGTCACAGTATCCTGACACCGGGCCAACCAGTCCTGCAACTACCCTTATAAGCTGAGTGTAAAGCAAGGGAGCAACAACAGTACCATTTTTTATGTCTTTGGTATGTCACAGCCAGAGACCGAACCCATGACCTTCTGCTCTTGAGGCAGAAGCTCTAACCTCTCAGCTTCTGGGGACAGTGATTTACTTTTAAATTATTTCAACTAGAACATTGTGTTTGAAAAAGTTCAACTTATCAAAGATCACCATAATATTGGTATCACTATGGAAACCTAACTTTTCCAACCTAGCATTATATTTGACAATATTGTAAACAAACCACAGATACTGCTAGAACTCACAACCCAGTACAGTGTATAAAGACTGACTTGACTATTAGAGTTTACCATCGCTTCAAATGTATTTCAGTCATGTAGCGACGCCCACGCTAATTTTAGGTGGAGGAAGACCCCAAATGGACGGAGGCATCTGGGTAGAACCACAGACCTACTACAAGCCAGCTGGAAGGCTTCCTCACATGAAAATCCTAATGACCCTGCCGGGATTCGAGTCAGGCCTTGAGGGGCTGAGTGAGTGCTAAAGTCAGCAACTTTACCCTCTCAGTCACGGAGGCCCCCATAAAGACTGAGAGTGCAGATAAATGGTCAAAAATATATACGTCTTATGGGCTGAGAGTGAGACGGAATTCAAGCTCGTCTTGAATGCTATAAGCCTTTTACAAGATAAAAATCATACATAGAAGTCATTTCCAATATCTGAGAAAAAAGGTTTGCATGTACTTGAGATAAGAGATAATTATTCTGATTTTCAACGGTTGGTACAAGATGACAGTGGTCTACATTAATAGATCAGATAAGATCTGTCCCCCCCAAAAATGCAATCTATGACACTGTTTTTAACCCTTTCCCTCATATAGACTCATTTTGACGCACTCAGTAGGTACCACATAAAGCCTGATCTGCAGAAAACCACAGTTAAACCTTACCAAATTTAATTATAAAGTCCTCATTTCCAGACCACTGAGGAGCAGCGTTACTCGCAGGCTGATCTGGTTTTATGCTGTTCGCATAGGTCTTTTCATGGTTTCCTCTATGAGGGAAAGGGTTAAACACAGCTGACTGACAGAATAATTACCAAGTCTTCTTCATATATTGCATCAATCCATTTTCAAATTTCAGCACCAAACGATCATATCCTTTGGAGCAACAGATCGCACGCCTTGACTCGGCTTGACCGCTACAATGAAGCTTTGTCAGATGCCGAGTCTGTCTTGAAGCTGAGACCAGACTGGCCTAAAGTAAGTTGTCAAAAAATATATTGGTATTCTTTGGTCAAAAAAGAAAAGATACATTTATTTTGTCCTGACTGTGAAAATCCAACATATTAAAGTTTTTAATTGGTGATTAGATATTGAGAGTGTGCAACACACACTTTAAAGTATTGTTTTCAAAGAAAAACCAAAACGATTCTGGACTTCTTTATGGTTACCAATTTTGTAAAATAATAAAAACAAAAGAACATATATTAATGACCTAAGCTGTTCTTTCAGATGAGATGGATGTATATACAGTGATTCCTACCTTCTTTTTTTTTTTGTTGTTGTTGTTTTTACCTTTTGAGGGATACGTTGGTTTTCTTAAAAAAAAAAAGAAAGAAAGAAAAAAAAAAGAAAGACACACAGGCTTGGGGAGTTAAAGCTTAAAGGAAGAAAAATTGTGGGGAACATAAGCATAATATGGGGGGATAAATAAATTTTTCATAAGATATTGTTCAGAAGAGAAGACACTTAATTACTTATAAGGACTTTAAAAAAATGCCTCATCTTAGAAAAATGTCAAATGTCTTCTTTGTGTTTTTCAAACGATTTCAAACAATTAAGTAATGTAATGGGGGCATATTTCAGCAGTAGATCAGTGCATCATGTTGAATATACTATTTAATTTTTATCTTAGTAGACTCACAGAAGAAAACACATGATTAAACTTAAGGAGGTGTCAACAAAATGAAGAAATGTGAAATATCAAAGTTTAATATTTCGGCCGCTTTTTTAGTTCTTGAGTATATGAAAGACCCCTGATACAGAATGGGAAAAAAACCCAGGATATATCTTCCAATAGTTTTAATTTACATTAAATGGTTAACTGTGGATGCATACAACATTTCCGTCTCTCAAATATTGATTGATAACACTGCAGGTGTATATGAGAGATGTGAAATGTATCATAGTGTTAAATTTGTACTATTTGCTCCAGGGGTACTTCAGAAGAGGTTGTGCATTGTACGGGTTACAGAGATTTGAAGAGTCAGTGGTCGCCCTGCTGCAATGTCTGGCCCTGGACTCTTCCATTGAGACTGCAAAAGACTATCTGTCTAAGGTAAGTTATTTTATTTTTTTTTCATAGTTGATTTATAGGACTCTAAAGGAGCTGCGTCCTTTTTTAAAATTCTGGAGACGAAACCTGGCACTTTGTTCTTGAAAATGCTTAAGTACGACCTCAGACTCGAATTTTAGAACCGGTATCATACTCAAATCCCTACTGAAACTAATAGGCATAGTTTGAGTCTTAGTATGAAAATTATACTTAAGTGCTATTTTTATTTTTGAGAACACGAGCCCAGTGTTCTTGAAAAATATTGTGTCTAATCTAAGGCTTATACACAAATGGGTGCCGGGATAGCATATTGGTAACTTGCTTCGCTTCTCACCATCGCGTCCCAGGTTTGATTCCTGGTCACTTACATGAGAGGGGACAGTGGTTGCCCATCCAGACATGTGGGTTTTCTCTGGGCTCTCCGGTTTCCTCCCACAAAAATGACGTCACTAGAGCCATCGAGAGTGCTTAATATAAGTTGTGAGAACTTGTTTCATAACTGTTATAAATAAAGTTTTAACTTTTTTTACTCAAATATCTGCTCAACTTTGAGTTACAGACTGAGTACGATATTTGAGAGCGCTCTAACACATCAATTTAGAGAAGAACGAAATACAACTCTGCTTGAAGATTGAGTTGAGATGTATTCTTGAAAACATAAAAAAAATTCCACTCAAAATTCATGCTTTAGCTGGCTGGCGGTTATCCAGATGCCTCCGTGCAGTCAGGGTCTTCTTCCACCTGCAATTAGCAGGACGTCGCTATTTGACTGAAATACTGTCACAGCGATGGTAAACTCACAATTTTTTTTTAAAAAATAACAGCTTCCAAAAAAGCATTTCTGAATAAATTTCACAGTCACATGAAGAATGACAACAATTTGAGAATTTCTTTTCTGCCTGTCTTAATTAAAGATGCAAGCCATCACAAACATGCTGTAACATGATAAATGGGACTTGTTTTATTATAAAAAGTATATAACTATCTTGAATTTTGCAAATATAGGATGTTAGGGGTGAAGACTACTAAGCATCTAACAAATATTTACACCAGGATCAAATTTTGATTGTCATTTGTAATCATTTTAGTTAGGGGCTCAATCATATGAAATGAAGTACAATTTGTATTTTCATGAGTTTTGTGTCTTTGTCTTAAACATCTTTTTAAAAAAATAACAAATCAAAAATATTTTTGAAAATTAGCCTTAACAAGTTTGATAGAGATAAATAAACATTAATAAATTAAATCAAAATTTGCATCCCAGGTATGCAGATTTGATACTCTTAGTGTCCAGTCCCATTTACAGAGCATTAATGATGCAGAAATTTACATTCTTTAAATCCTAACCTTATTCTATTTTGATGTCTAATTTCCCTGCTGTAATCAGTTTTGGCCATTCTTTTTATATATCACAAATGGCCATTCCATATGCTTTTTCTACAATTAAACCTCTCTCTGAAAAAGGACATAAGTCATCGTGTGAGGAAGGTTGCTGAAATATGTCAACCATGTAAGTCCAAGGCACACATACATTTATCCAAGTATATGAAGTACATGTATGTTGAACTGGGATAAACCCTTCCCTAGGCTAGACTTTCTCAGTCATGTGACCAGACCGGCACGTTTGATTTGTCAGTAGAGGATGAACTTGACCTTGTGTTGGGTATTTATATAAGGCATTTTCTTATCAGGTTTTATAACAGCTGGTGTATATGATAGTCACATATTTGACCAGTCGGCTCAGTGTCAGGTTCAACTGCTTACCGGCTTTAGATTGGTTGAATAACCAACTAGATTATAAAAGGTGACTTTTGATTAAAAATTTAAAATGTTGTAAAATGGGTAACAGAAAACTTCTTACACAACTTGTTAATTGACTATGTTATATAAGCAATCTTCTTAAACGCTAATTGTTATAAAAACAAACTTCTTATATGGCATATAAATTGTAATATAACATATAAAAGTAAACTTTGTATTCAAGCTTAGTAAAGATGACTTGCACATAATGAGACATTGCATTGACATAGAAAATAAATCACAATTTTTTTTGCTGCTGTAAATGAACAGGACTACTAGGGGTATTCTTCTGAAATACAAATTAAGTAAACAATTAATATATTGTCCACTGGGTTCTGATTGACCCTAAGGACTTAAGTTTTGGAGGAAGGACTCCTGTTTTTCAGAGAGTGCTTTCTTCTTAAAAATAAATGGAAGGAATTGGTACTCTCATTTTCTTTTTTTAGATTTTTGTCAAGAACACTTCGGCTGATTTATACACTTCAACCCTATTAGCTTACATCTTGAATGTTCAAGCTCAAATTTATGACTCAATGAATGTCAATTGACTGGACTTTAAGTTGCATATGAATCAATGGATTTTTTTTGGCTTTGCCATGCAGACTGTGTAGAATTTTATGTCAGAGGTAACTGAAGAGACCCAGATCAGACAGACTGATCTGCAGTTGTTTGTATATGCCTTCAAATGAGTCTGTATTAACCCTTTCCCTCATATAGACTCATTTTGACTCACTCAATAGGTACCACATAAAGCCTGATCTGCAGAAAATCACAGTTAAAGCTTACCAAATTTAATTATAAAGTCCTCATTTCCAGACCACTGAGGAACAGTAAACAGCATAAAACCTGATCAGCCTGTGAGTTACTTGCAGGCTGATCTGGTTTTATGCTGTTCGCATAGGTCTTTTCATGGTTTCCTCTATGAGGGAAAGGGTTAAATACATTAAAGCATATCACAAAACTTAAATTTGAGGTCCACTCCTTAAACATGTTATAATTTTGGATTTTGTGCTGTACATTACGGATATACCAGAATACGTGACACGTGACACATTTCTTTCTGTTGCAGGCACTGCACAGCATCCTGACCCCACTGGCCCCGGATGACCCCAAAGCAGTTGAACTCCAGAGACAGCTTAACCCCACACTGCTGAACCAGCTGATCCTCTCCAACTTTAACTCCTCTCTACTCTTGCCTCAGGTTACCGTGGATACAGTGCGTCAACTCAAGGAGATCATCTCAGATACCATCAACTCTGCTTCATCATTTCTGGAAGGCCCGCAGGAATCACAGGTAACCTTCAACCCTCAGGGAAAACATTCTTCAACCCTTTACCTCTGGAATATTCATGTATAAATTTATGACCTGATAAATATTAATTCACTGAGATTTAAATGGTTTATGAAACATTGGATTTTCTTTGCCATGTAGAATCTGAACTACTGATGTATATCGTTTGAGCAAAATGAGGAGACCCTGATCAGACAGCTCCTTATATCAGACAGCTCCTGACATCAAATATCAGACAGCTCCTGATATCAGACAGCTCCTGACATCAGATATCAGACAGCTCCTGACATCAGATATCAGACAGCTCCTGACATCAGACAGTTCCTGACATCAGATATCAGACAGCTCCTGACATCAGATATCAGACAGCTCCTGACATCAGATATCAGACAGCTCCAGACATCAAATATCAGACAGCTCCTGACATCAGATATCAGACAGCTCCTGATATCAGATATCAGACAGCTCCTGATATCAGACAGCTCCTGACATCAGATATCAGACAGCTCCTGACATCAGATATCAGACAGCTCCTGAAATAGTTTTTTACAGAGTGGTCTGATCTGGGTCTGCTATGTTTGTCAATGTGTCAAAATGTGTCTCTCTAAAGTAAAGGATTAACCCACCACGCCATGATTCTTCATGTACAAATATATGTCTTGATGAATATTAATCAACTGAGCTTTAAATGGCATATGAAATTATGAATTTTTCTTTGCCATGCAGGCTGTGTAAAATCTAAGCTTCAGTATTGTATGAGCAAACAAAGGAGACCCTGATCTGAGTCTGTTCTGTTTGCCAATGCGTCAAAATGTGTCTATATGAAGTAAAGGGTAAATTTTCTGATTGGTTGTATCTAGAATCTGAGCTACACTAATGTTTGCACAAACAGAGGAGGCCCTGATCAAATGTCCAGCTGATCTGGGTTTGCACCACTTGCAAATGAGTCAAAATCAGTCTATATATGAATAAAGGTTTCAATACAAAACTAATCATCTTCATCAAGTTAAAAGTTCCAATGCTTCTAATGATATCAAAAGTTTAAACAGAATTTTAAATGAAACAGTCATGATAAAGCTGGTTAAACATTGCACATTGTAGTTTGATAAGGATTCTTTTTTTTTTTTTAGTAGATATGGGTTTTTTATCTTGAAAAGTTAAAAGTTTGCCATTGTTTGAAAAAGACATTTTAGTAATTAAGGGGAGGGGGTAAAAGTTTTAGGAACAAAATGAATTGCTGTATAAATGTTTGGTTATACTTTAAAAGGGGATGTGCAACATCATCGTACATCTGTGGCATGAATTGAATGAGTAGAAAAATGATGACCTCTGCCACATATTTGAGAATCTGTTCAGTTTTCTAGTAAAAGTGCCCGTGTTGTATAATAAACTTGAAAGGGATTATATGAGTACATTCCCATTAATGCACCCTGCCTTTGGTTGTTTGTAAAAATTTGTGATGAACACGTTTATAGCCAGTATAGCTTCTAGTGCTAAAAGCACTCCATCAAAGATGAAAGGTTGGGTGACATTATCTAGTCACATAAGATAAAAGCACATACAGGTAGCTAGTTCTTTTGATGGAACAGTATCATATAGTTTTACATTTTGAAAATAAAAAAAAAATAACAACATTGGTGTGCTTTGTTTGTTATGTCTGCTTTTCTTGTTGCTCTTTTAGTGGTAGTAGTAGTAGTAGTAGTAGCAGTGATCAGTGATGATAGAATAAAATACACATCAGATAATGCAAGAGAACCTGTTGGTATTTTTTTGTGGGAACCTGCATTTCAGATGATTAGTGCAAAACTATTGTAACTATATTTAGATAATGAGGTAGTTACATAATTTTTGCGCTAATTTTCTGTCTTTACCCTAAGATAATGATTTGTTTATACAGAGAATGTATGTGACAGGCATATACAGTTTATAAATTAGGTAAAGCCTAGTCAGATGTTGTTGTTGTATTTTCTTCAGAAAGTTATGTAAGGTTTTTGGTTATGTAAACCGGTTGAAGGTACATTACTTGCTTGCATAATGCTCTGTGATCTAGTAACCTTATCTAGAATTTTGATTCGTCAGCTACACCATGGGTGTATATCATTTGTAGGATGAGATTAAATGAATCCAGTTGGCTTGCAGTAGGTCGGTGGGTCTACCTGGATGCCTCCATGCTTTTTGAATATGTTACACCCATCCTATAATGTTCAATAATGGCCCTGCTCATTGCCTTTGTATTTAAAGAATTTAGGGATATTAAATAACTTGGCTTTGAAATGAATTTAATTTCTCGGATGATAAACAGGTCTTTTCTATTTCTTTCTTTGAGTGACATAAGAAAGTAAGGTTAGATGTAGTGTTGAAATATATTACTAATGGCTAAACACTGAAAACCAGTTAGGTCACATGTTGTTGATGGGTAATACTGACCTACTGACTTTAGAGTGAGGTCATTTAGTCAGCCCCCTCATGAATAATAAAGAATGAATGAAAGAAATGAAAAATGCTCAAAAAAAATACAAAGATTATAATATGAGTAAGTTATAAAGCCTTTAACAGTGTTAAAACATCAATGTTAATAATGTTATGTTTTTCATTGTAAAGATCTACTCTGACATGTATTCTATTCTACAATCTGCATGATATAGAAAAGTCCAGAGTTTCAATCATACACCATTTATTAAAATGAAATATCAGGTTTTGTTTCTGGATATTTATGGAAAGGGACCCTATGCCTTAATTGGGAAAAAATTTCAACATATTTTTACTAATTGGGAAATTTTTAAGATACAGAAAAGCAATTTAATATGCAACTCATATTGTTAAAAGAGGCATTTTCTTCCATATATGCAATTAAATATCAATTAAAAAAAACTTCAATGGGGTGGGGGAGCCAGTTTGGAAAAATATTACCTATTTTCATTTAGGAATAGCCCAGTCATATAGAGAGAATACGGTAACTGGTGAACATGTACATTTTATGATGACAACAACTGGGAATATTTACCAGTATTGTGTAATCATGACTCATGTGTAAAATGTAATAGGTTGTAAGAAGAAATAATTAATGAGTTGTTATGTGATAGATTTAAAGTTTTGACAAACAGGTGTTGTTTATTTTTCAGGCTGGAAATTGTGGAGAGTCCATCTCAACACAGAAGCAATATAAAAAAGATGAAAAATGTAAGTCATAATGCCTTTTACACATAATTATACCCCCACAAATGAAATTTGGGAGGATATATAGGAGTCACCCTGTCGGTCGGTCGGTCCGTCTACAAATATTTGTCCGGAGCATTTCTCCAAAACTACTGTACCTATGTTGATGAAACTTCATAGGTAGATAGACCTTGATGAGAGGAAGTGCAGTGCATAAGAACCATAACTCTGCATGTATTTTGAAAGGAGTTATTGCCCTTTGTCATTTTTAATCTTTTGATTTTGTCCAGACCATAACTCCAATACTAAAGTAGCTAGGTTGATGAAACTTCATATGTAGATTGATCTTGATGAGAGGAAGTGCAGTGCACAAGAACCATAACTCTGCATGTATTTTGAAAGGAGTTATTGCCCTTTGTCATTTTTAATCTTTTGATTTTGTCCGGACCATAACTGCAATATTAAAGTAGCTAGGTTGATGAAACTTCATATGTAGATTGATCTTGATGAGAGGAAGTGCAGTGCACAAGAACCATAACTCTGCATGTATTTTGAAAGGAGTTATTGCCCTTTGTCATTTTTAATCTTTTGATTTTGTCCGGAGCATAACTCCAATACTAAAGTAGCTAGGTTGATGAAACTTCATATGTAGATTGATCTTGATGAGAGGAAGTGCAGTGCATAAGAACCATAACTCTACATGTTTTTTAAAGGAGTTATTCCCCTTTGTTAATTTTTGTCTTTTGATTTTGTCCAGAGCATTTCTCCAAAACTACTGTACTTATGTTGATCAAACTTCATATGTAGATAGACCTCATATGTAGATAGACCTTCATGAGAGGAAGTGCAGTGCCTAAGAACCATAACTCTGCATGTATTTTGAAAGGAGTTATTGCCC
>CM037777.1:56925649-56975649 GCA_021229015.1 Solen grandis
ATCGATTGTATTTAAAATTTATATATCGAATGTTTAAAATATTCGACGTAACAACATATTTTGAAAGTAATACACATGGAGTGCAGCAAAAAACATCAAATTAACGCGGATTTACCCAAATTTATTCGTCAGCGTATTATTGATACCACTTTTTGCGCATGCGCCATCTAAACGACATTTTGATACTATGGCAACAGCATTTGATTTGTAAACAGACACTTAAATGTTAATTATGAATCACTGAAGCATACTTCGACGTTCCTTCTTTTCATAACAATAAAAGTACTAACTGATTATTGTAATCTTTGTTATAATCGCCGTGAAAAAGACCGCTCACAATTATTTTTAAACCGAAAGTACATTACAAATCGAATGTCTACATGGTATTTTTACTGTTATCAATCGGTCATTCACATATAACACAGCCACTATATGATGATTAGAATGATATAATTGCATACCAATATATTTAATCATATATAAAAACTGACTGAATTTATATAATAGATCTAGATCTAGCTAATATTTATCCAGACTTGTTAAAGTCAAAGACATCAAAATTTTAGGTAGATCTAGATCTATCTGTTTTAGTCAGTTCTTTGTAGGATTTGAACCTTTGACCTCACATTTTTTAAAATAAAGTAATTCTTTTTCTATTGATATATTCTGAGTAATATACTTAAATGCTTACTCAAACCTCATGTATACATATGTGTCATTTCAGGGGCTTTTCAGTTGGACATGCCGGCAAGAATGATGTGAAGAAACATGGACAGACTGTGATTCACAACAAGGCAGAGAAGTCCGAGCTCCATACAAGTAGTGTCAGAAGTTACTTCACCAGTGTGGAAGAGAAATCTGATGTCATCAATGCAGAGATCATCTGGGCACAGTTTGTGGCAGAGGCAAACCTGCCATTCAGTGTATCCGACACATTCAACAAGGCGGTCAAGGTCATGTTTCCTGACAGCGACATTGCCAAAAAGTTCCAGTGTGGGAAAACCAAAACTACCCAGGTAAGATAAATAATGAAGCCAAATGTTAATTTAAAAAAAAAATTAGGTAAGGTGCTTATAGTAGCCTGACTTAAGTTTCATATCATTAGTTTTTGTACCGGATGTTAAAGCAAATTATTCATTAAATCCAAAGTTTGAAGGAAAAAAAACAAACAATGTATCATTGACACCGTTCTTGATATTTTATAATATAACATTGTAGTATGCACTGTATCAATGTTGGCTGTTTCAGATTATTAAGGGTGCATTGGATGTCCGGAAGCCAGTGGTAGAGAAATGCCAGAAGCAGCCATTTTCGGTGGCTATAGACGAGAGTAATGACAGGGGCGATGACAAGCTGTTGGTCATCTTGGTTCGCCTCTTCGACTTTGAAGCTGGTCACACAGTAACACGTCTGTTGGACATGCCTATTTGCAATGTGGGGACAGGGGCTGCAATTTTCGAGAAGTTGAAAACAGTTCTAAGGTACATATCATATAAATATCTCACTAATTCATATTTATTTTAGCTCAATTGTGAACAAAAACATAATCTAAAATCTTATCGATCGCCCCTCTAACATCAATCTAAGAGCCAGCCATTTACAATTTGGTGGATGTAGGCACACGCATGACATTGTCACACCTGACGTGACCTGAATGGGATTGGATATAAGTTGCCTCTCTGGGTTGATAAGCAATTGCATTAACCGATTCAGAACAATGATGAATAGCAACAGAAAAAGAAATAGAATTTGATGTAATAATTTATTTTTCAGTGACAACAACATCCCTTGGAACAATCTGGTGGCATTTACGAGTGACAACTGTAACACAATGATTGGGAAGAACAACTCAGTGCTCAGCCGTGTCCGTGAGAAGAATCCCTATGTGTATGCCCATGGATGTGTTTGCCATATGGCCAACCTGTGTGCTGCAGCTGGCGTCAAGGCCCTCCCCATCAACGTTGATGAGTTGCTGACTGACATTTACTTCCATTTTGATCAGAGGTTTGTGACCTTACTTAAAGTTTAATTATCAGTTACTGATCTAAATCATCTTTTCTACTTTTTTCCAGAACTAATTATTTGATATACTGTATGATTTTTAAAACAAACAAAAAAACTATTTATTGATTAGCTGTTTAAAAATTGAGTTTTCTTTCGGGTTTTATCCTAAGGTGGATAATGAATTTAAAGTACAATAAAGAAAATTTCTTTAATTTATTGAATTTTATAACTACATAATACATATTAGGTTGTATGTTTCATCAAAAGACATATATTAATATAAACAAATTCAAGCAAATAATGTTTTGTGTTTTTCAGCACAAAGAGGAAGGAAGTCTACAAGGAGTTCCTTGAGTTTGCTGAGGTTGACCCAACTAAGCTGCTCAAACATGCCAGTACCAGATGGCTTAGCCTACAGAAGTGCATCAACAGAACACTCGACCACTACCCTGCACTACAGAGCTACTTCCAGTCCCAAAGTGATGTTGAAAAGCAAGGACGTGTTCAGCGAGTTGCTCAACTTCTCACAGACCCTACAACCATCATGTATCTGAGATTTCTGAGCTTCATTCTTGCTGCATTGAATGAATTCAATACAACGTTCCAGGTATTGAATTCATTGATATATCATAAAAAATAATATTAGACAGAATATATTTATAATTGCTCTATTTAAACCATTGTGAGAGAAACTATTCCTTAAAAATTGTAATAACAATTTGATGTGTTGCATCAAATTGTTATTAATTTGTTCAATTAAAAACACATCCTATATATCATTTTTCAATAATAAGTTAATAGCATAAAAATATACAAGTACTTTGCAATTGTATGCACCTATTTAAAACTGCTTGAATGATGTAAGAACTATTCATGTAATTTTGTTCAAAGGCTGATGATTCCCGTATCGGCTTCATGAGCACAGAGGTCCAGCACATCATGCGGAAATACTTGAAGAGGTTTGTGAAATCGCAGGTGATCAGGGAGGCCAATGATGTGAGGTCAATCGCCTACGACGAAACATCTAACCAGCTTCCAAATGACATAATTGCAGTCGGGCAGATAACAAGGACATACATCAGGGAACATGAAGATGACCTGACTGACCACCAGCTCACCAAATTCTTCAGGTATTAAGGTTGGCTCTGATATTTTGATAAAAAGTGGTAAAGTAATTTATAGAAAAAAGAATAAACTGAATTTAATGTGTTTCTTCTGACTGGAATAAGATTGTGTAATAACTATTACCGTTAACATTGTGAAGTTTTTTTTCAAGGTGAGCTAAAAAGCTGACACAGTTTTTCCTTGTAGTGTTTACTCGGGTATAATCTGAAGAAATTAATGATTTGTTTTTTAACTTAGAATGAGTTTATTTTTGAATAGGTATGTTGACAATTTCATTTGTATAACATAATTCTTAAAATATCAGGTCGGCTCGAGCATTCTACCAAGCAACCATAAAGAAGATGTTGAAACACTTCCCCTTTGATGATGCTGTGCTCAAGGACTCCGGTTTCCTAGTTCCGACCAACTGGGGTGAGAATGAACAAGATGCAGGTAATAGAATTAAACATTATGAATACAATCCTACAACTGGTAACATATGCTGAATTCAGAAAAAATAATTTTCAATGTAATGATGACTGTACATACATGTATGCTTAGGCTATTAACTGTAATTGGAGTTTGACATTCATAGGTGTATGTCTTCACTAAATTCAGACAAATGTGAAATGAAAACTTATAAATGTCACTTAATCTTATGAGACTACCGCAGACATTCATAGAAAATGCAAAATAATTAAAAATAATTTAATTGACAATTATAGACAAAATTCGCTTTGTTATTGATAAATAATAATTACTTAAATTTTTTCTGCATCAATTACAAATTATTTCAATTAAATGAACAAGTGTTATCAATCATAATGAATGAAAATATATTACTAATTGGATCCAGCCCTGATCATCTATATATTGCACATTGCAATAGTGTTTAATTTTTGTTCTTATTTGTGTTGACAGTGGTGCGACTTGGAAGAAGGTTCCCAGGAATCATCCACCCAGAGGACCTGGATCAACTGGAGGAGGAGTATGGGGATCTCCAGGTGCTCCCCGCCAATATGCTGCCAGATTACAAAGAGGACACCAGGCTTGATGAGTACTGGGGAAAACTGGCTTCAATGTACAACAGAGTGACTGGAAAGCCTCGTTTTCCCACACTCACCAGACTGGCATGTGCGTTGCTGACCATTCCTAACAGCAATGCAGAGTGTGAGAGAACATTTAGTTGTGTCAGGAAGATCCAGACAGAGCTGAGGACAGATTTGGACAGTTCCACCATAACTTCCTTGCTGTCCTGCAAGATCAACAGGGACAGGAAGTGTTTCGACCTGATCATCAACGACAATCTTAGAAGAGAAGCGAAGAAAGCAACATATAAGTATAATCAAGACCTAAAGTCTTGTGACTAAGGGTTAGGGGTCAGATAAGTAGGGAAAATAATGTCCAAAAAATCATGAGAAAAAAAACATCACAAATAGCCAATATGAGTGAGAAATTGTCCATTCTCAGTGAGAGATTTAAGAACTTAAGTTTTAAAATTTGGCTCACTTTTGACATGAGATTTTTCTCCCATCTAGCAAAATTTTATCAGATTTTGAACAAACAAATGAGCAAATCTTTCATAAATTATGCCCAAAAATGGATAAGCTAGTAATACCCAATTCTATCTGTTCCTCTTTAATATTTTTTAAGTATTGGTGTTTTACTATAATAAAGCAAAAATTTGCATTCTTTTATGTTTTCTTTATTATTTTTATGCTATGCATAGAAACATATTTATCATGTATCATGAAATGAAAAACTTATCTGTTCTTTAAGATGTGTCTATTATTGGTGCTTTTCTAAGCAAAAATGTGCATAATTTATTTTGTTGTTTTTGATGTTATTTTCTTTATTACATTTATGCTATGCATAGAAAACTATTTATCATGTATCATGAGATAAAAAGCTTATATATTCCTTTTTAATATGTGTCCAGTATTGGTGCTTTTGCTAAAGCAAAAATGTGCATTTATTTATTTGGTTGTTTTTCATGTTGATTTCTTTATTACATTTATGCTATGCATAGAAACCTATTTATCATGTATCATGAAATAAATTTTTAAAAAATGTAATTTTTTCTTATTAATTTTGTAAAAGCATGGTAACACAGGACACAAGAAATTCATACTTAATGATCTCAAAAGGCACCAGAATGCATAATTTAATGCATTTAAAAAAAAATTCTCCCAAACCCACACTCCCATCCGGTCTTCGCGACACGTAAAAATCTCACTCCTTGCCATTCTGAAATGTTGACAGGTATGCTTAAACAACAAAGCAATATTTCAAGCAAAGTCTTTAAGTTTGCAAAATAAGAATACATTGTATCTCTCCATCTCTCCCTGTATAGGTTCCCTGTATAGATCTTATATCATTTACACTGGGTTTGTTATTTACAAGTTTGTTCATGGATATTCATAAATGTCTCCTTCACAAGTTACACTGCAACAAGGGGTTTTCAATCACAGTCATGACCTTTAACAAATATCAATAGGTCAATGACTGAACACCCAAGTCTTCACTTTTAATAAAAAAAAGAATGTGTTTCAAATGAATTTGACAGTGACCAATTCAGATGGCCGATGATAAACATACAGACGGATCGCAACTATGCGAATTCTAACTGATTTTAAATTAAACTTGTCATGAAAAATATGCAAATTAGCAAGGTCAGCGATGCCTGGTAAGCATTTCTAGCTACTAAAGACGGCAAGCTGCCGTCTAAAAATGAGGGCTTAATTTTTGTGAATCAATGCGAAAGTACCAAACATAATCATCTAAAAAACAACACCAAATAAGACCTATCAATAATATGACCTATACAGTATGTGCAGCATGCATGATCAATCAAATTAATAAGATGGCTGCATAGTCTTGAGAAATTAATTGAAGTGATGAAAAAAACCCTTCAGTCTTGGAGACGATAAATTAGTCCTGGTTCCCCATTGTCTAGTTAGTAATGTTAAATTTTTACGGTCTGGTGCCCTGCAATTGACTGTGCAATACATGGTAAAAAATAATGGTCTGGTTCTCTGTTATTTGATTCCAGAATTCTTATCCAGCATAGTCAGCGACTGGCACAGTCAGATATTTTGAGGTGAAGGAATATGTGAGTAATATTCATTTAGATGTTCCTACTTTGCACAGCTGGTTGGATCCAATTTATTGTCTCTCTACATACCACATCCTAGTCTGGAGCTGATGTGAACTTTATTTTAAAATGTGTCAGTTTTTAATCTTATTCACAACTCATCTTGATTTATTTTATATTACATTTACACAGAATAACAGAAGTAAGACTACCTTAATAAACAAACTTGCTGCATTCCATTTCTTGATTAGGCATGATTTTCTAAATAGCAGAAATCAAGTTCTATTAAAAAGAGTTAATGGCAATAATCAAGTTCTGTCAAAGCTCTTCATAAAAACATAAAGACAATCAGTCAAAGTTAAATTTACTGAAACAAATATTAGGTACAATAAGTTGTTAATCTAAAATGTATTAAGAAAATATAACCTGTAACTGAAGTTTGGGTCACAAATAAGTGAGTTAATTTAATTATATAAAGAATGAATGCAATATACTTCCAAATAATTGGATATAGCTTTAACTAGAACTGTGGTGACTTATACCCCGGTATACTGTTTTGTCTCAGAATGTTCTAAATGTTGAGAGAAGAAACTATGGATTTAAAACTTCTAAGTAGGAAAAGACTGAAATGTAAATAAATTCTAACCATTTCTTGTATAGATAATTTTGTTGGAAAGAAAACGTAAAGCTTCATCCAATTAACCCAAAGATAATCAAATAAAACATTGAATGAAAAACTTGAACCTTTCATACTATTTACCTTTCACACAACACATTATGTCCAAAACTTGGCTTAAATATCTAATTCAAGTCACACATTTTTAACAGTGAATATATTCCATTTTTAGTGACAGTGACCTTGACCCAATAAAACAGCTCTTTACACAAATTATATATGTTGCAAGTTTGATTATAATTTTCCATTCATGTCAAAAATTATGAAGTAAAATTTCATGCCATGATATGAAGGTGAGGGGCAGACAGTAAGCAGTAACAAGTCTAATGTTAGAAACAATGACCTTGACCTTAACTAATGAGACCCCAAACAGCTTATCAATTTTTTTAAGTATCAATGACCATGACCTATCAGACCCAAACAACATAAAAAGTCATATGAACTTTGTCTCTACACAAATTATACATTCAAAAAAATTCAAAATTGGGGAGAGTAAGCAGTAGCAAGTCTTTTTATAGTAACAGTGTCCTTGACCTTGATCCATCATACCCACACAGTACATCAAAGTTTAATCTTCACACAAGGTATACATGTCCCAAAGTTGCATGGTCAAGATAATTACATATGACAAAAGTTATTGAAGAAATTCCTTTTTTGGGGAACACTGCAAACCTACCGACCAACTAACAGACCATTCAACCATTCCACACAGTGATTCCAGTATACTCCATCAAAAGTATAATAATGTCAAGGCCAATGATACATCTTCTGTCCCTGTGGCAATGGACACGTATACAGTGTATAAGCTAATTCAGGGGTCTAAACCCAGGTACCAAGTTATACTGGACAATGTTATAATGTAAGACACCATTAATAACCATTGTCTCATAAGAAGAAACAAATTTATTCCTTGAAAAAGGGAACATTGTTTTCAAATGTTTTATTCCAATAGAAACCGAGAAGAAAAACATTTAAATGAGTCAACAATAGTTAATTAGAACAATTAACAATAGTAGCAGTAACTTACCCTTACATTTCTAAACCTTTTTAACATTTAAACAAGTTATTTTGGAAAACCTATGAAGAACTTGCAGGTTTAATTTAAAGTTTGCACAAAAAATGAAGCAAGGGAGTGAAGAGAGACACATGTTAAGTCACAAATCAATAAACTTGCTAATGTCTACTATGTTCTTCTAAAACCTGTTCACAGCTTAATCAATACTTCTACAACCTGTGCTAATGGCTTAACTAAGAACAGTTCTACCATATTAAGGTCAGTAGGGTTTACAGTTTTAGCTATTCCTTTCTGTCAGCTTCCATGGGGATTTTAAATGCTACATGTAACTAAAACATACACGCTTGTCTAGACTTTAAAGAGTTTCTGAAATGAAATGTAAGTGAGTTAGTACAGTTTAACAACTAACATTAAATCAAGGGAAAATCACAGAACTTTTCATTATATTTATTTCTATATGCATTTAAAACTATTTTAGGGTAAGTCCTCAAAATAATCTCTATCAGATCATACAGACCTTGTCATTTTTTCTCATTATTTAAATATGGTAACACAACTGATGGGATGACAAATTAACATATGTGTGGAACCCTTGTGGCCCAGCCAGTGTATGTAAATTTGGAGACCACCAACAAATTTATTTCTTCAACGTCTCTCCAGTCCATCTTGACAGTTCCTGGCTTGGACCAGTACTTTGTATCTGGGAAGCTTATCTGCCAGTAGTGGTGATCGAACCACCAATCCATGCAGTCAATTCCATCTTATGTAGACAAGTCCGAAATTGAGTGAAATACTATCAATTGGATATTGGGACAGCCATGGCCGAGCAGTTACAGTCATGGACTACAAATCTCTCAGCCCCTCACCACTGTGGGTTCGACTTCAGATTTTTCATGTGAGGAAGCCTTCCAGCTGGCTTGCGGTAGGTCGGTGGTTCTATCCGGGTACCTCTGTGTACTCGGGGTCCTCCTCCACCTGTAATTAGCTGGACATCGTTATATGACTGAAATACTATTGCAGCGACAGTAAACCCCAATACAACAACAACAACAATTGGATATTAAACCCATGCACCATGTATAAACTTTTCAATAAGATCCACCTTCTGAGGAAAGACCAAAATTACCAAGCATCAAATTTTAACATTGATTTAAGATCTAGCTTAACAATGGAGTGAATATCGTAACAAAGGATATAATCCACAGTTTATTAACAAGAGGGCCATGGAGGCCCTGAAATAACGCACCAGAAAACCAGGTATTAGTTGGAGGAAAAGAAACAGCATATATCTGCAGGTATAATATGCATGCAGGTATTAGTTGGAGGAAAAGAAACCTTTCTTTGAACAATGTTGAAAAGGGGACCACCCATGGAACATCCCTGTTAAGTTACATGAAAATTGGCCAAGTATTTCAGGAGGACATGCTGCTTTAAGTTAAATGTTGACAACAGACATAACCCACCATTAAAAACATTGTGTTTGGTTGAGTTAAAAGATGGTTGGTTTGTAAGTGTCCCTATTCATTTGGCCGTGCACCGGCAAAAGCTAATTTAACTAGAAATGTGTCCACAGAACAGGAATGCCCCTACTTAATTTGGTCTTTTATGTGTACTTAATCATGCAGCATTGTGTACTTCATGCATCGGTGTCACACAAAAATATTTACCTGTATATGCAATAGAATTTCTTTTCCTTTTCATAGTAGAACAACATACAATTTCAGCTTCTTTTTCCACAAATAAACTTCCAAATAATTGGAAATAATTAGTGACAGTTGGAAATAAAAAGTCCCAAAATGATAAATTGAGACATGCCTTGTCATAAAGTAGGAGAGAAATAATAACATGTTTTGTGAAGATTTCAGGATAAAGAATAAAGATATAAATCATTCATAATCCAACAGTTAATTATAGTCCTTGTCATACTCATTTCCCTTACTGCCAAAAGTATTTGTGTGAATTCACAGCCATAGCAGAATTTGTTACAAGACATTCACCCAAACACTTAAGACTGAAAAGGGGCATAATTCAGACAAAATTGAATTCTGAGTTATGACCCTTAATGTCATGCATGCTCCCATGACTTAACTGAACGAGTGTGTGGGAAATTTCATGGCATCAGAGATATAAACACTCAATAAACAGTATTAAGATCTCAAAGGTCATGGTCATAGTATCAGATAAGGATATATGTGTCAATACTTATATTGGGGAGATGCACTCTGACACACTCAATCTGAAATATCTAAATCATGATTGCAAGCTTTGAAAATGGCATGCAATGAAGAGGCTTCCCAAAATACTTCATGACACAAAATACAGTACATTTAAGTCCTGGCCCCTTATTCTTGGTACTGAAGTATGATTTTCATAATCAAACTCAAATCAATGGGAATTTAAGTTTGATACTCAAATTTGAGCCTGAGATTATGCTTTCGACAACATGGGGCCAGTAGTTCAGTATGCTTAGAACACAGGTACTTAACCCATACCCTGCTGGAACCGAAAGTGCTAACCTTTGCCACCAGTAAAGAGCCAGCAGACTGGCCTGGCTCTTTACTGTTGGCTAACCAACCACAAGTTTTCATCTTGTTATCCCTAAAATTGATAATGGACTGTTCCAAAAAAGATACACGCTAAGTCCATTTGAGTAATTCAGCAGGTTAAGGGTTAATAAGTAGTATGAAATCACAAATGAACAAAGTAAAATCACACAGGTATACAGGGTGTAAAATTCCCTTGGTTTGTTGGCCATAACAAGGTGAACCTTTTTGTGCAGGGCGAGTGAAAAACAGAACATTTCTTAGTATTTTTACTGATTTTACTCTCTCAAATTTGGGATAATTTTAGGGAATTTATGTTGCCATGGATATCATTTGAAGTCCTCTGTGCTATAACTGACAGGCGCATAAATAGTCAAATAACCTAAATAAGGATCTCATGCTTTAAACCATAAATCACAAGTCAGATTTTAAATACAGCACTATAAAAGACAGGAATTGCAGCCTCCCTCTCAAATCTACTGTTCGTATTTATTTCATTCAATAATCCAAGACAGTTTAATATTGGATCTTCTGAACAGGAAAGTAAGTCAAACCTATCCTAATATATTCTTTCAAGGGAAAGATTTGATTGATTGAAAACCAATTTACGAATATTTATTACTATCTACTGTTGTTTTATATTCAAAGTCCATGTTACAAAAACTTTTGAGATACACAAGACCTGCCACTCATAATGCAGGATACGGAGAACAGCCATTCCAAATACCAAAGACTGGCAAGACACTCAGACCAGCCATTCTAAATGCCAAAACACTAAGAATGCCAGGATACTAAGGTCTACCACTCTTTATGCATTGATGGAAATTAAGATCAGACCTTCTTTAAGCATGGAAACTATGATGCCTGGACACTGAGACCAGCCACTTTTAATGCATGGAAACTAAGACCAGGAACTCTAAATACATTGAAACTAAAACCTACATGGAATACATTAGACCAGGCACTATAAATGCATGGAAACTAAAACCATGCAATCATAATACATGGAATACATTAGACCAGGCACTATAAAGAATACATTAGACCAGGCCCTATAAATGCATGTAAAATAAGACCATTTCGCTTGATACATGGAAACTACGACCAGGTACTCTTTATATGTGAAAACTAAAACCATGCACTCTTTTTGCATGGAAACTAAAACCAGCCATATTTAAAACAGGACAAATAAGACAAGCCACTCCTAATACAGGGCAAACTAAGATCAGCCTCTCTTAAAACCGGTCAGATACGCCAAGACAACCTGGATTTTCAACTTTGTATACAGGTAGATAAAACACAATTTGGTGTAATTAAACAGTATTAACATTCAACCATCTGAAGACAGCCTTATTAGGGACTGCTGCAGAATTAAATCCAAGCAAAATACCACAATGTATTTATCTTTTCAATTAGGACCCACATTCTCAAGGGAGAAAAGAGACATTCAATTAAAACATCCCAGAATAAATTGCCTACTGCAGCAGATTTGTCCACAGATAGAAGATCACAAGATAAAACGATAGATGTCATTGACATTGAAGTGTATATAGTTTGGCATGGAAAGATCAGAACTTTTCATGTTTGTCTGAGTCACAGCATGTTGATGTCAAAACAGCCCAGCAGGAACATACACATCAAAGGCCCTGGTTCCTGTCTTCTGTCTGGCTTCAAATTCTTTCCATATGCAAAAAGGCTATTAATATTCTTGCATTTTTAATGCTATTAAAATGTTTTATTTTAAAAAAAAAAAAAAAAAAAAAAAATTCTACCTTATTCTTCATAGTTGCAGAGTAATTAACAATGAGTTTCAATGACTTAATAAAACAAGCCCTACGTTCCAATGAATGCTATAACCACATGGGGGGAGGGGGCTTAGACCTTGGGGGTCAAGGAAATTTGATGGTTAAGGTCACATGGCAGGTAGAGCTAATCAAGGTGCATTCATCTGTGAAGTTTGGAGGTTATGGATGGACCTTAGGCCCAGTGACCTGTAAGTGGATCTGTTGAATAGTGCTCATCAAGGTGAATACACATGTGAAGTTACCCTGTAGAAAGCTTTGGATGGAAGCACTTTCATTTTATGGTCAAGGTTAATACAGTGTCAATTCTAGGATTCAAATTCCCCCAAACCAAAAACAATGGGAATATTTTGAAGACGGGGAATTACACTGAAACACATTTTGTATTCAAAACCCCTTTTATATATGATCTAAATGTACATATCAAATGGAAAATATGCAGTTTTATTTTTTTTATCCTCAGCAGACAGGGAGTGTTACTATGTCTGCCTGTTTTTGTTCAAAATCCACACAGTGCAAGCACTTAATTGTAACTGATTAGAAGATGGGATGTTTTTCTATCAGGATTGACCAAAGCCATATTTTCTGAATACCAGTCATTTGTCACTTTGACATTTTGTCTACACAAAGGATCATAGAATGGTTAATTCATATATTTTAGACGAAAAACATTTACCAAATTACAGAGCTTATAATGTAAGTGCATCAATATTTTTGTTTATATTCTGATCACTTAAAACACCTGATGCCAGATGCTCATATTAACAAATGCCATGATGAATCAGTATGGCTTAATGTAGTGGTGACAGGTAGTCTTCAAAAAGGAGTTGGTGACATGCATTTTTTTTCACTGTTGGGTATCAAACGGGATTTTCACGCACATGAATTTTATTAATGCAGGATCTTTGAAGAAAATGAGAGAATCCCGCAATCCTACGTCCTAGAATAGACACTGTTTATATTTGCTATATGGTGACCTTGACCTTTGACCCTGGGACCTATAGTTGGGTCTGGCAGATAGAGTGCATCAATGTGCATACACCTGTGAAGTTTGGAGGCTGTAAGTGGAAAGACTTTCATCTTATGGTCAAGGTTAAAGTTTTGTCACAGACAGACCAAAAACAATATGCCCCCGATCTATCAATGCGGGGGTTTAAAAATGACTGCATATCATTGTCTGGATAGTATAGAAATGAACAAACTGGCTTTTCCTTAGAGATTCAATCATAAAACAATAAATATGTATGAAAAAGAACATGATCGCCCAATTGGGCATAGATTTTCTTCTAGTTGCCGGGTTCTTTCCTATAACATCAAGGGCCATGTAAACATCACCACTTATGCATGTGAGATGACTTTCATTTAGCGATATCTCTTTCTGGCAAAACTTATTTACAATTCAATAAAGTGCTCTACTTTTTCAACATGAAAAAGATATAGTGCTGCCTCCCTGTGATATATGAATATCAAACAAATTGGCAATATGTAACCATGACAGTTTAAATATTATGGTGTTTTTTAATTAAATATTGATAAAATATAATAAAATGCAAAAGCATAGTAAAAATATATAAAATAGAATAATGATCATGTATTCAAGACTTAAACAAAACATGTATTACATTTCATGGCAAAATAATAATTCAAATACCATAAACCTAATAAATCTAAATTGAGTTTAGATGCTAGCATTACAATATTAGTTTTACCAAATAAATTAATCTATAAATTGAAAGAATGCCAAAAGGATTTGGTTAAATGTACAAGAGCCATGTTGACATGGCCATCCCCCGCCGAATGCTTACTCTTTAGAAGATGTGTTGGAGAGTAGAATATTTCATTTTTAAAATAAAATTTTTGGTAATGAAGACTGATGTTTAAAGTGATTATGTGAAGACCATGTGAAGACCTACTAATTCCTCGATTTTGAGGTCTACAGGTAAAATGTCAAGGTCACTGTGATAAAAATTAAGCCTGAAAAATAACAAAGGTCAATAACTCAAAAAATATGAAAGGTAGAGTTATCATTCTTGTGCACTGCACTCCTTCTCAATGAGATCTATTCACCTATGAAGTTTCAAGTTGATATCTCAAATACTTTTTTACTTATGCTCCGGACAAAAATTAAGCCTGAAAAATAACAAAGGGCAATAACTAAAAAATTATAAAAGGTATAGTTATCATTCTTGTGCACTGCACTCTTCTTCCATAAGATCTATCCACAAATAAGTTTCAAGTTGTTAACTCAAATACTTTTAGTTTTGCTCCTGACAAAAAGTAAGCCTGAAAAATAAGAAAGGGCAATAACTAAAAAATTTTGAAAGGTAGAGTTATCATTCTTGTGCACTGCACTCCTCCCCAATAATATCTATCCACCTATAAAATTCCAAGCTGATACCTCAAATTCTTTTAAACTTATGCTCCGGACAAAAATTAAGTCTAAAAAATAACAAAAGGCAATAACTCAACAATTTTGAAAGGTAGAGTTATCATTCTTGTGCACTGCGCTCCTCCTCAATGAGATCTATCTACCTATGAAGTATCAAGTTGATATTTCAAATACTTTTTGACATATGCTGCGGACAAAAATTAAGTCTGAAAAATAACAAAGGGCAATAACTCAAAAATGAGGAAAGATAGAGTTATCATTCTTGTGCACTGCACTCCTTCTCAATGAGATCTATTCACCTATGAAGTATCAAGTTCACACCTCAAATACTTTTCGACTTATGCTCCGGACAAAAATTAAGTCTGAAAAATAACAAAGGGCAATAACTCAAAATTAGGAAAGGTAGAGTTATCATTCTTGTAAACTGCACTCCTCCTCAATGAGATGTATTCACCTATGAAGTATCAAGTTGATACCTCAAATACTTTTTGACTTATGCTCCGGACAAAACGGACAGACGGACGGACGGACGGACGGACGGAGACTACTACTATATCCCCCGATGCCTTTAGGCGGGGGATAATAAACAGTTAGGTATGCAAGATAAGTAGCATTGGAAATGTTAGATCTCACTTTGAATGTCATCCTAATAAATGCAACATTCAAATTGTAACACTACAATATAAAAGCTTCCAAAAACTACTAATCTAACCTTTTCTTTGCAATAAATCAGGCCTGTACTTGTCAATTTTGAAAGTTAACATATTTCAAAAAACGATGTGAGCCTTTGCTTTCAGATTAAAGATTGCGTTTCCATGGTAACGCATGGTAACCAAAGGCATTAGCACATTTATAAAGCAGACCAGTGGAAATAGAAACAATACTTCAAACATTCTAAGTTATCTTGTTTATCAATTGTAGCTTAAGGGCGTATTTAAAAAAATCACAATTTTACTACATAGACAAAGAAAGAAAATCAAACTTAGCAAACAGAATTTTATGAAACTTGGTATGATTATAGAGAATCAAACTAGAAACAAATTTATGAGATAAAAAATGGGGGTCTCCATGCTGCTTTTTGAGTTATCTGCCCCTGAAAGTGAGTTTTTTAAACTTTTTTTCTGTCATTTTCAAGGGGATATAACGCAATATTATGGGCTAGCAACACTCAATATTCAGTACTATATCCCCTGTCACTGTGTAAAAAATGTAGAAATTTTATGCTACAGATTTTATACTTTAGTCGCAAACGCGAATATATATAGAAATATTCTTTTTTCTTTTTTTTCAAGAAAAACGCAGTATGTCTATTTGCTAAAACATTGTGAGAAATCAATTGAATGGAATTGTTTTAAATTTGCATTATGACTAAGACTAAAACAACAAACAATAATGTAATATAAAATAAAGTTTCAATAGGCTTGATTTTGAGTTATCTGCAATTTCTAGTGTGATTCTCTATCTAATCAAGCCATGTTTAAAAAAATTGTTCATAATTTTGATTTCCGTCTTTGTCTTTATAGTAAAATGGCGCTATTATGAAATATACCTTTAAATATGGTGCACAAATTATTTTATTTTTCTCTTATTTTTGTTATCTTAAACTAGAACTACCCCAACCCCCCTCAGTCTTCATGCAATGAACATGATTCTTTCATAGCCTAACTTCTATTAAGCAGGCCTAAGAAAAACATAATGTTGGAAATGTAATAGAAAATGAAAGATCTTTACACCTTGGAAGGTCATGAAGGAATTCTGCCATAAAAGGAGGTTCAAACGCACAACCTAATGATCGCCTTAACATGCCCTATCCCTGCACCACAGGAACCTATCCATATTGACAATGTAATATAATGTTTCAAAGGCCAAATAACATCTTCAGAAATATTGCCAATACTCATAAAAATAAACATAAAACAATATAAAATGTAACTGACATATTGCCAATTACCTTTTTAGAAATACAGCTGTAACTGACATATTGCCAATAACCTCATTAGAACTACAGCTGTAATTGACATATTGCCAATAACCTCATTAGAAATACAGCTGTAACTAAAATATTGCCCCCCAAATAAGTCATTAGAACTACAGCTGTATAACAGACAAATGGATAATGACTTCACAAGGGGACACAAAAATTGAACAGCATACCAGAGCCTTCAGACAGAGCTATAGATCAACTTCAACTTCTGTGCATATATGGACTTACATGATTCCTGGCACTTCTAGAATATGAATGATAACACAAACCTAATTAATTCGCTCATACTGTGAAACAAACTGCAAATCTTGTCTGGGCTGCCAAGCTGTAGGGAAATCAGCAACTAAATCTTGCACTGAAGAAAAAAAACATCGAGTATTTCTATTTTCCTGACTGCAGACAGATAAAGCTGCAACATGCTTAGGCTCTGTGATTGAAGTAATTATTGTATGATTGTTCACTGATACTGCTGCTCAAGTGTCAAGCAACATGTTACCAGAAGGTACAATGATGGTGGTACAAAATAGAGGCAACATGAGTTTGATGCAAAAACTCTTGCAATTATTTGTTTGTTAAAAACATGGCATTTGGTTACATCAGCGTCCTAAAATCAGAACAAAACCCTTTCCTTCAGAGAAACAAAGAACAGACACTCTTAATGCATGGAAAATAAGATTGATGATTAATTTTTTTAGTTAACCGTCACTGTGAAAGTATTTCAGTCAACGTCCAGCTAATTACAGTTAATAATTCCTACACCTTACTTATTTGACAGGTCCCATGAGTCTCCATTACCATTAATAGAGTTTTTAACATGACAAAACCTGATTAGCATGCAAGCCATCTATAGGCTTTCCATTTAGCAGAATTCTTTCTTGGGGTATTGCCTTTTTTAAAGCTACATAGATATAACAAGAAATATCTCAGAGCAAGAAATAATCAAAGTGCTGGAGGCACTGAAGTTGTGTGTGTCTCAAGTGGAAGAGGGTTTGACAAGCTGCAAATATTCAGGGTAATTTAGTTTTTCCAAATATTAAACTTATATGAAAATAATAAACGATTATTCATTGAAGGCTATTGAAATATAGGGGGAGTAAGAGTGGCAATGTGCTAATTGTTATCAGTCTGTTGAAGCAAATGGTGCGTTCATCTAATGACCATGTTAATGCAAGGTTAAAGCGGGGTTATTGGCATTGTCCAAATTTGACCTCTGATTATTAAATTTACTGTGATAAAAAAAAGAAATGAGACAATACTGTTCTCTTAGCACTATCAGCGCTTGGATAATGGTACTACCGAGCAACGGCACAGTTTCTATTTATAGATGCAACTCAGTGGCTCCCTACTGTCTTTAGTAACTTTGGATAGAAGATATACACCTGTATCAGCCATTCTATAGAGCAACAAATAACCCCTGGAGATATCTCTGATGTATATGAGATAGCTAGATGTGATTATAAGGAGGTTATACAGATTTCCATTGTTATTCAAGCTTTCTATATGGACCATTGATACATCACTAAATAAATAACTGAAACCTGCACAACCACCGTCCAAATTCAGGCATGAGCCACCTTTGCATTAAAAAAAAACTATACTCCTCCGCGTGGTAAAGTGAGTTACGCAACATCCTAAGGAAAGTTGTTCTTCTGTGCTTTTATACTACATACAATTATTGTGTCCCGTAAATATTTTTTTACTCAAAATGAGTTTTCACTACTTTGGCTGAATCTCAGCATATCTGTATTGTAGAATTCTGTTCAATCATTTGGTCATTCATACAAAATTGAGAGGTTATTTGGTTTTTAATGCAGAGAAACGGACCATCAGAATGTAGGTACTATAGTAAAGTGTGAGTGACTATTTCACACACAACTAAAAACAAAGATATGAAAGATAAAAGACAGTAAAAGTGTTAAAATAAAAAGAAAGAAAAGGACAAAAATGTAATATAAGCAAAAATATAAAAAAGTTCATTCATTGGGATTCAATCTACAGGCCCCTAGTTTAGCAGATGAGCACTTGCCAACCATGGAGGCTGTTGCTAAAAATAGCTTATATTAGCTTATTTATACACTGTGAGTTTGTGACTTAGAGGGACAAGTTCACTACCAAAGTTGACTAGGTATCCTTAAGACTCAAATGTTAAGTTTTTATGTTTGATTTTTTCAAATGGATGGTTTTTATTTTAAATAGGTAGATAAGTTTTTTACTTGCCAATTCAAAATCACATAGGTAATTATGCACCCTGAAACTCCCATTTTCTGATGGAATATCTTAAAATATATTTTTGTAAACCAATAAAACAAGTGTTTTTCCAAACTCTTAGGTAGTTAACCAAGATTAGATTGGTTCAAGAAATAGGTCAAAATCCATTTTATACAGCTTACGCCTAAATTTAATATTGCAAGCTGGCCTGACTCCATGCTTCTCGGATAAGTCAATTACATTGTTTTTCCCACCTAAGTCCAGGGCTCAGCTGTGCGTCCACTCCAGTCCACTCCGTTACACATTTAGAATGACCCAGACTGGCTAGTTGTGACAGAAAACTGGCCAGGAGAAATATTCCATCTCCTTAATTGAAATAGTTCTGACAGATAAGGTCGAACAGTCATTCTAGGTTTCCTTTGATATTGAGACTCTAGATCCCCTCTAGGTGTTGCATCACTATATGTGGTAGCAAGAGATGGTTTGTACAATTAAAAGCACAGAGCAGGCAAAGCAAAAAGTATTAACTCAAGATACTGATTAAGGAAATACAGTTGAACCTATAATAGTGACCACAGGTGTATCAATCTGCATTTAGAGGTCAGTTTTAATATAACCAAACTAGCATTCTGGTAAATGTTTAACCATCATTTAGCAGCCATCTCTGTTAAGCGGTCACTTTCTATTGTTCCCTTGACTGACCGCTTAAGACAGGTTTGACTGTATACAACATATCTGTGTCAAAGTTTGTACTAGGAATATTTGTCTACTTGATACATGTACATCACAGTTGTTGTTTTTTTTTAATGGTACATAAAATCCCTAAAATTATCACTTTCCTTTTCAAAATCTCAGATAGAAATTTGAGAAAAATACAAAGAAATGTTTCACATGTCTTGCTTTAATAATGTTCACTAGACATGGTAAGCAGGTGAGGGGAATTTTAAACACTCAAAATGAGGAATGTAACAGAAATTGATTCCAAGAGTTAATTTCTTACGTAAGAGTATACTGCAGAAATACAGATATGTTTGTCATATCCGTATTCAATATTTTATGTATTCTTTTATGTTGTTATATTCCCCATATAAGTTAAACATTCATATACAGTCCTAGCTTTTCCCAAAGTGCTCCACATTTATGACAGAAGCACCAGCTGCTTCTCATATCCTGACATTACAGTGATCAGTTCTGGGTATCTCTCAAATACAAAGACCAGTGCAGCTCTATTTTAACCCTTTCCCTCATATATACTCATTTTGACACCCTCAATAGGTATCACATAAAGCCTGATCTGCAGAAAACCACAGTTAAACCTTACCAAATTTATTTACAAAATCCTCATTTCCAGACCACTGAGGAGCAGCGAACCTGATCAGCCTGCGAGTTACTCGCAGGCTGATCTGGTTTTATGCTGTTCGCATAGGTCTTTTCATGGTGTCCTCTATGAGGGAAAGGGTTAACACTATGCATGAGGTTAAAGTCTAGATACATCATAATTATACAATTTATACTGGACCACATTGTAACTCAGTCAAATAAACATACCACTGAGTTGAGATTTGGGATCAAATGTTAGACTGTGTTATAAGGGATTTTGCTTATAATGGTGTGTGTTGTAATGGGGTGTCTTATACTGAGGAGAGTTATAATGGATTGTGTTAAAATGGATCTGCAATGTATTAAGGCTATACTTTCACTTACTGAGGACTCAATAATGATTCAACAATCTATAGAATAAGAACATAAACACACTTAATAAACAAGAACAATACATCATATGCCACCTTGACACAGAATAAGGGGTTTATTTCTTTCAAATTCCTTGACACATTTATCTGCCCTCGTCAACTGATTTGTCATATCATGAAAAATCATAATTCCAAGTGTGAACGAGGCCTCCGTGGCTGAGAGAGTAAAGTCGCTGAATTTAACACTCACTCAGCCACTCACTGCGTGGGTTCGAATCCCGGCAGGTTCATTCGTTTTTTTATGTGAGGAAGCCTTCCAGCTGGCTTGCGATAGGTCGGTGGTTCTACCCGAATGCCTCCATGCATTCGGGGTCTTCCTCCACCTGTAATTTGCTGGACGTCGCTATATGACTGAAATACTGTCAAAGCGACGGTAAACTCAACTAGTCAAGTCCAGGTGTGAACAGTTACATAACTTCATGTAAAGTGAGTATGGAATGGGGGGTGATGGAACAATTAAGATTTTGTTCTTTACTTCTAGTTGTACACAATCTAAACATCATTTCACCAGACTCTTTACTTCATACAGAAACATTGCTCAATATACGGTCAGGCTGATCTATTCAAGGAAATGCCCAATAGTATTCAATAAATGGATATCCAATAAAGACATCAGTTAGGCTTAACTACAGTACCAAGTCAGACCTTTTAGTGTGCTCAGCATAATCATAAATCCCTCTCAGAGTTCATGTCATGTAGCCATTATTATCACATTTCAGCATCTAATTCCCTCATTTGCTTAAGATGTAACAGAATAAGAAAAATGGGTGTCAATGACCACAGGAATAATGCTCTTGATCTATGTTTAATCACACTGGCTCCTGAACTTAATAGGATCACAAAATAAGTCTCAAAGGTTTATGAACATAACATGATCACACAAGGAGTTTTTAACTCAAAATAGTCATAAAAATATGTCTAAATATGATCACTAAATTAGGTCTCCTTCATTCATGAACTCTACATAAGTACAAAAGTGCTACTTAAACTCATCATGATCATAAAAGTAGATCTCAGGAACTTAACCCTTTCCCTCATAAAGGACACCATGAAAAGACCTATGCGAACAGCATAAAACCAGATCAGCCTGCAAGTAACTCGCAGGCTGATCAGGTTTTATGCTGTTCGCTGCTCCTCAGTGGTCTGGAAATGAGGACCTTATAATTAAATTTGGTAAGGTTTAACTGTGGTTTTCTGCAGATCAGGCTTTATGTGGTACCTACTGAGTGCGTCAAAATGAGTTTATATGAGGGAAAGGGTTAACATTATCACAAATGTACAGGTTTCATGAGCTACAGATTATCACAAAAGTTAGGTCTCATGAACTCAATTTGTCAAATTATTTATTAACAAAAGTATACATGTATCAATTGATTTTGAAACTGTAAGTTTTGGATATAACACAGCAATGAACAAAACAATAAGTAAGCATGATACTTTTTTTAATTACTTTATAATAGTGATGAAATAGCAATGTTAAGCAAGAGCTATTTAGATTTTGAAAACTTATGCAATTTTTTTAAACAAGAAAAATAATTGAGGAAGAAATTGCTCTTAAAAATGACAATTTAACACAATTTCAAAATAAGTTCATAGTGTAAGCTTTGAATCAGAAGCTATTTTTCTTTCCTTTTTTTCTATACATTTTGAAATATTGTTCATTTCTTTTTTCTTTTTAAACAAATTTTAATGTGGAAAAGGAAATTCTTTAAACCTCACATTTACCGAACATATGAAATATTAACAATTAAGCAATTTGATAAGAGAGAAAAGACTCAGTAACAATTATAAACATATAGATTATAAATAATGGGAGAAAATACGGTCCAAAAAAATCATGACTGTTATGTTTATATGGACTTTGTATTTTTGTACTGTACACATGTGAAAATGTATCGTTATAATGAATAAAAATAAAAATGAATTCAATTTGATCGAAAACCTATTTAGAGCTACTTTGTGAAAATTAATAAATCTCTTCATATATCATCCGATAATAAGTGGCAAAAAAAAATCTTCTCTATGGTCCATTATAAGATTGGTTGGTCAATTTTCTATCCGAACCATCTAAGGGTGAATACCCAATCCGGATGTTGATTAAGAATTCTCCAAATGATGTAAGCTCGACCAATTATCAGGTTGTGGCTTAGGACCCCTCTACCTTCAAATCAAGTTGACAGGGTAAAGCCATTCCAATTTAAGCACATGTAAAAAAAAATCCAGAAAATGCTTAAACATAGTTCTAATTGGCACAAACTAAAGTGTGCACAAATGAATATACAAACAAACAAAATTAAACTGTGCATACATACCCTTATTGTGCAAACTCCAACCACACTGTACAAATTTAAAGCCAAACTGAAGGAGCAATACCAAGATTGTTTGTTAAATGAACATTCCCCAGTGCTTCAATCATTTGGAGGCTATGTCTACTTGCAGATATAGTGCTGCCAGACTGCAGTATCAGGACATAGACATGTGGCATGATACCACCCACACCCAGTCAAATTATCCTGACACCAGGCCAACCTGTCCTGGAACTTTAACCCTTATGAATGCTGAGCACAAAGCAAGGTAATTATACAAGTACCAAAATTGTCAGAATTGCATGTCAAAGGCATGTAATAAAGGTTAGGTACATAAAATTAAATAAAAATGACTTCTCATCAAGTAGGGGATATTACATTGTATACTGCCTATCCTGACAGATGGCTTTTTTCCTGTAACAGTTCCTAAAATACAATATTAATGATCAAATTGTGAGTCATTTGTTTCAGAACTCATTAATTCAGTTTCACTTTCTCTGCCCAAACTGTATATAACTAATGTCTATGTTTAATGGATTGTTTTAACAGCGGAGCTTGCATACAGATTTGAACCATAGAAGAACAAATAAATTACATCAAATAAAACAATTTGCAAGACATATTAGACCTTGCAAACAGCTCTCACAGGGAGAAGGTCTAAATAAAACTCTGATTTACAAAACCATCCACAGTTACATATTGTCATATTGTTATTTGCTATAATAATTAGTATTTAAAATGTTTCAACCAACCTTGAGCTCACATAGAAGGTGATGAATATCTCTGCTACACCAATGTAAAAAGATAATTATCTCTTTGTAAAACAGAACAATACAACAATGAGATGGACGCAACGGGACAGGGTGGAACAATGCCCATAATTTCTAAATTGCCCCCCCCCCCTCCCCCACTCTTTTTTTTACGAAGCAGGGATATATAAAAAATACAGTGGAACATTACTGGAAGTTAAAAATATTATTCATATTTCTATATATATCACCATATATATCAAATGTATAATCATCAATAGCATATATAAGTAATGCATTCTCTAGAATATATGCCGGTTTTTTTTTCTCTTAAATCACTAATTAAAACTCATTTCATAATAATTAGGCTAAAATGATAGTAATTGTCAGCACTTACATATAGATCAGCCTGATTATACTCAATGAACCCTTTCCCTCATAGAGGACACCATGAAAAGACCTATGCCAACAGCATAAAACCAGATCAGCCTGCGAGTAACTCGCAGACTGATCAGGTTGTATCTGTTCGCTGCTCCTCAGTGTCGAAATGAGGATTTTGTATTTATTGTTAAGGTTTAACTGTGTTTTGCAGATCAGCTTAGTGTACCTATTAGTCGTCAATGAGTCATAGGAAAGGTTAGTCAGACAGGCTTAGTGGTACCTATTGAGTCGTCAAAAGAGTCATATGAGGAAAGGGTTAATCAGATCAGCTTAGTGGTACCTATTGAGTCGTCAAAATGATCTATAGGAAAGGTTAAGTCAGTCAGCTTATGTGTACCTATTAGTGTCAAAATCTATTAGGAAAGGGTTAAGTCAGACAGCTTTAGTGTATATTAGTGCGTCAAATGATCTATTGAGGAAGGTAAATAGGTAAACTCATCCAATCATTCCTGTTTTAAAAAAAAAATCAAGTACTGACTTAAAGCTGACATTATCGTATACCTTAAAAACTTACTATATGTATTAAAAAATGAAATGTTTTGGTATTTTTATTATAGAAAGACAGAAGAATGCTGGAATTTGTTCCTATGTATTTAAGTATTACTGGACGTTAAGTATGGTTGACAGATTTAGTGCTTTACATTACATGGGAGAAGTCAATTTCCCTTCTTTAATTATACAAATCCTCTTTTTTATCGTTCATGGAGGATGCCATCTTGATTTTGCGTGCATTCAATTTTACTGAAGGTGACAAATGTTCAACAGCTTTCGCAAGTCACAATGTGCAACAATTATCATTCACTCTGTTGATGTCAACATGTCATTACAATGCTAATAGAGCTGCAAGTTTAGGTCAAGTTCTTTAAAAGTCAAAACATTTAAGTTTTTTTTTTTGTCAAGTTACTTTGCAATGCATATTTTGAAGTGCAAAAATCTCACTAATCAAACATAACTATCTGAAGAAAAAAAACTATTCAAAATATATATCGAATGCACTGACAACACTAAAAATGAGTGTATTAACCCTTTCCCTCATATATACTCATTTTGACGCACTCAATAGGTACCATATAAAGCCTGATCTGCAGAAAACCACAGTTAAACCTTACCAAATTTAATTACAAAATCCTCATTTCCAGACCAATGAGGAGCAGCGAACAGCGTAAAACCTGATCAGCCTGCGAGTTACTCGCAGGCTGATCTGGTTTTATGCTGTTCGCATAGGTCTTTTCATGGTGTCCTCTATGAGGGAAAGGGTTAAAAATGAGTATACTGTATCTTAATGGTAAATCTTATGATACAGCTCTGTTATCCACTATTTTAGACATTTTAAATACCATATTGTTTTTAATTGACGCTGTTATATTGTTGCTTATCACTTCTGCATGTATAAGCAACTTAAACTTAACAGTAAAATTTCATGTCCATTAAAAGAGTAAAAATAATTAATTTATCCCATTAATTTTTGTGACAATTTTTTTTACAGGATAAATTACTTTAAAGGTAAAAACTTAAAATACCATAAATATATCCTTTTTTATCATATGACATTATGCTCAAACATAATCATCACATATTTCCTTATATTTAACACATTACATATAACACCTCACTCCACATCATGCACGTGTATTCTATATTTATATACACACACACATTGTGTGTTGAACTCAACAGCTGGATTAAATGTGTATGATGATCAAAATGATGCATTATTCATATGATGTTGAAAAGTATGAGAAATACACACATTAAATCATTATTTTCAGGTTATTATTTGAAACTATTTTCTTGGTGTTAGATAACAAATAGTAAATTCGTTCACAGTCCGTTCGTTCATGTTTTTGTTTGTTGTTATAACTGCGATCAATACTGTCAGTATAGGTCATATGATAAAAAGGATCTGACATGAATTGTCATTTTATCTCAAATTTTACTTAACTTGTTCATGAAATGTCATTAAGCTCGCTAGAGGTTCGCTTAATAACTTGTTTGGTAAAATTTGATATGAAATAACAATTCATGTCAGATCCTATATATATATGGCCATGAATAGTGCTACATATATCATTGACAATCCAAAAGTATTATCTGAAAAGTTACTGACCATGAATAATCCATGGATTTTCATAATGTGCATCTTCAAACAGGTTTTTAATGGCAATTAAATTATTTTCATGCCCATTAATGTATAGATAAAACTTAATTAAATTTAAGACATGAAAATGCCATATAATTTAAATTAGTTCCCATTGAAACGCAGAATTAACTGCACAACACATTAAAACTAGGTGAAGTGATTTTAATGGCCATTATCTTTAAGGCCAGGTACCCACTATATGGATGTTACAAAAGATGCCTCCCCTGTTTGTAATACGGTAAATGAAGATATATACAGTACAACGCTGCTATATCGCGGACTGCTATTTCACGTTGACCAATATATCGCGGATGATCTATGGACCCCAAATATATATCGCGTCATTTGCATAGGCTTAACGCGAAACTAATCTATCTCCTTCTATATCTATATGTATTTAAAAGAGTTTTGCGGTCAGTATTTAACATGCTAGTGCACTGACACATGGAAGTGATAACAATTAAACACCCCAGGTAGTAAGCTGTTGTGTTTGGGGGCAGTTGATGATTATGCAATCGAGTGTTAATGATCGGCAACAATGCAGGTTTATCGGTAAAATTATCCAACCACAGTAATCTGCATTTAATTGGTATGGACATTCAATACCAAGCAGATACTCGATAAAATACACAAACATTGTCTAAAATCCACTGCATAAACCTTAATTATGGTATTTTTGTTTATTATGCTAGCGTGCATAATTTTACCATAGATTAAAGTCCCGGAAAATAGCCAATCTTTTCACCGGAAGTAAACAATAAATGATAATTAGATCAGCGTTACCTGGTAATTTGTCTCATTTAAACATTAACAAGGCTCCTCATATCGATACCTCATAATAAGTACACCTCAGCTAATTTCAAATAGCGATAAATTGTAGCGGAATGGCAATTTTCACACCAACTTTGTTTTGATAAACAATGGACGGTGTATAATTTATTATAATGAGATATGCTGTATATATATATAACAAGCAGGCTGTTGCCCTTGCTTCTTTGCCTTTGTTTCCACCTATGGCAAGTAAGATTTTCATTGGCTAATCAGACTGTTTCAGTCAAATGCAACCAATCATAGAGCTTCAAAATTATGAAATTAGTCCTAAGTATATCAAAATAGAAAGCATGGTTATAATAGATGATTGAAGAATTCTTTCAAAAGGAAAGAAAGATGGACAAAAGATAGCATAACACAATGTACCATTGACGTTTGTAGAAAATTATCCAAAATTAACAATAAAAAAATCTTTTGAGAAAAACAAAACAAAACAAAAAATGAATGAAAGAAAAACTGCAGTTTTTAGTTGTGTGTGAGTCAGTCACACTAACTCTAATACGACATTTAAAACCGAAAAACTTCTAAATAGTGTAAATATGATTGAACAATTATATATGTATTCCCACAATCTGGAACAAAAATTTGTTTTTGTTCATATTTTAAAATTAATGTGCTATATGACAAAAAAAATTAAATAAATAAATGACCGACATTTACTGAAACTTCTTTTTCGGAAAAAATTTGTTGCTAAAGATAGCTACATTGGAAATTCCACAAGTTAAATTTAGCTGTTTACCTGTAAACAGCTCCACCTACTGGCATGTAGAACAAAACCTGTATAATTGTTTGTATTGGATTTTTCTATTTGTGCATAAAAATGGCTAACAAGGGAATTATTAATCCGATGTTCAATTAAGTGAATATAAATCTCACTATTGATTGACGCAGTTTTGTGTTAGATCTACGTGTACATGTACAGGCTCTGAAAATTTCATTATCATTTTGAAGTAAATAAAACTGCAAACAGTGTGTGTTTTTTAATATTTTATTACTGAAGAAACTTTTGAGTTTTATTTTCTTTTAAGTAATATATTTAAGCACTTTCATGCATTTTTATGTTTTAAAAGTTTAAACACATTTAAAACATGTCTTAATGATTATTCTTTCTGTATAATATGATGTGCATAGAAAACATTTATTAAAAATAGACACTGAGTTCTTCACAAATGATCAAAATAGATTTATGCTTACTTGCCCACAGCTCCTTAACCCTTTCTCTCATACAGACTCATTTTGACGCACTCAGTAAGTACCACATAAAGCCTGATCTGCAGAAAACCACAGTTTAACCTTACCAAATTTAATTACAAAATCCTCATTTCCAGACCAATGAGGAGCAGCGAACAGCATAAAACCTGATCAGCCTGCGAGTTACTCGCAGGCTGATCTGGTTTTATGTTGTTCGCATAGGTCTTTTCATGGTGTCCTCTATGAGGGAAAGGGTTAATGTTACCTCTATTGATATAATTTAAAACATTCCAGGATACATCTGTTGTTTTTCTGGCTTGCAGAAGCCTTTTAATTTACTTGGATTTGTGAATCCCTCATCATTGATCTCATAACATTTTGGACATGTTGTATTTGGCAGATAGCCGAGATTATCCGTTTGTGAATACGTCATATGTGGGTTTCCTAAACTTTTAATGAATTGTGGAAAAAAAAAACTAATCAGAAATACAGGAGCTTGAAGTTCAATATGATTCGCCCCAGGCAACTTCGAGCCCCTGTGATCAGCAATTGGCTGCTTGTTCTGGTACTCTGCTTTGATTTTTAACAAAATACATGCCCAGAAACCATTTATTATTATTAGCCCAATTATTATATTGGCCTTCACAGTTTGGTTTGTAATTTAGCAGATGTAGCAATCAACATATAACTCTTTGAAAATAAATCTGTATAAAACATTTGATGTAATCTGTTCCTATAAACACCTAGTATTAAACAACACTTGCAAACGTGCTGATGACCATATTGCCAATAAACGTTTTCGACCAACTTCAGTGTCTAACGAATGCCATTGCAGAGCTTGAACAATGTGCAGTTACTATTAATGACTGGATGAACGCGAATAAACTAAAAATGAACACAGCAAAAACAGAGTTCATAATGTTTGGCAGTAAGGTGCAGTTGAATAAATGCTGTACAAGAAAAATTGACATTGCCGGTGATAAAATCGAATCTGTTGACACTATAAGACATTTGGGCACTTACTTAGACGAATCTCTAAAATTCAAAAAACACATTAAAACAAAGTGTAGAACTGCTATGTTGAATTATTTCCGAGTCAAAAATATTCGTAAATATCTTACCGAAGATGCTACTAAAATTCTACTTCTTTCTTTAGTTATGTCACATCTGGATTACTGCAATGCCATATTGTTTGGAACTGCAGATGCTGACTTATATAAAATGCAACGTATCCAGAATATGTGTGCCTAACTGGTCTTACTATGTGGAAAATATGAAAGTTCCAAGAAAGCACTATTTGATCTCCACTGGTTACCAATCAAAGCCCGCATACATTTCTAAATTCTTTGTTTTATGTATAACTGCTCTGTGGGAAATGCTCCATCTTATCTCAGTGAACTTTTAACCAAACAAACTCCAAAAAGAGTGGGATTACGATCCTCAGACACTGTAGAATTGTTATATGTCGTTCCATTAAACAAACGAAAGACATTTTATGACAGAAGTTTTAGTACTGTAGGTCCAAGTCTTTGGAATCAACTTCCATTGACCATCAGACAGTCAACATCCTTGGACGTGTTTAAGAAACAGTTGAAAACCCACTATTTTAAGGACTTTTACAAACTGTTTTAATTGCGGTGCTTTTCATAATTTATACTGACATGATACTGGAATAAATACTATATTTTATTATTTAGATAATATAGTATATAATTTTTTTTTTAAAAGTACATGTTTAAAATATGTTAAAAACAGCTAATGTCATTTTCGAGATTTAATACATGATATTTTTTCGTGTGTACTATATGATTTTTTCCCCTGTTATTATTATCTTTAAAATGTTATATATTTTTTTTTATCAAATTTAAGTTGTTTTGTATATGTCTTATGGATTTTATATTTTATGCATACAATGTACAACGCCATTGAATATGTATTCATCATAGAAATAGGCGTTTAACCAAATTAAACAGTTTAGTTTAGTTTAGTTTTAGCAACACTTCTTGAAGCTAAATACAAACTTTACAAAACTTTGTTATTATACTGTGGCCAAGACTCAAACAGCTGGTGCTTAAGTAACAAGTGGTTGAAAATAAACTGGGCAAGCCTTCCTGTTCAAAGGAAATTTTATTATAGGGATGTGCCTGTAATTTCTCTTGCTCTTTTTTTTCTTGTTTGTTTGTTTTTTTGTTGTTTTTTTTTTAATTATTTGTGACAAATTTGTCTCCTCCATGTAATGAATCCACCAGACTGCAGACTGGGACCTTAACGACAAGATTTCCCTACCATCTGACTGGTTAACTGCTGGTTACTAAATCATTTTGGCTGGGGGAATAGAAGGGGACATATACACAGAAAGATTTGGGGGGTACAGATCTATGTTATGTTAAGATCATGGATTTGCTCTATTGTTGGGTTATTATATGCATACATAGTTCTATAAGAAGAAATCATGATAAATCTATTTCAAAGTTTATAATTTGAAGTTAATATATGTTTTGTACACAATTCTAAGTTAAATCAAATTATCTTGGAAATTCTAGTTAACAGATAAAGATTTTTGTTTAAACTTTTGAGTAAAATCTTGTGCATATTGGCAAAAAAGGTTAAAGGCAATTTTTAACTGAAAAATTTATCATCTTTTTATGATACTTGAATGTGAGTTTTCATAAATTGAGTTATATAAACCGCAGAAAGCATGGTGCCCCCATGTGTTCTGCAGTCCTGATTTCTCTGATTTCTTATCATAAATGTTTGTAATCACTTGGGGATGAAATATGAATATTCCACTATTTCTGTCTAGCAAGTTTTCCGTATCCAATTTAGTGATTTGTCTCTGCTTCCTGATAATGTTGGCATTCAGAAGTGCAGGTCCATGTAAGCTGTACAACATATTTCTCTTTTGTAGCTGAAAAAATTCAAACTGATTAGTTTCAAATTGTAATCACATTGTACTGACCTTACACAATGTGTGACCTGCAGTTCCTTTCTCGAAATTTCAAATTATATATAAGTAAAAATAAATCTTGTCCAGAAATTATTCTCCATACAATTTTACATTTGACACATCCATTTTTGTGCCAAGCTTCTTGTGATAGTACAGACAAGAATTAAGAACATACTGAACCTTTGACCTTGACCTTATCAAGGTCATAACACTCTGAATACAAGGATCTGTTGTGCTTGAGCTAAACTTACATAAATATAGCCTGGACAAACAGACACATACCAACATGGTGATTTTCATCTATATTATCTCACTTACCATTAAGCAAACTGTGTTTACAGTTTTATACCTAAACAAAAGTTCTGCATCATCTGATATTCTGTCACAACACTTTTAAGTGGGTTACCTGGGTAAGTTAAAACTCTAAATGTCTGCAGACCTTTAATCACTGGGGACAAATTCAATTAGACAAGAGAAGAATAGGCGATTGCCATGGCAACCTGATTAATAGGGCTGGACTTAGTGTCAGTCTGCAGGAAGGTGAGGTGAGATAGGTGTGATGAATGATCAGGGATTAATATCCAAATATGTCCGGTTATTCCATTGAAACAGAAGATCCATTTCATTGAAACAGTAGAAAGTGATTTTATACCCCCATTAAATTCAAAGTTACTACTTTTATGTCAGTTGGGAAAGAAGTTTTAACAAGTCTATGATTACAGTGATTGGGAAAGAAGTTTTAACAAGTCTAAGATTACAGTGATTGGGAAAGAAGTTTTAACAAGTCTAAGATTACAGTGATTGGGAAAGAAGTTTTAACAATACAAACTTATGTCATTTAACCCTTTAATAAATCCCTCATATAGACTCATTTTGACGCACTCAACAGGTACCACATAAAGCCTGATTTTCAGAAAACCACAGTTAAACCTTACCAAATTTAATTACAAAATCCTCATTTCCAGACCACTGAGGAGCAGCAAACAGCATAAAACCTGATCAGCCTGCCAGTTACTCGCAGGCTGATCTGGTTTTATTCTGTTCGCATAGGTCTTTTCATGGTGTCCTTTATGAGGGAAAGGGTTAAATCGGTTCAGAAACAAGTTTTAACAATTCAAACTTTAAAAACAATTATTTATATGTCTAATGGGAAATTCAATTCTTTTATTAATAGGGAAATAAGTGTTAGCAATTCAAACATATTACTTTTTGTTGATGGGAAAATAAGTTAAAAATTCAAACTTTTTATTGCTTACGAAGTTTGAGAGTTTTAACAATTTTTTTAACTCCATCATTTATAGGTTGTTGGGAAATATAAACTAATACCTTAAATTTCTTCCATGGTGAGATCAATTTTTTGCATCTGAAAACCATTTTGAACCCCACCCCCCCTCCCAAAAACTGGAGTTGGGATCTTAAAAACTCTTAACTTATGCTTCAATATGAAGTTTGTTTATGACAGTATATCAGACATTTGATGATGTCTACTTACAGATATAGAGCTGCCACACTGTAGTATCATGCCGTAGACATGTGGCATGATACCACACCCAGTCACATTATCCTGACACCATGCCAAATAGTCAAGAAACTACCCTTATATGCTGAGCGGTGGGGGATCAAACCAATGACCTTCCAATTCCAGGCCAGACACTCTTAACAACTTGGCCACTGGGACCGATCCACATTAAGAGAAAACTTAAAATTGGACATACACCAATATGTATAATGATTTGATTATTCTCATGTTTACATTTTGTTTAATTTTATCCTTTTTGTTTTTACAACATTTACCAGTACCATATTTCATTCTAAACTGTTTATTCTAACATCAAGATTATAACACATAACATTTGAAATTGTTCAGCTTTTTAGCATTAAGTTCTTTAACAATCTACCCCATGAATATTCAAATACAAATTTATGGCTTGATGAATATTACTAACTGGAATTTACAAAGATATATGAAACGGTGGCTTTTTCTTTTCCATGCAGACTGCACAGACTCTAAGTTACAATATTGTTTGAGCAAACAGAGGAGACCCTGGACAGTCTGATCTAGGTCTAAGCAGTTTGCCAAATGAGTCAAAATGAGCCTAGATAGTTGATGTCTTAGTCATTGTGTTTTGTTTAATGCTATTCAGATGAAGGCATTAGCAGAAATGTGGATGAAATGCAGATATTTTCCATGTGTTATTGATTTATCTCCCATTACTGATATCAGGATCTGCTAGAACATCTTAGAAGTTATGCATATTTCATATATAATATTCCTGAAGAACCAAATTTCTGTACACAACTATAAAGCCACTGAATAGATGCCTGGTATGTCACAATAATAACTTGTTGTTTTCCACAGTTGTTCAGGAACTGAATGTATTTCAACAACATACTACATACACATACATCTAAGACGTCATAATGCTAAAACCAGTATTTATGACAGATTTATACAAGATTACATAATATAGCAATCAGCATGCCATCGTAGCAGTCTAGCCCTGGAAGATGTTTTTAACAAGAGTCTGATCTATAACAGTAAACACTTCAGCCATTACTCTCATTTCATTTCTTAATTGAGCAGGGACTCATACCATGGTCATAAAATGATCAGAAGGCCTTCAAATTCCATAATTTCTTTAAAATTCTATCTACTGCATGGCTACAACATGTCTTTGATTGAGCTACCCCAGTTTTTGTCATCTTAACCCTTTTGCCACTCAGATACGACCATTTCACACAGAAAAGAAAAAAATAATTTTTTTTTAGACTGAATGCAATTTCCATTCTAAATATTTGTTGCTGTTGTTTTTAAGTGTTACTTCCCGTTTGCCAAGGTACTAGAAGCACTAAACTAGAGCTATCACTGAAGGTGATTGATACCCCCGCAAAATGCTTTGATACAGTAAAAGCCAGACTCCAGGTGGAGCATAGATAAGAACCTGTATACATAGTATATTGGTAATGACAGTAATAAGTAAGTAAAGTCTTTATTTAAAGTGGATAGAGAGTCAGTTATGGTTGTTTGGCACAGTAGTTTAAAAGTGTATAGTTACAGTTCTTGGACAGTCTGCACTTCTCCTAGTCGCCATCTGTTTACATTTTAAGTTTTAATTCAATACCATGTAAGATATTCAAGTTATGTTTGGGCCAGAAAAAAAAGCAATTTAACAAAGGGAGATAATTAAAAAAAAGGGACCAGGTAAAGTTACAGTTGAACAATATCGTTTAAGAAATGTAGAAGTTTGCGTCACGAGATTTTTAGATTCAAATCAGGGGCAATAACTCTGTGATCCTTGAGAAAACTCTGGTGAAATTTATGTCACGCACCTCTGCACCTGATTATCAATGCACGCACAAAATTTGAACCGGATCGGTTTACAAATAGAAGTAGTTTGCGTCACAAGTTTTTGGGATGGAAGGACAGACCACCAAACCGACAGACCGACTCCTATAATTATACCCCCTCTCAAAATTCAAGATCAAGTATAATCTGTGCAAAATTATAATGGACCATAATGATCCAAATGATTAGAATTGATCTCTTTTAACCTGTAGGCATGCAGCCCCTGGTATTTAGTAACCAACCTAATTTAAGCAGGATAACATATTCTAATATGTATTTCATATCTGTTGGAAGTCTCTTCACTGGTTTTAAGTTAATTTGTCACATTGTTCAACCATGTTGCCTTGTAACCACATAAAATATTTGTATACTCTGAAAGAATATTAAGCTGATTATAAAAATGTTAATATATTAACCTCAATTTTTACATTTTTTTTAGATTAAGTTTTATTGGCCTATGATACAACGGAACACAAAAATAGAAGTACTTATTTTGAAGACAAGAAAAAAGTTTGTATCATTTTGATATTTTACAAAGCCCACCTTTATGTGGACCAGTACCAGTGTGAATATTCATTCATATTTTTTTTTATTTAATGAATACTAATTTTCTGAACATTAAAGGGCATATCAAAGAACAAATAAAGTTCATAGAATCTGAGCTACAATATTTTATGAGCAAACAAAGAAGACCCTGATCAGACAGTTCCTTTCAGTCTGATTTCGGTCTGTTCTGTTTGACTGCAAGGAGTCAAATGCATCTATAAGAGGTTTTAAAGCAGGTAAGCACCTGCTTTACTGCATACGCAAACTGTCTAAAAATCATTCCAAACTATTTCATTGAATCAAATTTTGGGTAATGCCCTCTGGCCTATTTCAGTTTGCTAGTCTAGACCAATAACAGCTGTCAATCAAATTGTAACAATTTCTTGGTTGCTAAAATAAAAAAATAATTTAATTTTAAATGCAAAATTTTAACCCAAAAGCAACATTTTAACATCAGTTGCTAAATGCAATATTGGTCTATAATTATTTTCTCCCAGATTTGATAACAGAGCTCATAATCATAGTATTATCTATAAGGCATTTAATTATGCTAATTTGTGGATTAGTATTAAAAAAAAAAAAAGCTTGATAATGATAGCTTATGGGATAAAAACACAATTGCTTAAAAGTCTGGCTGATTCAATAAATTAATACCATCTTTATGATAAACAGGATTTGATATGGAACAGACTTTTTTTTTTTTTTTTTTTTTTTTTTTAAATGAAATTTAGGTTCTAAAGTTTAACCTTTCTGTCAGAAAAAAATGAAAATCATTAAAAAACACATCTAATATATTCTGCAAGTACATGCCAAGAGCATGTGTTTCTCTGTGTGTGCATGCATTTTTTGCATTATGCCATTATCTGCTTTTCTTATACAGCTTGTTTGAGAAAAATATGAATGACTGAAAAAAAAAAAAAAAAAACTTAATCTATATCAAAGGATATAAAAATTTTTAAAAAAAAAAATAATTGGAAAGAAAAAATATCAAAATATGTGACTATTTTTACTGCATAAGTAAATAAGACAACTATGGACTGGCAGTCCGTTTTCTGAAAACAGTGAATTATTTCATCCATATATCAGACTGAGATTCCTGAGCAGATTTACCTTGAAAGTTCCATCCTTCCTATGTAGTTTTGTTGGGTCATCCCTGGTGGTTTGGTCAGTCTACCGTCCCCTCCTTGACCCAAGTTTTCAGACCCACAAAATTGTCAGTCCTCAAAAAGTCTCTAAGCCTTGCACCAATCACGCTGTGTAATTTAATTTGTCACTTCACGGGCACTGTTTGCATGCAGTTCTCCTCTGGAACAATTCTGGAGACCTATTATTGTTTATGGCAGATATGTTTCCAGGTTTTGGATCAATACTACCCTTACTAACCTCTGGATTTACTTGTAGTTGTTACTGAGTCTTCAAGAAAACATCCAACGTTAGAAAAACAAGAATCCACCGGGCATAAGTAATTGTCTTTGATATTTTGTTGACATCCCCTGTCAATTCACTGAATTAAGAAAACATTATGTCCAAGGAACATGTACAAGAAGTCTTAGAAAGACACTAACAACCAAGTCCAACAAACACCATATGTGTGACTGGCTCAAAAGTATTGTCACTGATGTTTTCTAATCACAAAATCTAAACTAAGGGTTCTGTCACAAAATCAATATGACAGAGACACCGCCATGTTGATGTTCCAGTGCATAGCAAGATGATCCTGCCATCAGCAACAAGTGGTCTATTCACAACCATTCTCGGGTACATTAGAAATCATTTCTCCACAGGATTGCATGGTTACATTACAAGTGGTTTGTTCACAACCACAACCATTCTCCGGTACATAAGAAATCATTTCTCCACAGGATTGCATGGTTACATTACAAGTGGTTTGTTCACAACAACAGCAATTCTTGGGTACATTAGAAATCATTTCTCCACAGGATTGCATGGTTACATTACAAGTGGTTTGTTCACAACCACAACCATTCTCAGGTACATTAGAAATGGTTTCTCCACAGGATTGCATGGTTACATTACAAGTGGTTTAGTCACATCAATATATGGCTATATGGTTTACTAGAAGTAGTTTAGTTATATTACTACTGGTATATTTTTTATTATGGTATTCATACTGGAAGTGGTTTATTAACAGGTTTATTCACAAATATACGGATATATTTTACATGGTTAATTCATAATTATGCATGGTACATGTATATATCAGAGTTTGTGGTATTTAAGAAATGGTTAATTCACATTAATGCATGGAATATCAAAAGTGGAATATAAAAAATTAATTCACTATAATTTTAGGTGGTTGTTGGTTTTTCACAAAAATATATGACAGGAACTTTATGAAAACTATTACAACTATTTATTTATATGTAGGGGTAGTTAATCATATTTTCACCAACCCTTCAATGTCATGTACACCGTATCAGAAGTGGTCAATTTACAATAATACAGTCATTCATAGATCCTATATAACAAGCATTGTATCCATGATGATACACAGTAGAAGAGGTAGGTTTATTCACAACCAGAGCTATCAGTGACAGTCATTAATAGCCCTACAACATGTAACAATGTAGGATGGACCAAATCATTATTAAGCTGGTGATGCGCGTGTTAGATCAAGAACAATAAAATATTGATATTTTAGGGCAAGACAGAAGTGCTTGTGGCCATGACCATTTCCAATATTTCTAACAAACCCTATAACCAAAAGCAATATCTATGCTGACTAATATAAGTTCCTCATGTCAAGAAGTTTTAATATTGGAAGCTTAATTATGAAATGATAAAAATATACATAACCAGAACCTGTGGCTTTAATATTATAAGTTAATTACCTTGACAAACCCTCAGGTGATTGTAATTAACGTAGATAATTAACTCAACTAAAAAAAACTTTCAATTTTTATAACCCAGCACAATTTTAGTACTTGCAAATAAGTAAAATTCTAAACAAATAAAAACTTTGTATTACATGCTGAAATTTATTAATACAATAAACATTGCACAATAACTTACATTTAAACACTAAGAAGTACTTCACCACAGCTCAAATAACATCATGATGTTAATGTGAAAATCTAGATTTCTCCTTCTTTGTCATGGATTAAAGCCTCAACACCCATCTAGTATTTATATTTTACATAAACAGATTATTAGTCAATAATTTCTGCACTGTCCCAAAACTCATGTCACTAAGTTACTAAGCTCTCATAGGATGAGCGTACAAAAATATTAATATCCTTTATAATGGCCTATACTCATGACGTCATGTGTTGAACAGTTATTATATATACAGGCTGACCGATACCTTTCGTCATCGCTTAAACTCTGTCATCACAAAAGCGTTTATGATATCTGCATATCTGAGATTTACATACACTCATTCCACTTGCTTAAATATTTTTTGTTTATATCTGTGACCCTAATGTTTACACAATTTTTTTATTCTTTGCTTAAGTGATTCTTTGGTGACACCATCTCAGTTGGCATAAATATGTAGTTTTTACAGTAAAACTAATTTTAATTAGTTAATACTTACCTGTTATAACCCAGATATCTGTCTATTTCACTATTACTAGCTTCCAAAGACACAATCCCGTGAAATGCACTTGTCCAAAGGTACCTGGATATTGCTATGACGTAAGTTCCCTTGGCGCATGCTTACTCAATTCTGTAGAAGCCATAAGCAAAGGATAGTCAATAAGCAACTGCGGGGTGGGAGGTGGGACATTTTAATAGCATTTATATATACCTGTTATAACTCAGACATGACTTCGTAGCAATGGTGGGATGGAACCAACTGTTGTAGAGATCATGGTTCTACCCAAACTGGAGTTTATCATGCTAAGTACAACCCGGGTCAGACTGCATCACTTTCTCAGACAAGGTAAATCTTCACAAGTCTGGTAAAAAGACTGAAGGGACCAAGTCTTGAAGATACAGGAAAAAAATCAGAATGATCTAGAGAGTGGGGGTGAAAAAATGAAAACCACAAAAAATACAGGAGCCAAACAAGAACAAGAGCCGTACCAAGGGGAGGGAACCTTGGAAAAAACAGACTACACAACTCTCTGAGAGGCAAAAATGGGACCCAGAGCCTGAGTATTGTCGGCCTGTGCTGAGAAAGATCTCAGGTAGAAGGAGGAAAAGGTGGAAGGAGACTTCCAATAAGCCTCCCTAAGAACATCCTCGAGTAGAGCTTTAATAAGGAAAGCCCAAGAAGTTGAAAGGGCCCTGACTTCATGAGGGTGTATCCTAAGGAAAGACGAATCAGTATCAGACAGATCTGAGTATGCCAGTTTAATTGTAGAGGCAACCCATCTGGAGATAGATGATGTGGAGATAAACGTTTTAAGTACATTTTTACAAAACAAAGCACTTAATTGAAATGACATTAAGATAAATGTGAATGACATCATCTGATTAAGATGACATTTTTTAGTTTATGCTAAATATTTAAGAACAAGCCAATCAACATCCAAATGATTCCACCTGCGATGGAGAAGTTGAATAGGTTTGCTATAGCAGCCAGTATCAAGTACACCATATGGCCTACTTTGCCGTAATGATACATGAATAAAGGAATATTGTTGATGCTTATATCATACAAAACTTCAGATAATTGGTCTATTTTTTATCAAATTACAGCACATGTTCACAAATTTATTGATCAACCCTTGTACGTGTGACCTGGACTTGAGCAAATAACCTAGGTTCAAGGTCATTTTATGTCCTAATTTGAGGGCTCAGCGCAAAACGGTCATAACTTGTTCTTTAATACATACAAGTTACGTTGACCGTTTTGCGCTGAGCCCTCGCTAATGTTCATATGCAACCCTTGTGTAATGTTTTATTTCAGGTGTGTGTGGTAGTAAATATATTCATAAATTGCTCCAACCCTGATGCATCAATGATATCCAATCCTGCATATGCATACAACTTAATGCCTCAAAATTGCCTGACATGCAAATTAGTGCCATAAAAATATTGAGATGTCTCTTTGAATTTTGGCATCGACTTCTCAGGAAAAAAAAAATAATTCAAGGGCACAGAATGGAGTGTTTTTAAACAGTTTTAAAATCTCAAAATTAGTGAATAAAACAAAATTGCTGTTATTCAAGAAAACCCATTTATAATACAGTTTTATATATCCATTTGTCCATCATATCTGAATGGAGTGAATAAACTATAGAACATCTCAGGCGTCTAGACTAGCAACTTTATAAGTAGCTTAAACAAAACAAATTATTAAATGATTGCTTAGACATTGAAGTGAAACTTCATTTCATTTTCAAGACTTTCAAGCTAAGATTATGAAAAACGTCTAGACAACAATACGGTTCACAGCATTTTCATTTTCCTCACTATTAAGCTTTAATTTGCAACAATATCAACTATGGATTCCAGTTAGACCATTGATTCAGCTATACCATGCCACACTATCCTGCCCTCACATAAACCCAAGAGAGGTAAATACTGTAGATTGGGAAATATTCGCGTCACTTTTATTTCGCGATTTTACCCTGTCCGTATTTATTCGCGAAGTCATGAATTCGCGAAGAGCGTATGTGCAGAATTTATGGAAATTGCCGAACGTTTCCGTAAATACGACCGAAGACGAATATTTTCGCAAAAGGCCGGAACGGTTACTGTATTTAGTGAAGGTTGAAAACAACTGTTGGCCTGAGGCCCTGATTTTCGCTCACCAAACTATCACGCAAATATAATAGCACAATGCCTGTATTATGTAAATCCGTTAATGGGCCATTCATGAATCATGACGATCATTTCATCTCTTTAATGCAGCATTGTTATCCATAATTTGAGACGATACATGCGACACACTTAAGCTTTGTGTACTGACAATGTGCGAAAACATTTCTTTCAATTTTCATAATAGGGGTTAACTACATAAGTGTCACTGTTATATTTAACAGATGTTCTATATTTGTAGATAACGATGTGACAGTATTTGTATTTACTAGCAGAAAAGTTGTGTAAATAAATAGTTGAATAAGCTTTCTTTTTCTAATTTGTAGCACATAATGAAAACGGTCCTGGTACGGCATTTAACCTGTTCCTCGAGGCACGAGGCTTTAATGGCGACCAATGCATTTTGATAAACTATTTATATGCATACACATGTGCTTTATATCATTTATAACTTGTTCATTTTTCCTTTATGAAAAGTATGGCTACAGTAATATTATAATAGAATCGTGTCTACTAGTATCCACGAGTCATTACCTGCAAACAGCCTTCTACGGAAAATTCTCGGCAGTTACGGCCATATTTCCGGAAATGTACGGAAGTCAAGGGTAAATATTCACGATGTTTTTAAATTTGCGATCATGAGGCTTCGCGAATATTAGCGAAAATAAATCTCTCGCGAACATTTCCCAATCTACAGTATATGTGTACCATTTTTTACCACTTCAGAATGCTACAGCCAAGTATAAAACCCAAGTTTGGCCCGTTACAGTCAAGATGCTAGTTCCACTTGGCTTTAAGAAGTCTTCTAAGATGTGAAACTATGTATCTTTGTAGTTACAGTTTCTAATCTGTATTTAAACACATGTTAATAAAATCGTCATCACCCTCGGTATACCATAGCTATATATCCTATCCTACCAAAGACAACAACACTCAACATTGTCACCGAGTTATATTGATATTATAATCAACAAGCTACTTTCGAATGAACACAGGAGCCTTAGACCTTGGGGGTCAAGGTCATTTGAAGGTCAAGGTCACCTGGTGTGTATAGCTCGTCAAGTTAGGAGGCTTTAGGTTGAAGGACTTTTGTGTTAAGGTCAAGGGTAAAGTTTTGTGACAGACAGACCAAAAACAATACCCCCACCCCCAGAGCTATCGATGCTGGGGCATAAAAGCTTGAAAGCAACACATGACTAACTGAGCAGCTTCTTGCTGTTACTGGTATGATTGATACTGTATTGGAGTTTCATCACAGATGGAGGAAGACCCCTGAGGCATCAGGGTAGAACCATGTCCTTTGTAAGCCTTTCACATAAAAATCCAAGTGACCCTGTTGGGTTTCTAACCACAGTGAGGAGGGTCTGAGTGATTTGTAGTACTTAGTAACAAAAAAACTAAGCTTGAAATATTTTCAAAAAATCTAGATCTGGCTTTCTCAATTGTTTCTTTTTTATTGATTACATTGAACCATTTATCTGATTGGTCCTTTAAGATTTGGCAATTTTCTGACTTAATAAGCAATCAAAAAGTCACTTCATGTGTTATTCAACAAAATATCTGCCAACATTACGATCCATGTGATTTATAACATGAAAACGTCTGGATTTTGTTAAGAACAACCCCATTTTTCAAAATTTACAAAATTTGAATAACACGTGAACCCAAATTTTGAGGAAATCGACTGCTAAATAGGATTCAGAAAAGTCAAACATAAAATTGAGTGATTATGTTTCATTGATAAAAAATGTTTATGTTATTTTATTCTAAAAGTGACACGCAAAATAGAGAAATGATCTGCCATGTAGCTCTTAGTCTGGGAACAAATGCAGATAAATCATAGCAAGAATTCTGCCAAGGCCATTTTAGAATGAATTTTCATGGTTGAATTTTGTTACTAACATTGTCAGATGTTTGGGAAACCCCTGTTTTGTCAATTTTCTTCTCTCCTACTCTCCAAATTAAGAACCACAAAGTATTGCAATTACACCCCCAATGTTCTGGAGTTATACTGAGTGAAAAACTGTTGAGATTCATTGTAATTCCTTCAAAACTCAATAAGACTCAAAATGGCAGTGAAATGATTTTGTAAAATATCTAAGAAAACATGTTACACTCAACATCACGTTGATCACATAAAGTTTCTTTAAAATCATCACATAAAATTTCTTTAAAATTCCTTCATGAGTATTTTAAAAAAATGCATGCACAAATCTAATGGTTATATTCATTTGAAGCAGCATGGAAACTCTGCATCAGTATAGAATAGTATTTTAATTTGACCATGGATCTGCATAATAAAAAAAGGGAGCCACCACCATTATTATTGTAAAATAAAACTATCCATCGTCGAATTCCCCCGGTTGACTTATTCCGTTTCACTACATGACATCAGGCCGTGGGATATTACGACTGAAATTGGTTGTTTTAGGGTGTGTCAAATTACGCACTTTCATTGGTGGCATCACGTTTTCTAGACCAATCATAGACGCCGTTTTACATAGCTGTTAACAGCATTAGAAAAATGGCGTCGTCCGATGAAGAAATGTTCAAAACAGCCTGTGAGAAATTTAAAATTGAACAATTTAATGAGTTTCAGAGGAAGAGTATAGAAAATTTATTGTTAGGTAGGGATGTCTTCTTGTCATTTAGAACAGGCGGTGGCAAAAGCCTTGTCTACCAGGCTTTTCAGTTCATAAATAAGTGGCGTTGCGAAACCGAAAGTGGACCGTGCCAAGTAGTAATTGTAATGCCGCTTTTGGCTATAATGAAAGAACAGTGTGATTTGTTAAAAACGCTTGGATTTCGGGCAACCTACATAGGTCGTGACAAAAACGAAGATGATGATATCTTAAGAGGAGTTCACGACTTCCTGTATACTTCACCAGAAAGTCTTCTAGGTGCAACTAAATGGAGGGACATGCTCCTCGAGACTTCAAGAACATGTTTGATACCAGTAGTCGTTGACGAAGCGCACATAGTTCTTCACTGGTAATGAGATATATATTTCTTTCATTTCTTTTTATATGTTCTTGTTTTGATGTTGATGCTCACAGTTCTTTATGATGATTATGCTGATGAATACTTTCATTAGAGACACTTCTTTTTCACAGTTTAGTTTACCTCTTTCCTATGTGCTTAGCTGGTTACTTAATTGTTGCAGATGTGCAAGATACATTGCCTCAATTTTAAAGCCTTACTATAAACTATATATAGTTGACTGGAAAAGGGATACTATATATACACAAAACCATGTACATAAAAGACAATTATAAATGTGTTCACTGATTTTGTTCACATGAAAGTGACTAGGGGTCATAACAGATGTATGTATTGAACCATCTCACCATTTTTAGCCTTTAACTATTTAAAAATGTTAAGTTTATTATTTGTGTATTTATTGATTGAATCCTTTGAAATTTATTATGTGCTTTCCTCAAACAATACATATACTTATTTATTAATATACTGGTACATGCTAATTATTAAAGGATGTATCTTTTTAATTATTTGATCCTCATTTATATCATTGTTCTTTTCAGTGGAGAAGCTGACAGCGAACTAAACACAACTCCATTTCATGAATGGTTCGACAAACTTGGTGAGGTGCGTTCGTTAGTGCAGTGTCCCATGCTCTTGATCACTGCTACAGCAAGTCGGGCTGCACGCTTAAAAATGCAGAAAATGTTCTGTATGAGATCATGTTTTGAACTAATTGAAAGTCCAGACAGAAGAAATATCAAACTATTTGTGCACAAATTTAAGTCTAGCCAAAGTCTTGACACTGTTTTTTCCCACCTGATCAGTGAATTGCAAGAAAAAAAGGAAAAATGTGAGAGATACCTGATATTTTGTACCTCAATAAAATCATGTAGTGATATATACACCATGTTAAGATTGGAACTTGAAAGTGATATTGAATTTGTTCAAATGTATCATTCAAAGACAATTGACAGTGTGAAAGAGGAAATAAAACTAGATATGAAAAAAGAAAATGGCAGATTCAGAGTGCTAGTAGCAACTAGTGCAGCAGGAATGGGGGTGAATTTAAAAACATTTTTCTCGTGATAAACTTTGGTGTTCCAAAAAATATGGACAGTTTCGTTCAACAGTTCGGACAAGCAGGCAGAGATGGCAGTCAGGCAAAAGCACTACTGTTGTTTTGTGGTAAACAGTGCAAAGGCATTAATAGTGACATGAATGATTACATCATGAACAAAGACACTTGTCGCCGTCAACATATCTTAAATGCCTATAACACTACAGTCAGTGATGATATATTGGCTCATTTGTGTTGTGATATATGTGATAAAAGTTGCAAATGTGGACAACAGGACTGTGGATCTTTTAAACACCCTTTGATTGAAATTACAGACAGACACCCATGAGGAAACTTCAAGTTCTGAACCTGATACAGAGAGTTATGACAGTGATTTTTTATAAAATCCAATCATGTGTATAAAGATTTTAGTCCTCTACTTCAAATAGACTCATTTCAATGTATAAGCAAATAGAACAGACACAGATTCTGGAGGCCATGCTGATTGCTAAATTAAATACACAGTTTGCAAAGAAAAAATATAGCTTCATACACCATTTAAAGATCAATCAATTAATATTTAAGCCATTGAATTGTACAGATATGAGGTAATGGGTTTAAGGTCTGTATTGGTCTGTGATATTGCCATGATTGTTTTTAAAGCAAACTAACAAAAAGAATATTTTCTTTTTAAGTTTTGTTGATAGGACATAATTTTATTATGGATTAAAAAAATGAGGTCATTTTTATTCATTTGGTAAATCTCAGATAAAATCCAATCAAGTCAATCACATGCATCACATAATAATTAAAATCATTAAAATTTTTTAATTTTTATAAAACTATCACTGAAGGTGATTCTTACCCCCTGTTTGGCACTGAAGGTTTTAAGTCAGCCGGGGGAATTCGACAATGAAAACTATCTAACATGCTTGAAAAAATCTTATGAATCAATTTTTTGTATTAACTGATGAAAAAAGAAACAACAAAATTCAAAATATGTATATCTTCTACAGTCAACATTGTACATGTGACCACCTGTATTAAATGACTTTTTTTAATTAAACAACCGTTATAAATCCTGCCCATACGTTCTTACTACAGTAGAACCTCATTAATCCGAAGTCATAAGGACTGGGCTGAAAACTTCGAAATAATGATAATTCAGATTAAAAAATCCAATGATAAATTTCGGTTTGTGTGCGTTATCATTTCCGGTGAGTATCGTGAAAATCGCTACGTCGTAAAAACAACAACTGGTACGTATGAAATGAAAAATGGATCCTGTACGTAAGAGGGTCTTCACAGAAATACAAACATATACAATTATTGATATTGAAATTTCTTTAATACATGTATGCAAATACGTATGGAAATAATCAAAAAACAAAACAGTTCAACAGTAATTTCGTCTTTCTGTTTCAACCAAGTTGATAGTGTATTTGATGGTACCCCAAACTCTTCGGCAATTTGCTTTTTTGATTTAATTCCCCTCTCGACTTCCTGGATGGCCGCAAACTTCTCTTGATAGGTTTTGGAGTTGTGCCTACGTTTAACCCCTTTCCGTCCTTATGCCGATTCAGATATCCTCCCGGTTTGGTTACCGGGCCCTTCTCTAGATTGCTCGACAGCGGATAGGGTTGAGACAAACCCAGTTATTCCCCCCGGACACACCGGGTATTTCACTGGATTGTTTTGACATTGACAATTGTGAGGAATTATCTTTGGAGACAATCATGCTTTTGGACGTAAGTGTGCAGAGACCTCAGAGATACAATTGATGATAAATCTCTGCTGACTTAATTTAAATTCACATAAAAAACAAGTACTCAAGATCTGACACCTGGGTTTATCTGCTGACGCGTGTCTGTTTTTCAACCTGTCAGATATCGATTAGAAGTAATCAATAATTTCCGGTCAGACACTTGCTGATAATCCCTACCTGGAAAAAGGTGCGAAAAACTTACTTGAGCCATCATTCCGCAAAATAAACGATTGAAATTAAGGGCGATATGTCTTTGAAAATATACGAAAATTGATTTCAAAATAAAAATTGAAAAATAGGTATAAATAGTGATCTTGGGACCGGGATTTAACTTCAAAATAGCAAAAAAATCGAAATAGCAAAATTCGGATTAAACATTTTATTTTTAGTTAAAATAAGGTGAAAAATCGGGACCCAAAAAAAAAAACTTTGAAATGGTGAGGAATTTGGTTTAACGATGTTCAGTTTGATGAGGTTCTACTGTATATAAATTTATCCCATTAAACGACTTATTCATTTAGTGACCAGTGACCATATAAAAAAAGTCCTAGCAACTCAAATTATGTCCAAAATCAACTTTTTTCAACAACCATGATTGATATTCCCTTCGGGCATTGTGCAGGTTACTAATTATCGAGTATGCTGGAACGTGAACGATGGCATATTATGTAGCTTCAACACATCCGAGCAAACAAGTAATTTTCACGGCTGTTTGAATGAGAGAAGTGTTAACCTGTCACATATAGTTTCTTTAAGAGGTGCTCACCTTAAACCAGTCTAAAAGCATATTTATACCATTATTTTTCACAGTTTTGCACTAGCCGTCATCCAGTAATGTCGTCGACACCAAAGTTGAAACGTAAGGTTTTGAGCCTCAATGAACGTATTTCTGTTATAGAACTGTCAAAAACTAAGAGTGCGAGGAAAATAGCAGATGAATTAGGGGTTGGAAAGACCCAGGTACAGAACATTTTAAAAAGGAAAGCAGATCTCCTTTCCAATTATGAGAAAAATGCACCAGGGGACAGAAAGCGCGTACGTCGCTACACCGGAAACGAAGATGTAAACGATTTGGTTTTGGCTTGGTTCAAGGATGCTGTTGCCAAACGAGTGCCGGTATCTGGTAAGTCATTCATTTGGTTTTCATGATACATAATATTTCACAAGTTTCCATATTAATTTTATTGATCACAATTAGCGCATCCATGGCGACTTTACAAGTAAACAATCATCAATTATTTAGTCATAACAATATTATACATGTATTTTAGGTTTCTTATTCATTGTGTTTTGTTTTAGAGGGTGTTTTTTCCGCCTATAACACAGTATTATGGTCATTACAAACTGGCAATTACCTAATCCATTGCTCCTGAGATGGGCTATTATTAGATTGTTTTTGATATTTTTTTAAATGGATTTTTAATAGGACCCTTTGAAAAGGTAAGTACATAGATCAAAATCTTTAAAGAACAGCAAGTCTGTAATTTTTAATTTTCCAGGACCCCTGCTTATTGAACGTGCCATGAATATTGCCTCAGACTTGGGAAACACACAGTTCAAAGGATCTCAGGGATGGTTGCAGTCCTTCATAAAACGAAACAACATCACATTCGGAACCATGTCGGGCGAGCAAGTAGATATTAGCATCAAAACTGTGGATGAATGGAAGAATAAACTTCCAACGATCTGTAAAAATTATTCGCCAAAAAATATCTTTAACATGGATGAGACTGGTTTGTTTTTTAAAGACACAACAAAGAAGTCTTTTCATTTCAAAGGTGATGATTGTAGTTCAGGCAAACGTTCAAAAGAGAGGATAACTGTAGCATTAGCTGCTAGCATGACTGGGGAAAAGTTAAAACCGGTGGTGATTGGTCAATCTGCTAATCCAAGATGTTTTAAAAACATCAAAATAGCAAAAATGCCTGTAATTTAAAGAAGTAACAGAAAGTCATGGGTGACTACAGAGCTAATGACAAACTGGTTGAGAATGGTAGACAGAGATAGGAGGAAAGCTCATAGACAGATACTACTGTTTTTCGATAATGCCCCGATGCATCCATCAATCAAATTGTCCAATGTAAAATTGTGTTTTTTTCTGCAGAACACCACCTACAAACTTCAGCCAATGGACCAAGGCATCATACAAACATTAAAGGTAAAATATCGTAAGAAACAGTTACAACACATTCTTGCCCAAATTGAGAAAAGTGATAAGGTTGGTTCCCAGCTTCTAAAAGAAATTTCCATTCTGGATTCAATTTATTGGATCAATGCAGCCTGTACTTCAGGCCATTATAAAATGTTTTGAGCATTCGTGATTTTCTTTCCTAGTGACAAAGTGAACACAGTTGGTATAAGTGATGAAATCAATGATGATGATGATGATGATGATGATGATGATGATGATGATGATGAAGTCCCACTGGTTGTTCTGAAAATATCACTGGAAATGTTTGGGTGTGACTTTAAAGACTTGATTAAGCACTTGTGATAAACAGAGGGTGCTGATTGGGAAGGATCGTCAGCATTAGGGCTGACAAAGGACAATAACTCCTAAATTATGCAACCAAGAGTTACGGTTCTTGAGCACTGCACTTCTCCTCATTGATATCTATCTATGAAGTTTCATGTTGATACCTCTTAATAGTTTTTGTGTCATGCTCCAGACAAAATTACAATGGACGGACGGACAAAGTGGCAACTATATGCTCTCTCTTCGGAGAACATAAAAAATTAGTCTCATTTAAATGGTATCTGATAACTCCTCCCTAAACTTCTAGGCCTTGAGTTATGGACCTCGCAAGCAACCCATTTCATTAAAGCTCAGAAAAAAGGTTTTGAAAGACCTTTCGAGAGCTCAAAATATTAAGATTTTAACTTACATATCATCAACTTGAAAAATCTATAGAAAACAAAGAATAAAAAACACAAACATTAATATAAAGCCTTGTTAATATATATTTAATTTTTACATAATTATCATCACTACAAAAAGTATACCATACACAGTGCACAGGTTATGTTTCACGCTATTGTACTGTACTGTACTTGTAAATTCTTGGATCTGTACCTAAATCCTGTACCAAATAAAACTTATCTGTGCTGATTTGTTTGGTTAAAATTGTCCTTATTGTTGATGATGAGGATGATTTTTTTTAACATTGACATTGACACTGCCTTTGCAGCTTACTGTTTAGAAATTTCATGCATCTTGCAGACCCTAACTCTTCCATAAAATTATAAAAAAAGAATTACAAATGTATCTTTATTGATCTATATACAGTACAAACTGTCCATAACGACACTTGTTCATAACAACATCTTGTATTGTCTGACACACAAAGTCAGTTAAAATATCCTGACCATAATGACACCTGTCTTACCTGTAATCCGACA
>CM037777.1:56985607-57035607 GCA_021229015.1 Solen grandis
ATATAGACTCATTTTGACGCATTTGCAAAGTCGGGCACGGTCTTCGTGATTAACGACTTACAACAGACTTACTCCGGAATAACAAACACAGTGGGTTTAGGTAGAAACATAGTTTTTCCGTTAGAAATAAATATAGGTCTATAAAGAATAAACTCTTTAACGGAGTTCGGAAGCGGACATCGGACTTAGGATGAGGGTTGTTCCAAAAAATTAATTACATTGCAACCTTGTATTTTGCATTCTTACATATAATTGTATGGTTTTACCTTCAGCAGTGTAAGATTGCGTTGTGATTTATATTGTTACAAGCAAGTAGTAGTTTATTTGTTTTATTCAGTGTACTCTCTCTCTCTCCTCTCTCTGATGATTCAAATATACTTTCAGGTATAATTTTCAGATCAAATTATTTTTCCTTCAATTCTGCAGTTTTTATTGTTAATCTTCCCTCTCTGTATTTAGTGAGTGTGATTTTACGAATAATTTTCAAACCACTTTCGAATGCTGATTTTTTTTCTGCTATTATTCCCTTCATACTCCTTTATCCCACTCTCTCTCTTTCTTGTCTGGTTGTGTTTAACGTCCCACTTACAGTTTTTCAGTCATTCGCGGGCTTGTGTATATATGAGCCATCTCTAGTTCTGCCACACTACGATATGAAGCTATAGACAAGCAGCATGATATCATACCCGGTCACATTGACCTGGCACCACGCAAACCAATCCTGGAACACAGGCACTAGAACCGCAGAATTACCACACACATTGGAATCTTGATTTAATATCAAAGATATGTACGATCTTAAAAAACAAAATGTTTTGTTCTCCTTTACTGTATTATATAGTAATTCTGTGGTTCTAGTGCCGGTGTCCTGGAACTATCCTTAAATACTTGGCGTAAAGTAAAGGAATTATCGCAATAATGTTTCAGCGACTTTGGTATGTCGCAGCCGGGGGATGTAAAATGCTGATTCGCACACACACGCACACAGACACAAAAGTACTTTGGAGGTACAGGCATTGAATTAGATTCCAATGACTACGATTATAATTTAGAAATATAGCGTTTGTACTGAGAAACCTTTTTTCCCCAAGTATCATTTTGCTCCACTCGTAGTCTTACTGAAAACTAGTCTGTCATTTTCATCTAAAGTATGTTCACAAAACACTGGTCAACACAACGTAAAACCATGTATTAAATCGATTTCTTTCAATAAATAACGCCTGACAATTGTTCATTTGGTTTAAACAGTTTCAGTAATTCAAATTATTTTATTTTAAAAAAAGTTTGAACTTAGATTTTTTTATTTGGTTGACCTTGCACCATCATTAAAATCGCACCCAACTACTTGTTCTGTATTTTTTAAACACGGGGTCACATACACTGCATGAGAGCTAATATATAGCAGGATTTGTATTATTAAACCATGTGATTAAATAAGAATGTCTAGGCTGAACTAATAACACAAGTCCGTGATTTGAATCGTCAGAGAGAGAGAGAGAGAGAGGACGACACCAAATAAAAAAGAAATACTTGCTTGTGGCAATATAAATCGCTACGTAGTTTATCCTATCAAAGGTAAAACCATACAATTATATGTAATTCATGCAAACTTCAATTTTATTTAATTTTGTAATTCTTTTAACATTGCATGAACACCTTGTTTGTATCTACATGGAAAAGTTCCGGATTTTTTTCATATATTTCTTTTGATGGTCGGGTGTACTTTTAAGTTAACTACAGAATCCCAGAAAGGTTTTGTTAGGCGAACAGGCCATCCGTTAGCCTTTGATGGCATAAAATGTTCCGGATTTCTTTCTGATTGTCATTCGTCGATCACGGGTGCACTTTTAAAGATGCAATACTACAGATACATCTGTAACGAAAGTAATATTTGTCACCTTTATGTTTTCTGATATACGCTATAATTTAGTTGTCTCATACCGCAGAGCCGTAAACAGACAGACGAACCGAATAAAAAAACAAAGTACAGGTAACATTAAATCAGCAGAGCATTATTTTTGTATGTTTGATAATAATTAATCTATCGATAATTACACTTTAATGTATTAGCAATGAACGATTCGCACCCAATTGTTTCGTACTTAGTTACGTTTATATCGGACGGTGAATTACTAAACGCTTGATTCTTTCTCTATCAACAAATGCTTTATAATTGGTTCCCACAGTTGGTTCCCCGTTTTAGCCTATATAAGCGCAGTTGAGATGCAAATTGGATTACAAAGACTTCGCATAATGCCGAGCCGCCCTTGGCTAAAGGCTGTGAGTCTTTAAACACTTAAAAAAAACAAAAAAAACAAACAAATTGGATCAGTCTGTATCTGACCGTCACAGAGCCAACGTCGTATAAATGTTACAGAACGCCATATATTGTTAATAAAGGTTTTCTGATTCCTGTACGCGGAGGGCTCACTGCAAGCATTGCGTTTGCTGGGAGCTACTAAACTGCAGGAAAAAGGAATACCCTTTTCGTGGAGGGTTCGCTGCAAGCATTGCGTTTGCTGGGAGCTACTAAACAATAGGGTTCGACAGGATAAGTTATCCACATAGTTGCTAAACAGGGATAGGCTCGACTAATTTTATATATGTCAAAGTGATAGGAAATCACGCCCGTTTTCACACATTAATTAAAACTGATTCGACTACTACATTTTAGAATAGAAATCATTTGCTTATACATATATTTTGTAATTCTTAATTGATTATTGGTTCTTCAAATCATTTCATTAATCATTGGTCCCTAATCAAAAGGCAAGATAGCCAAGAAGAAAATTATTTATTCTATATGACCTAAAGTAAGGCCGGTGCACGTTACACATCAAATCAGGTCGAATATTTTGCAAATCTCAGTTTGTAACAAATCATGGACATTTATCATCTATGACGGATCTCGGTAAAGAAAAGTTCCATAATAAAACTTCCCTGATCCCTATTATTACGGATTAGCTGCGAATAAATAAATACGGAATTTAACGGCCTCCGATTCAGGTGTAGCGTTCAAGTTCATGCGACCAGTATAGTGCTCTCCTATGAAAAAACAGGTGTTATGTAACTAGATTTCATTTTCTCTAAAGAACTTTTTTCCGGTTTAGGCAATAGGTGCCTGGCACATATAGTTAGAACAAACAACTCAATTTTCACAAGGGAATCGTGTACCATGCACAGATTAGACATGGGGACACAGGATCCTGTTTGATAATTATGCACGCCTTAACCACGCGACAGAGCTCGACCGATTCCGGAAATCTTCGTGTTAATATTCCGGAAATCTCCGTGAAGGGAGGAGAATTAATTTCCTACAGTCATTTAATAGATCAGTTATTCTATCGATATCAATCAGGTTAATTGTTCATCATAGAGACAATATTTTGCATGTATAGTCAAAAGAAATGTTAGATTTTCATATTTTCACATTATATTCTGTTTTTACTGCAATGATTTTGGGTAGTATTGCAACTTTAAGTTAAATACAGATGCGTGCTGACAGAATTCCAGGAAGGTTTTGTTAGGTGAACAGGCCATCAGTTAGCCTTTGATGGCATAAAATGGCGTTAAATAATTCAAATAAATATTATATCAATATCATATCAAATAAATTAAGTTTAACACACGAAAAGAACATAGAATTAAAAGGACTCATTGCTGCCACATGTTTTAAAGGTGTATGTGTGTGTGTGTGTGTGTGTGTGTTTTATTTCAAAAGGGGGGATAATAGTTGCAGCATTGAAGTATAATGCAGAATAGACTAATTAATGAAAACATTCAATTCTTTGAACAATAATAGTTTTATTGCGACCTGTATAGCAGAATTAAATATATTCTACAGGAATGACAAACAAATTAACAAACAAACATTTATTTCACTCTTATTCAATATTTCGGCAATAATTTGCCTTTCTCAAGAAATAAAGACTCAGCTGTATATAACAATAAAACAATATGGCGACTGTTTAAACGTCAATCATGTAGTTGCTTAAAAATCTTTTTTTTCTTGAGAAAGACAAATTTTTGCCAAAAAATTGAAAAAAGTTAATGGTTTACTGTATTATTTCCCTCTGGAAAACCAATATCTAAGACTTATGATTAGGTGCTTACAAAATTCACAGGTTAAAAGTATAATCCGTGTGGCAATATTAACATTGAATCGGGTACGAATGACACCAGGGGGCCGCTGTGGACGAGCGGTTACAGTCGTTGACTATACAAATCTCTCAGCCCCTCACCGCTGTGGGTTCGAATCCCGGTAGGTACTTCGGATTTTTCATGTGTGGAAGCCTTCCAGCTGGCTTGCGGTAGGTCGGTGGTTCTACCCGGGTACCTCTGTGTACTCGGGGTCTTCCTCCACCTGTAATTATAGCTGGACGTCGCTATATGATTGAAATACTATCGCAGCAACTGTAAACCCAAATACAACAACAACAACAACAACAAAAACAACGAATGACACCAAGAGCCCCACTTAAGACTGTACACAACTATGAAGCTGTCTGAGCCTACAGCTATTCCTTATTCGGTTTCATACCAGAACATCGTGGTTTATACGCACGCCAGACAACAGCGTCTTCTTACCGAGCATTCGTAAAAAAACGCAACACAACATAAATTTTAAATATAAATTGGACTCTCAAATATAAATGATATGACCCATGTTGTTAAAATTGGGACACAATACTTATTCGTTGCTTTGTAACTCTTGTAACGTAGTTGCGAGGCTAGTCGAGGTTTCCCCAAAAGAGTAGACGTATATTTGAACAATATGAAGAGTTCCCTAAAAATGTTACCATTTTTAGATTCATCCAATTTTGATGGATTCACCATGAATTCTTGCAGATTGTTGAATTTTATTTATTTTCAAACACAAATACTACCGCTACTGAATGGTTACTGAATAACCGTGATACTCTGTATACATAGTGTTGTTTCGTAACGGCGCCAAATCCGACACAAAAATCAACTCGTTCTTTTAGTAATATAGATTGTAGTTCAGATTCTACACAGTCTGCACGGCAAAGACAATATCATTGTTTCACATACTTTTTAAAGTTTGTAAATGAATATTCATCAAGTCAAAACTTTGTATATGAATATTAATGAGGTAAGCTCTAAAGAAACCATGACATCAAATATGGCGCTGGGACATGTAATATATTTTCACTATGACAAATTACACTGTTGAGTCACAAATTACTCAGTAATTACTCGTTTTATTACTTTTACATACATAAAAATCAAATCATAAAAAGGACAGACTTTAACAAGAGATAAAAACTTGTTTAAAGTGGGAAAAATTTCGTCGTCGGACAAAAATTGTATGTTTTATACCACTTAAAGTGTTAACAAAGACGCGTGACAGTCACGTGACCATTTTCAGTATTAAATTCACAACACCTCACGAAAAATACTTAATGGACAAAAAAATAAACATACTCGTACTACTAACCAACGAACAGCGTCCAACATATTACACGCTGTTTCTTTGTTTGGCACTGTCCTTCTTTTTTATTATGACACTGACTATAGACTCGAATTTTTTTTATATAATATTATTTCTAAAATACTTTTTAATTCAGCACGTGGGTATGAATATCAATATTTTCCTTCTCCCTAAATGAAAAAAAAATGATATGCCTCTGAAACAAATATTTTTTTTTAATGTTTTCTGTCATTTTCGGGGTCTATCAATGGGGAAAACAGTGACAATTATAAAAGTGGTAATATTCGTTGTTTGAAACAGTGAATATTACCATTTTTATTTCACTGGTATTTCTCTACCCACCGAAAAACATTGAATAAATCTAAATTTTATTCAATTCATACACAGGTTTAATATTCTTAAATTATAGTAATCCATCCATCACTGAATTGTAATCATGCATAGTCATTCATATGCCCAAAAAGGACTCCAGGTCTGATACACAATGTACAAGCATCCAATGAGTTGGACTTATAGGCTATTTTGCTCTAAGTCTGCAAAGGCAGGCATTTACTAATATGAAATTCCTACAATCACTTAATGGACCATGATCACAATTTAATGATGGATGGATTACCTTAACATTATAGTTGGTATAAATAATTAGAACGTTTCTACAGATATCAGCAGGTGAAGGTCGGTCAGATCCATGGCATATATATGTCCTCTGATAAGACATCTTGTGTTGGCTTTCCCATTCATGAATGACACAGTTTTTAGATATCGCCTGGTCGTAATTTATTTAGACAACTGATGGGAAGAGTTATTACCATGCAGATGAATGCATTTTATTACACATTAGGCTTGTTTATTACAACACTCTGGCTCGAAGTAACCTTAGCGGCACTACCACGGCCATGTGACGCCACTTCCGGTACGTGATCTAGTCTCTTGGTGGAGGAAAAACAACTTATTTTCGTCTGCATCGTATTTCCTGATTCTGTCAACGGCTCGTCCATCGCAAGTCTTCGTTTAACATTAATTTGCACCTGTTTTTACGTCTAGTCTAGACGAGGAACATAAATTGCTACCGCGTGTTGACTGTCGACTTAAGCAGACGACAGTAATACAAAGTATATAATGCGATTCATCTCAGTTTCTTGAGTATTCATGTCGATTTTATGATTATCGATATATATATGTAATTACTATTGGTACTAAAAGAAATGACTCACTCTATAGACAAAGTACATAACTCAGAAAGAAATTGCGTATAGAAGCAAAACAGAGTGACGGACCTTTCTTGGTAACTTCAATCCCTATAGTTGGTATTTCTACTTCGATGGACAAAAATATCATGAAAAACATTAAATGGACACACAAGGAAAGGTCTGTTGAAGATTTTACGAATGCATGAGGAAAGCAAAACAATTAAGTTGGTTTAGAGGCCAGGGATGCTGATTTTTAAACGCCAAGGAAAAAAAGTTACAAAAAGCAACAATATTTCGAGCGGCACTTTGGGAAACAGCATAAAACAGCATGAAAAATTCACGACAGCTAATGTGAAATCCCGTCGCTTGTTAACAAGTAATAAATAAACAACAAAAACAACTGCCGATGCGACTAAAATGTTCATCATATGTTTACTACATTGACGTTTCGACTAGGAAAATAGTAAACATAAATCTAACATCTGTAAATACTTGAACTTTTGAAAAGATTTAACGTTGAAAGTTTCGTAATTTCTGTTTCATTTGGAAATTAGATCACGAAACAGACATAGACATGAGTTGAAGTATTTATGGCTGGAATCATTTTTGTTTAATATTTTATGACTCACGCTTTCTTATTTTTCTTCTGTTGCTCCGGGACAAGTGCAATGCATTTGAGCAATTTTGAATATTTAGTCATAAGTGAAATATTTCAATATGGGAAAATATCTTTTCGTCTCTCCAATTGTCTTTTTCTTTTTAAACTATGGCAGAAATGCAATAATCAAAAGTACATGGTTGTTGAATTAATCCGCTTTTGGCGCACACGTTTAACCACATTCCGTTTATTGTTCTGCAATTCGAGGACATGCACAGACCCAGGTTGGAGTGTCAGAACTCAATTTTGCTGAAACTTGTTTCTTATATCCAGATGAGATGTTTGTTTCGCAGCCGGATGCTTTTGTCGATATGGAAAAATGTTTTGACTCTATTTATAGAAATGCTTTGTGGGTAAAGATGTTTAAAACGGGTATACGGGGGAAAATGTTACGAATAATCAAAGATATGTATAATAAAGTGAAATCGTGTGACCGACATTGTAATTCTTATTCCGATTTTTTTTTATAATACGCCATCGGCTTGAGGCAAAAGGAGACTTTATCACCGATATTATTTTCTCTTTTTGTGGATGATTTAGAGCTTTATTTACAAGAAGGTGTACAAACTGGTTTATCCATAGATGATATAAAAATAATGACGCTCTTATTTGCGGATGATAAGGTTATTTTTGGTGAAACTCCACAAGAATTACAGAATAATTTGAACTTGTTACATGATTATTGTAAAACATGGGGGTTAGTGGTAAATACTAATAAAACAAAAACTATGGTGTTTAAGAAAAGGGGTCCTTTGTTTCAATCTGAAAATTGGTCATATGGAGGGGTTAATTTAGAGACAGTTGACAATTTTAATTATTTAGGTACAGTTTTCAGTTATACGGGGAATTTTTCTCTTAATCAAGAATATTTGGCTGGGAGAGCTCTAAAGGCTTTGAATGTTTTATTAGTTAACTGTGGTAAATATAAATTAAGACCTAAAACTTTATGTCAACTGTTTGATTCCTTTGTAGGTTCAATATTAAATTATGCTGCTGTATTATGTTTTCGTTTTTTTCAAAATCAAAAGAAATAGAAAGAATCCACCTTAAATTTTGTAAAAGTGTTCTTAAAGTTAAAAAATCGACCAGTTCAATGGGGGTTTATGGAGAATTAGGACGATATCCTCTTTATATCAATAGGTACGTATCTATCCTTAAATATTGGTTTAACGTTTTGGACACAAACAATATCATCCTAAATCGTATATATTTAATGGCTTTTAATGATTATTCAAAGGGTCACTCTAATTGGGTACATAATGTTAAAACAATATTGTGTGAACACGGTTTTACATATGTTTGGGATTCTCCCGAAAAAGTTGATGTTAAAAAGTTTATTGTTGTGTTTAAGCAAAGGTTAATTGATAATTTCATACAAAATTGGATGTCAAAAAAGGAAACAAGTAGTGTTCTAGAGGTATATCACTCTGTTAAACCTACATTTGTTTATGAAACATATTTAGATTTTCTTCCAGCATCACTTCGTTTTTTCTTAACAAAAAATAGATTAAGTTCTCATTCATTAAGGATACAGACAGGCAGATACTCTAGAAATAGACTAGTACGAGAAGAGAGATTATGTCAGTGTTGTTCAATGAGAGAAGTAGAGACTGAATTTCATTTTATACTAGTCTGTCCTACATATAAAGAAATTAGAGAAAAAATATTAGATTGTATTTTTATAATAATCCGACCGAGTTAAAATTTATTGAATTGTTGAAAAGTGAAAGTAGGTCTGTCCTTTTTAATTTAGCCATTTACGTTAAAATTTCTTTAGAATCCAGAAACAATATTTTGAGCAATATGAAATAAGTATAAAGCATTTAGAGGTTTGTCCTCTTTTCTTCCATTTTTCATCCATTATTTTTTTATTTCATTCATTTTTTTTTCCATGTTATTTTTCTTTACTAAATCTCATATTGGGTCTCTTTTCAATTACTATTAGGATATCAGGTTTTTTGAAATATGTCATAATTTTGTCAATCTAATCAAAAACACACGCACATTTGTTATAAGAGCAAATATATTAATGTTAAATTTGATCATTTGACATACGTTGTGCTTATTTGCAATACATACATATTTTCTATTTTAATAATTGAAACTATATTATATATATAGGTATTATGCTTAAATAGTACTATATTTTAATGTGCATGTATTGATTTTGACGATGTAATTTCTACAAGTCAATAAAATGTATGTTCTGTTCTGTTCTGCTAATCAAATCGTAAATAAAAAGAAAAATATGAAGACATTTTAATGTAGATGGTTTCAGGTATTTTCATATTCGATGCTTCGTCATGCAGGGGGACATATTTTGTTTAATTGAATGAGGAATCAGAGTTTCTTATGGGAGAGAGTATATTTACTCTTTTTTTCATAAAAAAAACACATCATCGGAAGATATTTGTTAACTGGTTGTCTTTTTTGAGAGCCGACTATTTCAGAAAGATTCGGATTTGTAAAATTTCACAATGTGTGAGAAATACCTGAGGATATTTTATGAATACAAACCAGTTCTTTTTAATCGACTAAGAAATCTCAAATTCCGTATCACCAGAAATATCTTTTTTTTTTTGGCTGACCTTTTCAAGCAGGTTTGACCAAATTTTAATAGACGAGTAAAATATTAATATGCAAAAATATGCAAATCAACATTACATACAAACGAGATACAAACTACGAGGAGCAACTGCTCTGGTTCAAGGGGCCAATCTGAGATCTTGTAATTGATTCTTTGTTTTGAATACTGTATACGAAAAACATTTTTGATGGTTTTATTTTAGAACTTTTGAACTGTCTGCATGGCTGGCTCACGCAAGATTTAGTTAAAGGGACAGAAAGGCGAACGTATCCACTTAAATTGATGTATTTGTGATTTTTATATCATCACTTTCACTTTAAAAGTAAGCAGAGTGTATAAGTATGTATGACTTTGTATGGCCAACATTCCTGGAGGGCGATCGAGAAGACGAAAGCAGGAAGTTTATAGGAATGGTGTCCGTCCGTCCTTCCGTTTGACCACTCCATATCTCCGTAACCCACTGAGGGGTATTTATGAAACTTGGGTAAGACATTCCCTTCATTAATACGACGTGCAGAACCTGCATTCTGAGTGCACAACTTCAAGGTCAATGTCACGGTGCAAGGACAATGGTTTGAGACAGGTATTTCCAGTCGGCTCCATATTTCCGAAACACATTGAAAGATATGTATGAAATTTTGGTCAATTGTTCAACTCATTAAAATGACGTGCAGAACCTACGTATTGGGCGCGCATCTTCAAACTCAATGTGCCATTTTTGTATTTTAGAATTTTATTTGTAGAAAATAGTATGGTTCTTGTTCCACTTATCTAATACGTTCCGTTTGACCTTATCAAAATTGCCTTTTATCTTGACAGATAAAAACGTTACTATGGTAACGGCACTGTACGACATTGGCAGAGCCGAATGGGATGGGTGGAGGCGACCGTTTTCGGAATACTTGGATTATTTCGTCCACGTCTTAGAGTTGAATGTACCTATGGTAGTGTTTGTTGACAAACAGAATGTTTCCTTCGTCAAAAAGCATCGGAAAGGTAAAAAGCATATAACAAAAATTTATGCAAAGCCATTCGAAAAATTAGCGTACTTTCGTTATAGATTTCAGATATCACACATAATGCAATCCGACAATTTCAGGACCGGAAACAAAATGCTGTGGAATCCCGAGGGATTTTCTCCCTATTATATCATATTAACAAACAATAAAGTGAGTTTTTTGGAGGAGACTGTCAAGAAAAACCCATTCAGATCATCACATTTTTTCTGGTTGGATGCCGGCTATGCGCATGCCCATTCTAGAGTATTTCCGGTCAACAAAACATGGGCACCTTGCAACCTACTTAATCAAACTAGAAAGATAACCTTCATTCAGTTAAACCACATCGACTATTATAAAGAAATACACGAACAGGCGGGTGATCTTCATAAAAAGACCATTGACCCAGCTCTGAATGGAGGATTCTTTGGAGGTGACATGGCTGCGATAATTGAATTTTCCCAGATTTTCAGGAAGGTATTTCGAGCAGGAATGGCAAACTTTGTTGTTGATGACGATCAAGGGACAGCACTACAGTGTTACTTCGAGTTACCAAGATTGTTCCACTTTGTTTTTGGAGACTGGTATGATGTGTTCAAATTGTTTAAATAAGATGAATGTTCGCTCGACAAAATGATATACTGTAAAATTTTCAGTTTTCGTATGCTGGTGGAGGAGAAAAAAACAAGTGGGTGGGGGGATCTTTGATGGTGCATGGTGTCTTTTTATCCACGAGTATTGACGCCTACGAAAATCCATAATTAACTGGACCTTGCGATTTTTTTCAAGAGATCTAATGTCAATGAAAAATGATGATTTTACAAGTTATCATTGTGAAAACCTTTGTTCAACTCTTTGTAATGAATACTATCATTTGACATTTGATGAACTTGAAAATGATTTGGGCCAGTGTATTCAAAAAATGTGATGAAAATAAATGTAAACTTCATCCGCCGTTTGCTTTATTTTCCAAATAGATGGGTCTCTCCAATACAAAGAAAGAATATCGCATTAAAGTTTTTATGACATTTTGTCTTTGTTATATCCTCTACTAGTCCTAAGAAAATGTGTATGACAGCCCAGTCTCTCCAACTACTGAATTTAAAGAGATCATGGACAACCACAGCTTCTAAAGAAGTTAACAGTTACGATCAATTTTGGGATCAAAGACTTTTTAGCCCATACCCATCCATATGTCCGCCCATGGCGTCTATAGAAGCCTAATTCATTCATAGCACCAAGGTCACTGTCGTCTCATCAACAGACCCTTTTGCTGGGGACCTAACTGTATTTCCATGACTTAAAATCAAAGGTTTGATATAAAGGATGATTAGTAAAAGAGAATATGGCGTGATAACTTTTCAAAGTTATTAATACTGTTGATGCTGTGTTTACTTTAATATTATCCTTTCACGTGTGCACGCGTTTTAAAATGATTTACCATAACATTTTATTTGTACTTGTCTAGGCCAATTGTCTGGGTTAAGCTGACCTGTATTATTAGGTTTGGTAACTTCCCTACCAGGAAATTTCAAGAAATATCTCATTAATTTTTCTTATCATATTGCACACTCCATAAAGAAAGTATGACAAATGTATGGCGCCAGTGTAATGTATTTATAGTTAAACAAGATGGTGGAACATCCGGAACTCAAAGGTCAACATAAACACATAATAGAATAGTTATATTTTTTAATAAATGACATGATAGCAAATCTGAGAATGTACATGTGTGTATAAACAGGTAAGTATTTTACACGAAAATAACAAAATATAACAACCTTTCTCCCAAGTGAGATATGGGCATACCAAAAATGAAAAAAAAAGACTAAAATTAAAAATTATAAAATAAATGAAGCAATTTTGTATCACATGATTAATGTGACAAATCATGGGTACACACACTCAATTCAAACTCTTTTAAGTACATTGGCCATGACTGACATGTTTACATATTTCATATCATCTAATACCTCTAAACCTTTTTAACACTGCTCATATATCGATAAACAAAACAATTGACTTTTTTTTCTTCAAATAGTATTTAGTCATTATGTGTCATAAATCATATAGTAAATATATCTTATCCTTAACATTTATCAAATTTAATATTGAAAATAAAAGTTTAACAATTTTAGATAATGATTAATTGATTCAATTATTGTTTTTTATCCAATTGATCGTTTTTCATCCAATCCAACAGTCTATAGAAACAAGACACAAGATGATAACAAATGCCTTCACTCAGTATCCCTGGATAGGCATGTTATAGAGGGCGTTTTTGTCCACTTGTTTCACTTGAACCTCCTTGAAATGTACACTGGGTTCCCGGGAGATGGGAGATCTGGCTGAAAAACAAAATCCTCATCCTATAACATGCCATAAATAGGGGACCTATTAACCCTTTCCCTCATATAGACTAATTTTGACGTACTCAATAGGTACCACATAAAGCCTGATCTGCAGAAAACCACAGTTAAACCTTACCAAATTTTATTACAAAATCCTCATTTCCAGACCACTGAGGAGCAGCAAACAGCATAAAACCTGATCAGCCTGCGAGTTACTCGCAGGCTGATCTGGTTTTATGTTGTTCGCATAGGTCTTTTCATGGTTTCCTCTATGAGGGAAAGGGTAAACAAGATGAAAGACAGGTCAGCTGTTAAGTGATACTGTTTAGGGCTTTTATTTCACTGGTGCTTTTCTTTCTTTTTTTTTCTTTCAATAAGCAGTATTTTGTAGGGTCTTAGCAAAGTATAATCATAATCTCATCAGAATTAACCTTTAATTTTAAGGCACTCAGGGGACGTCAAACTAGCCTGTCAGCTACTTGCATGCTGATCTGGTGTCATAAAATTGCTGAGTCAATTTCCTATGATTTTTTTAAAAATAAATCTTATATTCCAAGAACCAAACAATGTACAAAGATGAAATGTACAAATATCAATCAGTATAATAAAACATTTATATAAACCTTTTTACCAAAATTTACATGGTAAATCAGAAATGTTCACTTCTAAAAATAAAAGATTTTCACTCTTCAAAAGAAAATGAACTTAAAATGCTTTATGAACATGGTCCCTGAATCCCACAAGTACTTACATCCCTAAAATTTCTAATAAACCCTAAACAACATTTAACAAGTACCAGTAGAACCGGTGGATGCTCCCCAAACTGCACTTTGTCACTTGATGGGTACTTTATTATACTATACAAGCTTCAGACAAAATTTAAGTATGGAAAATAAGAAAGAGCAATTACTCCTAAATTATGCAAAACAAAGTTATGGTTCTTGTACACCGCATTCTCCTCATTGAGATCTATCTACCTATGAAGTTTCCATGTTGGTACCTTATGTAGTTTTTGTGTTATGCTCTGAACAAAAATATGACAGACAACAAGGACGGGACGGATGAACGGACAAATCAGCAACTATATGCTCTCCTTTCAGGGAGTATGAAAATCTGATAGCTTGCTGTTTATGCCTGCACGGTCTTACCTCTGTCTGGCTCTTGGAGATCTGTCTGTTCTGCCTCGAATGTCTGCTCCTGGCCTGGGGTGGGAAGTGGTCGTCGGAAACTCCGCTCTCCGACAGATGGCTGAATGTTGAATCTTTCAGGGTTCTCCCGCCTTTCATACTTCCTGTGTTCTATGTGATCATTGATTATTTTCTGAGCCTGAAAAAATGGTGATGAACTTGTCACAAAAATTGTAATATAAGGAAATATTCAGTTGTTGTTTTGAAGTTTACCAATGCTGCATTAGTATTTCAGTCATATAAAAACATCCTGCTGATGGCAGTGGGAGGAAGACCTGATTGCACTTGGGGCATCTGAGAAGAACACAGCCACTGACCTTTGACAAGGCAACTAGGAAGCTTCCTTACATAAAAACCCAAAATCCACAGCAGTGTTTGCTAAATGATGAAACTTCATCAACTTTTTTATCAATGATGAAGAGATAAAATTTTCCCAAATTAAATTTCATGAAACAAATTATAATGATCATGATTTCATAAAAAGCGTGAATTTAATTAGCACAATAAAGATGTATGTATGCAATTAAAACAGAGAGTTACATTCAGAATCACTTTAGTCAAATTTGTTCAAAATCTAGACAGTAGATGCAAGTTTAAATTTCTTTGCAATAGCAATTATAACTTTCTAAAACTTGATCTTTTAAGTTTACAATTGAAGCAACAGTATTTCAGTCATAGAAACACAAAGCTCAATACAGAAGGAGGAAGACTAAGAATAATCAACAGACTACTGCAAGCCAATTGGAAAGTCTTAGTTTTTTCACCTGAAAAATCTATCACTGAAAGTCAAAGAATACCTCACTAAAAGCTTAGTAGGAGAAGAAAGGTTTATAACAGACTCGACATTATGTGACAAGATGGGACAATGTGGGTGATTCTAATTTGAAGAACTAACCTTCTGTGAGTTGAGGATGAGACTAGAGTCGGCCTGTATTTCTGTGATTCTAAGGTTGTTTTTGACAGACTGGGTGGCAGTTGACCGCGCGTGCATGGGAAGTTTACTTTGGTAGGCTGAATCTGTGAAATCCTGCTCCATCTCTGGAGATACTTTTCTGATTCTAAAAATACAATGAACATATTATGAATCAGTAATGAAAATCTATTTCGTTAAAATGCTAATATGCCATATTGTGATGTATGCTTGTCTTTATGTCTTTTACATATAATAAGGGCTGACTGCTGAACTATTCTTAGTGCATAATAGAAATAAAAGGAGATGGAACATTTTTGCAGTTAACCCTCTAAATCAGGACCTGTACAATATGTAATTTTTAACCATTCAATTGTTTGAGGAAGTTTGAGGAATGTGGGCCTAAGCAATCTCCATGCAGTAATTGATCAGAAACAAAGTTGTCTACCGATGGACTGACCAACCATCTGACCGACGGACATTTGCAAAACAGTATGCCCCCTCTTCTTTCAGGGGGAGCATATTAAATAACATGGGGTTTCCCCACTAATAATATGACAGTGGATACCCAGGTACAAAATTTCTACCCATCCCAGTTCTACGGATCAGGGTCTCCTCTGTTTGCTCATATATATGTTGTAGCTCTGATTCTACACACACTAACTTTTGACACTACGGACGGCAAAGAAATATACAAGGTTTCTGATGATGTACCTGATTCAAAATATTCATATTCGCCACGTTATAAATCTTTATATGAATATTCATGAGATAAAGGGTTAATTAGCTTCATAAACAGTGATGTGGAACAGCCAAGCCCTTGTGCAGAGGGTACTTTAGTTGGTGATATCTGTGCACGGTCTACTGTGTGACTGACAATGGTTCTTCTCAGTCAATGAAAAAAACTGCATTTATATTCCACTTCAACTGGCAAATTAATTGAACTGAACTGAGTGCCCTGGATTAAAATTCATGGACTTGAACCTGCCGTACCTTGAAACAAAAATGTAATAATCAAAGTAAAAATGGTTAAAATTTGCCGTCTTTTATTTTTCTTTAAATTTTTCATTCTTAGCTACAGAAAAAGGGTAGCTGATTCATTCCATTAGAATTATTAATGAAAGTCTACCTATGAAACTAACTAGCTAAGAGAATAATTTTTGACATGCAATTAAAAGAAAAACAAAAAAAAACTGAAAAATAAAAGTATCATATTCACACTTCACACCTTCTGAACTTTGATATTAAGAAGTATGTCTTTTTATATGTGCATAATGATTGTGAAGGTTTTGTCATTAAAACTCATCAGTTGTTCTTCAAGGGTAATTGGTTATGTATCAGTTAAAAGTGTAAAAAGCTAGTTATGCATGTTAATTAGGAATGTACGCATTTCAATATACATGTGTATCAAGGTGACAACAGTGATCAGGCACAACACAACACTTAATAACATGAAAATGCAGCATAGTGTACAAGTGTGAAAATGGATTTATTGAAGCAATTATTATAATGTACACAAAGTAAAAACATTCAATTTTCTAAAATTTAATTCTTTCTCAAACTTTTCTAAAGCTCCTTCCTTCACTACATTATTTCCTTAAAACCACTACACAATTTATATGACAATTGTGTTATAATGGAGTGTGTTATAATGGCTCTGCACTGTACTACTTTCTAATCTTTATTTTCAAAGTCAACTAAATCTAAATGCATCAATTTCTGTTAAAATGGCTTGATGTTAATAACACAAAGCAAAGTCAATACTGGTGTGTTGCTTAATGTTATATGCCTCGTCTCATGTGATGTTTTTATAAAATTATTCAGTATTAATATAATATTCTCTTACTTGTGAAAAGGGACACTGATTCTTTACAATAAAACCCTCTAGATATACTTTTTTTTGCAAATTTAGATCTATTTTTAACTTTTTAACACAAAAATCATCACAAATTTGATACTGATTCATGATTAAAAAAAATAAAACTCACTTTCCATTCTAACATGTTTACTAGAATGCTAAGTTTTAAATGTCATACAAATGTATCAGTCATTTTATACTCTATGGTGTTATTTTCTTCATATTTTAGAACCATGCATAAATTATATTGGCAAAAAAAGCATGCCACAAGCCTTCTATGTTTACAGTATATAGCATATTTTGATGATGGTGTCAAATACAAATTGAATGCTAATTGTATAGATCAGACAATATATTGTGCCTGTATGCAACATATGGTATTGATAGTAATAGGCCCTAATAGTATCACCAATTATTATAATGAAGTCAGTATCAGATTCAATCATCTGTAATCAACATATACAGTAAAACTTCCAGCTAACCCATGAACAAAGACCAGTCACTGGACCCTTAGCACTGAACTTATTGAGAATTTACCCTCTGCATACCAGTCAACTCAAGAAGATGGCTGATTTCCCTTAAGTGACCTACTTTTGATAAAAGGTAGGTAATGTGTTATGTGTACACATTATAGCATGTTTTAAATAGAGTATGGAGGCTTGTACATTTATATCATTTAAAAGGGTGGATTCAATAAACAGTTTAATTATGATTATAGATCCAAATAAAATGTTCAGTTACGATGATCCAAAGAAAATTTTTGGATAATCACAAATTTGGAAAACTGAGAGTATTTTTCCTCTCAACCTCTTACCCCATACTCAGGGGTGAGAGTGAAACTAGGCTAAGTGCATATATATGTATAAAGTAGAACCTCGCCAAACCGAACATCATTAAACCAAATTCCTCGCTATTTTGAAATTTATTTTCGGTTCCGATTTCTTCCCTTCTTATTTTAACTAAAAATAAAATGTTTAATCTGAATTTCGTTATTTTGATTTTTGAGATATTTTGAAGTAAAAATCCAGGTCCCGAGGTTGCAATTCATGTACATTTTTCAATTTTTATTTCAAAGTCAATTTTCATAAATTTTCATGAACTAATTATCATCCTTATCATCAATCATATCCGAGTCAGTAACCAAATTTATTTTGCGGCGGCACCTGGAGTGATGGCTCAGGCAAGTTTTTCACACCTCTTTTCGAGATTAGGTTGGGCAATGTGTGTCCAACAGGAAATGTTGATTATTGCTAATCAATGTGTGACAGGTTTAATAATATGCATGTGCCAGCAAATAAACCCAGGTGTCAGATCTGGAGTACATTCCATATCATCGCGTCCGTCACTGGCATGTGACGCTACCTGAAGCAGCAGATGGATGGTAAAAATATGTATCACTATGTTGACATGTTTGAACTATAATGTTAATCAGAATCATCTCAGTATAGATCATGAATTTTTTTTTTTTTTCATAACTTGCAAATAGTGTACACATAATAGGTGGTTTTCAAGGCATAACGATTTCCACAATATGCACCAGTAATGAATGCACACAAACTGAAATTTCCAACAGAATTTAATCTGAATAATCGTTAATTGGAAGCTTTCAGCTTGGTCACAAGAACTTCAGTTTAACAAGGTTCTACAATAAGCAATTAGCCTAGTTTGCTCTCATCCGTCGTATTATAGACGTGCCTTCAAACAGACCCAGATCAGAAGGCTCCAAGTAAGGTCAACCCAATGAGTTCAAATGAGTTTATGAGTTAAAGGGTTTAAAAAATACATGAAATATCAATGCCTTTTTTGTACCTATCCATTCATTGGCTATATCTTTTGGTGACATCAAAATTTCAGTATAAAAACACATCAACTTTGGAAGGAACAGGAATATGCTTCCAGAACAAGAAGTAGCAGACTGAACATAGAGAAGGTCTAGAAGAAACATTTGCAAAATCTAATTGTGATATAAAAGTTCTCATAGTCACCTATCAGATGTCTGTATACTTCAAACAAAAAAGAATATATATGTACATACACAACTGAAAATAAATTTAATAACATGCAAAATATTTGTGTTACATGGATTCATTAGGATTTTACTAGTATTTATTTGTAGAATATCATTACAACAGCTTGTGTTTCCCTCTCTGAAAACATGCACAAACATATTTTCACCTATATAAAACTTCTGTGCATAAAATATAACATATAAAAATGATTTTAACAATATTCAAAAGCCAAATGTTTTAAGATATAAACAGAATGGTAACTAAAGATATGAGCTGCTTTTTAATTGGAGAAATATGAATATTTTTACATGAACAAATAAAACACAAAATGTAGACTATTCTATCATAAGTATAATAAAATTCTGCGTTACTATTAGATAAATGACTGTTAGACATGACAATGAAGGAATACATTGACAAGTCTCAAATGAACTGAAGACTTACATTCTGTTTGTGAGTATTTCATACATTCTTTCTAACAACATGGCCGCTGCACCTTCCTTGCAGTGTATTGTACCATCCACAAGCTGATTGGGTATATCTAATCTATGTCGCTTGATAAACTGAAAATAATCAAAATATGCCATTAACAATCTAAATTGCAGCAGCTACTTTTCCCCAGATTTATATAATATACCATCCCCAGTGGCTGAGGCATCCTCAATAGTAGCTGCATACTTGTTACCCAGCACAAAAGGATGGTTCCAGGACTTGTAAGTCTAGTGCCAGGTATTGCAGCTGAATATGCTGAATCATACCATGTTTAAAACAGTGTGATGTTTTTGCTATCCCATTTGGATTTTGTCTCCAAATGACAGAAGTACTATTGGTGGGATATAAAACACACACATTATTATATTCATTCTCAAAAAAACACACTATACTAAGTAGAGCAATATGTAGGGCATACCTTAAGTTTAAGGCTTACTTGCTTGAAGAGTAAAAAGAGTAAAAGTATATATTGCAATTTGTATAACTAGTGCTATCACTTTAATGGTTTCTGATCAAACCATTTTGTACTGCATTTTGATTCTGGTTCATAGTTTTGGAAATCTATATGTTACAAGATTTTGTGACGGAAGGAAAAACAGACAGATCATCATTGGCAAATCCAAATCCCCCTTGCCTCTCAAAACAACCACAATAAAACTAACAGAAAATAGAAGCTTGATACATTTGGGTTCTATATGTATTTATAAATAAATTTGAAAAACAAAGCAAACTTACATTATTCAATAGGTCCCAGTTCTTTTGTTTTGAGTCCAACGATTTTCCATTGTTATAAGAATGCATCTGAATATCTTGGGGGAAGTACCATGAGAAAATTTCAGCAACCAGGTATCCATTTGTAACGTCCCTATAAAATACACATTTGTCACATATGTTGGATATAAAATTTGTACATTTTTATATTTGAAAATGATATTTGAAAATGATAAAACTACTTTCATCAGTTCTTTTCCCCCTTAAAGTACCCCACAGCTCTCAAATAATGAAAAGAGTTCTTTGGTTTCTACTCTTCTGTATAATGGTGTCTGGTGGTATCGCAGGTTCCCTCTTATCTGGATAATCTCATTTTGTCAGGTAAGACTTTGCCAATCGCCACCTAGTGACACCAAAGTAATATGTCTCTGCAAATGGTAAGAAAAACTAATTTCTTGCAGTTTACCAATTTTTTACTATATTGTGTATGCTTATCACCTCATGTCTGCCAAATGATGAATTGACAGACCCAAAAAATGCATCAACTTCATCTGCTGCATTGTTTTTATGAATGATAATTATTTTGCTCATGTAGTGACGCCTGTAGTTGTAGCCAGTGTATTTCAGAAATACCATGATACAACAGAACCATGGGATTTTCTTTGTAGGCCAAACATGGTGAACAATAACATGTTTCAATACTGTATTAATTAGTAAATAAAAATATATTGTTTTCAAATTATGGTACAAATATGGAATAACAGTGACACACAGGAATATATTGAAGATAAGACTAAATTGGTATTTTATTTCTGTTTCAGTCATTAGTACCGCGATAAAAGGGAACACCATCCCAACAGCCCTTTTTATCACTTTGTTGTGTGACACTGTCCATGTTGGATATTGTAATGGCAAGCTGCGAATTGATAAATAATAAATATATTCATTTTGTCAGGACTGTCACTTATTTTCTTTTTAAATATTTCAATTGAGACTTCTGCTCGCTGCCTTGTGGCAGTTCTTTTTAATTTATGGTGTTGTTTGCAAAGAAAAATGTTGAAGATTTCTGTGTCTGTAAAAATAGTGATGACTTTAGTCATGTTAGTGTAAATGTTAAAACTACAATACAATCGACAAAGAGATAAAATCGGTAGAGAAACAACTAAATACAACATACCATTTTGGTGTTTTTACTTGCCAAGTTAAATCAAGACTCTGGATCCATTTTAAAACTTCTCGCGGTAACCCCGACATCTTGGTTGTTTTTATCACCCTTAGTAACAACTTACTTCCGGTTCCGATTATAAAGTAATTCGCATTATCTTGGCTAGTGTTTCTTCCTGGTGTCCAAAATGTTAAAATATAAAAATGTAAAACAAGGGTGGGGTATGAAGAGAAATAACGCAACATAAAATCCCAACAGCTTTGATCACAGTAAAAGAATGTGTGATACAAAAACTATAAATCTCAATGGGGAAAAAAAAGCGAGTTCCGTTAATAGTTGTGCTGTAAGGGAAATAACCGATGAAAAGTTCTTATGTTTTTACTTTAGCAGTTACTTCCTCGTAATCATTCTAAATCAGAGAAGCCTTTTGTTAGAGGATAAGTTTTTTAAGCGATGCCAATAAACCCAATGTTATAAACCCGCTTTAGTCATGCGTAAACAAGAAAAGGTGAACACAACATTTGCTTCAAAAGACTGCTAACAATAAGCATATTGCCGTCTAACTCCCCACATTTCTCTTTCCTAGAGCTTTAGGACGCAGGAACTTGTTTTCAGGTACGTGCGTCCACTTTAAGAAAACAAAAAACAAAAAACAAAAAAAACAAAAAAACAACTTTTAAACGGTGAGCAATTAAAGTCGTTTTTATTATTATTGTTACAGACAGATTTTTAGCGCTATCAGGGGAAGATATGCATGAGAGTCCACGAGCAGCATATATGGACTCCTTTGGTATTTTTTTTATAAGCGGACGCACATACCTGAAAACAATTTCATGCGTGGCTGTATAAATTATTTCTATTCTTAATAACATATGTTGATGTCGAGTATACCGTGAAAATCGGTTAAATTCTTATTTTTTATCCGTTTATGTTTTGATTAAGACTTCCATTTTTTTTCTCAATGAACTGCGATTTGACTGGAAAATGTTCATCATCTGCAAAATGACGGAAAGAAATAATTAAAAAAATGTCTCAAAGGAAAAAATAATGTGATCACATTATAAAAGTTTCTCTTTATTTCCACATATTAGTATAAAATCCATATCACACAGTGTGGCTGACAGTGACATATATATAGATCTACCCAAAATAGTTTCATACTTTCATCCGTTAGCCTGAATTCAAAAGAAAATGTGTTTGCTTTGAGTGGATATGGAAAATATCTCAGCTCGAAGTGATACAGTTTTCACAGCGATGTGAATACTTAGAATGTAGCTTCGTGGTGAAAATATTCAAAATAGTATCACTACTCGATGAGATATATTTTAATCCACTCAAAACAAACACGTATCTTCTATATGATCTAGGCATAAACTTGGCCCAACAAGCAGTGTGACCCTTTGTATCACTCGGGAATAACAGTTATTAAGACCGACGAGGTCTCTAGATTAATCATTGATTAGGAAGCAAGTCATACAACTAATCTCGCTTACAGATTATTGGATCGGACCATTACTTTTCGCAAGGAAAGGTTATAAAAGTAATTTTGCTACTGTAAGGTTTTGAGCTTACAACTTTCGAGATCCAAAACCCATGTTTTTAACCACTGCACTACGACCACCTTTCCCAAGTATACGAAACTGTTCAAATAATAAGTAATAATAAGAACACACGGGACTCTTTTCAAATTAATGATTTATACTTGTGTCAATCTTTAACAGATAGCAAATAAAAGAAGTCTACGCGTTTGAAATCATATAAACTAGTGAATTACTCGCCGATCATGTATATTGACTGTAAGCCTTTGTTAGTTTAACTCTTTCATGTCAAATATCTGTTTGACTTAGCCCTTTAGTAAAACTTAATTAAAATCTTCAAAATAAGCAAGCTCCATTAATATCAAAGAAGTGACACAGAGAACTGTAGGGATTGTAGGGACATAGGTAATTTCAACAAATAACATATCCTAAAATAAATAAATGGAAATCCAATCACAAACACCTCTTATCACATGCATGGTTTTCGCGCTGAGAAAGATTTTATTTGTTCATGTATAATAGGTCACTATAAATATTAAAAATAAGGTGTAAGCACGGGGCATACTGCAAATATTTGCTGGTCTTGCTCAAGGTTTACTTGAGAGTTGTAAAAAAAAATGAAGTAATCTCGAGTAGGAAACAAATTTGGTGAAGTGATTGTACAAGGCCGTTTGTAGCAGACCATGAAAACGTTGCTTTACTGTAGTAAGTGGACGGTAAATTTATACAAGGGGAGTTGATTGGATATCGATAGTTATTCGGATAACCTTGGCAGGATAGGTCAGATACTGATTTCTTACCTGAGGTAGGGGACTATCTATCTATCTATCTATCTATCTATCTATCTCTGTTTTTCTTTCATTCTTTTCGTTGTTGGTATTCCCTATTTTGAAACCGTTACTTTATTTGTATATTTGTCTTTATATATGAATATGCGGCTTGTGTATTTAAACCCTCACCCCCTTTGATCGCTTTAAATGATTTTAATTCAATAACTCATTTTCCCTCCATGTTAAAGAATTCATTTAGTTTCAATACATTGATATTTTGGCTTAAGATTGAGATGTCAGAATCCTCTTTAGAATATTTCAATTCTGTATGGGATAATTATCTAGCAGAGCAAAACTAAAATAATTTTCTATTTTACCCTTTACCTCATATAAACTCATATTGACACATTTGCTGGACGAGCAGAAGCAGAACAGACTCTGATCAGGGTTCCTCTGTTTTCTCATACAATATTGAAGCTCAAATTAAAAAGACACTTAAATAAATACTTTAGAGTATGCTTAAAATACGCTGTGAACATCGGTCACGATCAAACTTAATGAAAACGATAATCATACTCATGTCTTAGTTTAAGTATGAATACGATTTTCAAAATCTTCTAGAACTTGGAGCCACTTTTTTGACATCCTGAATGGTCATAAAAATCGCTTGAACTTCGGATCCATTGTCAGTAAACACTTACACTGAACAACGGCGCGCTTAATAAGTTTAATTTTGGGACATTTAGCCGCTTGATTTATTAGAAGGTGTCACCTTACATAAAAATCAATCAATTTATTTCAATCGGTTATTCATTAGTCGACAGTTTTCTGGTACAGATACAAAATATAAACTTTCAGACCGACTCCCGCGCCACATGCATGCGCGAGTATTTACATAACCTGAGAAGCCGACCTTTTGAGCTGACAGCTTTACAATCAACAACTTAAAGACCCTGCTTAAAACTTAAATCGCTGTTTATACTCAAAAGTAATAGATAAGGGTATAATTAGCAATCAGAGAGACATATCTAAGGCCGTGAAGTATTCAATACGGAGTAGTTCCATTAAGCGCTCCGTTTATCTACGCGCTACGACACGGGTGCCTAGATTTCAATGCCTGTTTTTGTCATTGCTTGAATTCCCATACACTGTCAATCGCTTTAGACCCCTTATAAATGTGTTTCGTCCCTCAGACACTTCGAACTGTATGTGTTTAAACACGGACTATTTCAAACAGATATCAAATACATATTTACGTTTATTATAGCACATTATTAAATTCGTTCTATTGACATTAGTTGGATTTCGACACACGGTGGCGGGGTGTTTAAAACGCCCCAAGGGAATATCAAGTTCACAGGGAAGGTATATTAGATTTTTATACTCTAATTATTATTCGGTTTGGATAGGTTAAAGTTAAAATGAATGAGGGGTGGATGTTCTTTTTTTTATAACAGTATTTAACATGTGTTATCAAATAAATGATGTGCACTTATCTATAATCCGGTTAACCTTGTTCTTTATAGGGAGGTATGTAATCTTGATAAACAAATGCCTTTAATGTATTTTGATTAATACGACAAAAATATTTTTACACATTTTCATGTATAATTTTTATTACTTAATATTTGCTATAAATGTTTAAAATATTAAGATAGAAATGAATGCTTACTGTGTCTTTCAATCTTGGCATTAACCGTCAGGATTATTCAAAACCAATGAAATGTGATAAAATGTAGTGTTTACAAGGTCGTTTGAACAATGGTCAATGATATTTGATAGTATTTGTATGTTTGAATTACACAGAGTACATGCAATATGTGTGTCAACAGCAATCTCTGTATAACGACCAACTGTTACCAAAACATGTTTAACAAATTTGACCAACTGTCATAAATGCGTATATTATCAATTAGCTCAGTATAACGACCAACTGTCATAAATGCGTATATTATCAATTAGCTCAGTATAACGACCAACTGTCATAAATGCGTATATTTGTCAAATACGTATATTAAAAATATCTTTGTATAACGACAACACGCGTGTAAACGACCAACTGATTATCAGTAATTTTTATATAGCGTCCAACTGTCATTAGTACGTGTGTTAATATCAATCAATATATAACGACCATTTGTAAAAAAAATCTTACGTTGAGAGTAAATTTGTATTACAATTAACTGTCAACAAAACGTGTGTTAACAGTAACCTATGTCTTAAAGCTCACTTGTCACAGAGATTGTGAATGGGAATGTCCCCTGGCCATAGTGTAAACATATTTTTATTTCCAATTTCCGCCAGTTGAAATCTATTCACGAGTGAGAATTTATATGTTTTGGTGTATTACGATGTATACTAGCATGCAAACAAATACAACTAGAGTAGATAAGACGGTATGAAACGTAGACTTTACTGCCTTTTTATCGGAATTTATAGTGCCCGATAACTTCACGTTCAATATTCTATGCAATTCTTTATTAAACAAAGTCCTGGTTTCAGATATCAGTCGAATGTAGTTTAAATCAAAATTTGACGTTTCAAGTGTGAGCAGGTCTTTTTTTAAACCTACATTTTCTAATTTTGATTATTTTAATAGAAATACATTACTTATACTTATGATTTAATGAATATCCGTCCACATTGCTCATGCTGTCAGATCGTCCAACCCAGGAGAGGACGGTCACGTGTTCGATATCTAGCCAAGACATACTAGAAAGTATTTCAGTCATTTGGAGACTTTGTCTACTTAAGACAGATATAATTTATAGTGCTGCCATACTGCAGTATCACGCTGTAGACATGTGGCATGATACAACACCCAGTCATATTATCCTGACACCGGGCCAACCAGTCCTGGATATACACTGAGAACTATCAGTTAAATATTCGTGTATTTACCTCGTGTGTCTCACAATATGTTGTAATATTTAATATATGAATAAAACATGTACATGGACCGGAAACTCAAACTATTCTGGTACCCGGCGGAGATTCGACCTTCACCCCACTAAGCGCACCTCTTCACATACCCTGTATTTCAACCGCCAAGGTCTTTCGGTGATAAGTGTCCGCTTAAATACTACCACAAATCACTGCCAATAATGTGGTTCAATTGACAAGATATACACTGGGACACCAAATATATGTAGTTTGTATTTGAGATAAACACGAGTCCAGCTATTCAAGGACTGTATAGATGTTTTAAACTGGGCGTTCTCTACCTTCTTAACCTTTTAAATGGAGAACCTTTTGACACTTTATGATACCATTGTGGGTCTTCAATCATTCAGCGCGAAGTTTTTGTAGTCACAAAAGAGGGAAGCAATGTATGCTTCAAACAAATCATTCGCATGTTAACACTAGTACATGCATAAATCGATGTTCTATAGTTAACTTTAACGGTATTCTTTAAGGATTTATGATTTTAGAAAATACACTTAAGGGCTCCCATATACGACTGGCTAAAGTCGGTAACTCACCGCATTGTTCGAGTCCCGGCAGGGTCAGTCGGATTTTTTATCATGTGAAGAAACCTTCCAGCTGACCTGCGATAGGTCGGTGCTTCTACCCAGGCGGTGTCTGACTAGCATGTCGCATCGACGGAAATCAAACAATACATCAAAGGACTGATAGTCCTGAGAGCTGCCAACTGAAAAAATACTGCTATATTATCCTAGCTTAAAAGTGCAAGGCAATTCATAGGATTTTGAAATCATAGGCACGTAATGATTTAATAGAATAAAATCTTAAATTTCAGAATTTCAGACTGAACAACTATGAGCTACTTTCGAACTTTGTAATGCTCTGTATCTTATGAACATCAATGCAATGTCGACTATTTATGTTTATTGTATTCAAATTGCGTCAGTATTTTCCTTTAGCATTTTAAGATACGTATGTGTTGATCTAAAAATCTTTCACAGGTCCGTGCATATAGCCGTAGAATGCGAATATGAACCAGAGCGAAACATTAATTTCTCATACTCTCGTAGTAGGTGTTATGACTATAAAGTATGGTTTAAATACAAAATTTTATGAAACAGTCACTTATACGAGAAAGATACAAATAACTCACACTATTATATAGAAACAATATGGCCTATTTCGTGGGGAGCATTTATACTGAAATATGAGTTATCAGGTTCCGGAGACCGAGATCATAGCAATGAGAATCAGAATGCAGCTCAACAATGCGTGAAATCAATTCATCAAAAATGCTTGTATGTGTTTAAAATAAGTCAGTTCCTAATTTTTAACTCAGCAGTCTCCACAGGAAAGTCATCATCATTGCATGGTTATTTAGTTTAAACATATTTATTCCCATCATGTAATACAACATAGTCTACAATATTCAGGCAAATGGGATAGGATGTGAACGACATTATAAAACACTTAATTTCACAAAAAAGCAGCTTTATAAATGAATATATGGGAGATCGTCTTGAGCTAAATTTATAACATACCGGAAGTAAGAGGGAATTATCATTTATAGTGAGAGTAAATCTGCATACATAAGTTAAATATTTCATGATATTTTAATTACAAAATGTTTAGGTCAGTGGTTAAATATTTTATAACTTAGAGAGAAATACTTAACTATGAAATGATTGTCAAAGGATTTTTTTTTCTTTTTTTCATAAAAAAGTCAATGCTGACCAGACACCCTTTCATGCTCTCGACGAATAATGCAAGCTTAGTATATTTGTTTACTTATCTGTTACATTATGATGTCATGCAATTTATTTCACATGCATGTCTACTTCACAGATATACCAATGAACTCTTTGCATAAAAGATGAAAGTTGACGATGCCCCGGGTGAGGGGAAACCTGACATTAATGAAACTTTACCCGAAAATCCAAACACAGCTAGAAGTGAAGTCAAGCCTTTGGATATACCACATGGAGATGTGATAGATGACATTAGTGATATAAATGACGACCAAGATGACGGTGCTAACGACGAGGAGAAGCAAGAAAGTGTTGATCCCGTTTCTGGTACATTTCTTACTGAAGTAAATGAGAAGGTTAAAGCTAAAGGTCGCGGGGATGACGGCAGAGGTGAGGATGAGGAGTTGGGTATATATGAAGATACGGATGATGGTGATGATTTAACTGACACTGAACTTGAGATCGAGAGACTGCGGGCGGAGAAAAAGAAAAGAGAGGAGGAAGAAAAACAAAAAGAACAAGTTGAAGTAGAAAAAGAAAAGAAAGGCGAAGTAGAAGTGAAAAATCAGGAAATTAAAGAAGACACGCAAAAGAATGACGAGAAAGTTGTAGACGAAGCTCCACAGTTAAGTTTAACGTTTCCATTGTCTAAGAAACCAGAGACCGGTTTGGATACCAGGCTGAGTGTTAAGTCATTCACAACCCCTAAATATGCGCAGGCTGCCAGTGCGAAGTCAACCCCCCGGAAATCCTACCATCGGGCTTCCAGCGGGATCACAAACATGGCCATAGAGTTGGAGGAGTCCATGTAAGTAGCATTTATTCATTTTAAATACATTAATTGTCATTTGGGTCGTTGTTCAAGAGTAGGGTAAATTATTTTTGATTCGAATGTTGTGGGTACGATCCCCGATTGGGCAAGACAAATGCTGGTCCAACCCAAAAACCGTCGTGATGGATAAGTACTAGTATAACACGCAAATCGCCGAAATAGAATACCCCAGTATCTCATGAATATTCATTTGTGTCATTACTGGATTTTAAATGGTATTTGAAATAATGGATTTTCTGCGTAGATTGTGTAAAACCTGAGTTACAATATTGTATGAGCAAATAGAAAAGACCCTGATCAGACAGCTCTTGCTGTCAAAACGTCTTTGTGAAGTAAAGGTTGAAACTATATACTTACGTTCATAAATAAAATCTTTGATGAAAATTATGATAATCTCCCTCTCTCTTTACGGAACATCTCTACCAATCAACCTCTCTCTCTCCTCCCCCTCTACCAGATCTCTCTCTATATATACATCTCTCTCTCTCTCTTTCTCTCTCTCTCTCTCTCCTCTTTCTCTCTCTCTCTCTCTCTCTCTCTCTCTCACACACACACATTTAAAGACACCTCAATTTTGTGAAGTAAAATATTCGTCCTGAAAAATAATGTTTTATTAAATGTCAAAATACGGATTTAAAATATGATAACAGATTATTATAAAAAAAGCTCATATATTTCTCATGAAGAACCCCTTTAATTGTCTAATCTTGTTTTAATAATTCATTTTATATTGATCGGTGCATACAACACGAACGATAAAATAAATGATGATAATAAAGTAGGTATATGAGTTTTTTCTTACAGACATTAACATAATTTATGAATACATTTCGAGGAAGAGACACCAAGGGTACATAACTCAACTAATCATGATTATGGAAGTCTCTATAGGTTATCTGTTAACAATGTCTACCAAAATGGATTGCTATATTTCGCAGTCAGTCCCCGATAAAGATTCGTCTCGAGGAACATAAAATGGGATTAAACAAGTATCGTTCTTTGTACCTGTAAGATTTTCAGATATAAAGTAATCTAACCACACATTAATGCACATACCGGATACCATTTGCATAATACATGTACTCAACTAATGTCAAATCGATGGGTTCACGTCGGTTCTCCTAGTGAACGGTAGATCCGGGGTTAGATGTATCGATGTCACATAATAGACCGGGATATATCGTGTCTTATAACAGATCGCGATCATATCTTGACTCGAAATTCGTGAATTGACGAAGTGTATTGGGCACATATTGACAAAATCATTAGTCTTAATACTTCCTCCTCCTCCTCCTCCTCCTCCCCTCAACAACAACAACAACAACAACAACAACAACAACAACAACAAAACAACAACAAACTTTCATTTACTCTGCAAAATGGTTCAATCTCAATGTAATATGTCAAAATGTATTTAAATCAAATGCTACAGTTTAAATAATTATTCTATTGCTACCCAAGATCGGGTGTACAGAAATTCGCCTAAGGATTGAAAACCAATTGGTTCGCTCCCGGGCGTTATTACCAAAAATGGTAAAAATGCTGTTAGATGCGTTCCCTTGCTTAGAGCTCAGTGGAAAAGAGTAGATCGGGGACTGTTTTGAAGAAACTTCGTAAGATTTTTTTCTAAAAACTGGTAAAAATCCTATATTTTATTTTTGAAATACATGTATTAAATTCTCTAACGAAACAGTTAGTTTATCAAATTAAGTGAACAACTATGCACCATTTTTTTTAATTTACTATTGTGAACTATTGTGAGAATAATTTTTGATATACTATAAAAATAGGGCATCGGGATTGATTTGTTTCGATGTTACGAATCATGCCACTAGCTATGGCGTGAAACCCCATTGTGATAGCCCTCTATTTGTCTCATCGTGGAGACATAATAATGAAAAAAAAATGATAGGACGTTAAATGCAAGGATCAAACAAGAGATGGTTATACATATATATGCATATTATATTGAAAATGATTAAACTCCAGAACAGTCACTAATCACAAACATTTACTGAACTCATGACCATGCTGTACTAAATGTATGGTTCTTTTATTGGTACATGTATATCACGCAATTCTGTGCGTGTATTTCTTTATTCCGAATCTAACCCATTGTGCCCCTGCAGTCAATTCCTTTCCTCACCTCTTCATTCTCCATTTTCTTTCCGGTATTCCTTTTATTTTCGTAAATGTCATTATATCATTTTATCTTTTTGCTTGTTTTTCTCATGTTAAATCATTCATATCGGGCCACCCTGTCACAAGTTGATCCATTCCTGTATCTCCCCCATTCTTCTGCAACTAGATTAACAATTGACGTCTATATGCAATGTTTATCAAACAATAATAATGGTATAGATATTGTTAGGATCAATACATCCATTGTACACCCCATTCAAATACAGTGACAATAAAAGAAACAGTAGATTTATTTCGAAATTGAGACGTCTCGAAGAACATCTTTAAATTAACATACATAGGGGCTCCAAAAGAAGTTTTTGGGAACAGTAAACATACAAAAAAATCTTGAAAATAACTTGAAAATTGATGTTTATTGAGGAAGTCACGACTGAATTGAATCGGCGGAATGTTTTCATGTAGCTCGGTATTTCCCGAAGTGAAAAAAAAAAGATAAAAAAAAGAATTGTACCGGATAAAATTAACCAATTTCTCCCCTAACCAATTCCCTTCAGGAGCCTAGTTATAAACCAAAGTTTAAAAGCTCGTCTACGTTTCTGTTAGATTATATCTAGTACGGGAAAATGACGTTGAATTATAGTCCTCTTACAAAGAACATCAGTTAAATCTGCAATTATGATTGAAAATCTTCATTGTGTGTGATCGCTCTTGTTGCATGTCGTCTTTGTTAGCAAAAGAAAAGGATAAAGAAGTCAGTAAGTGAAACTATATCGGAAAAATCAGTGTTGACATTGTTTGAAGTGTATCCTAGAGAAAATGCTGCAATTTTACATTGTTTGAAGGCATTGTTCTGACGAAACTTAGAATATCTGATATAAGAAAGTTTTTTGTAAATGAGGAATGTGAAATTATTGCAATGACAATGGAAAGTGACAAGAAAGACGATCGAGTTGAACGTTTGGCTCTCGATATTGTTGCAAATAACACAAACGGGATCTCAGATCCACTTATTACTCCGCCAGCGAGGGAAAACACTGAGATTGAAGACAATTCACTGTCTTTCCGGTTGGATACAACTCTTGGAGAAACACTTGGTGCTATTTCAGGAATATCGGGTATAACTGGAATAACTGAACTGCTAAATGAAATCCAGGATGACCTTCATGACGATATTGATCTGAACAGAAGTGATTCTAAAATAAGTGACCTTGACGATAGGGATAAAGTGTTAGCTGCTCTGGAACAACTTCTGTCAGAAAATGATATTCAACCGGCAGAGTTACTGGCTGAGCTGGAGAGACTGCGAGAGTATCATGGAAAAACAAATGCGACCGAGGGAAGATTAAGTGATCTATTCGGCCCAGACCCGCATGCGGGAAATGATGACGATGATGACTATAGTGATGAAATCAGAGCGGCAAATACAGTGACTCCTACTGAAGACTTGGGATTGGGAACTAAAACAATGTCTGAATTGAACTTCACGTGGAATAGCTCGTTTCGAAGAAGTGACTTGTCGTCACGGACTGCCTTGACTACCGCCTATACCAACCAATATCTCAGCACCGTTTCACCAACAGCCGGTACGTCGGCAAACAGCCATGCACAAAGAAGGAGTACTTTTAAATTTGGAGAAAGTCGTAAGGGAAGGGCATGGGTTCGATGGAATAGTAGGGTTGAGACAGTCTCTCCTGAGAAACCTTATTTTTATAGAGATAATGAAGACGACGAGGATGATTTTGACGGTTATGAAAGAGAATTGCAATTTTCTAGGTATGTTACTACTAGAGCTTCAATCATGATGTTAATTGACACCATTTAGGACATTTCAGCGGGTTAAGACTGACTTTAATTTAAATTAACCCTTTCCCTCATATAGACTCATTTTGACGCACTCAGTAGGTACCACATAAAGCCTGATCTGCAGAAAACCACAGTTAAACTTTACCAAATTTAATTACAAAATCCTCATTTCCAGACCACTCAGGAGCAGCGAACAGCATAAAACCTGACCAGCCAGTGAGTTACTCGCAGGCTGATCTGGTTTTATGCTGTTCGCATAGGTCTTTTCATGGTGTCCTCTATGAGGGAAAGGGTTAAAGACTTTAATTTTGGTATTTTTTTAATTTTCATTTATTTTAAGTAGAATGGTAAAGGAAAGATTCATGATTTAAGGATATCATTAAAAGTATATTTGCCAAAGTTTAAGGGTTCAAAAAGTCACGTTTTAGTGTTGTTATGCAGATTTAGATAAAATGTCAATAAAAATCAGTTTTAGATTCTAGTTAAAAAAATGGTGAGGTATATATTTTTTTACAATTTCAGAAAGCCCTTCTATCAGTGAATGGACTCTGAAAAATAAAGGATTTTATGTAATATATATATATATATATAGCTTTCGGGTAGATTTTGTATATAGTTTGGGTTTGCCACAATGGAGATTTTATGCTTTTTTATTTTCAACGCACGTTTGATAGTTTTTTCTCCTTTAACGTATAGAATACATTATAAGTTACAAATCGCGATAAAATATTCTGGAAATATCATTTGAATATGCTTTTACACTATTTAGAAATGAATTCTTATTTATTTTCAATGCATTTTTTTTTCAACATATTTTAACAACAGTGATGTTCTACATACGCTTAATTTCTAAAACAAGCATGGTGACCCCCAATTTTTAATTCATATATCTTTTAGTTATATTCTTAAGTACTTTTATGCATATTTCTTTTACAAAAAAAGTCTGTCCACTAGAAAAAGAAACCGCTCAAACGCCTTAAAAACCGTTTCATTTTGTTTTCTTATTTCGCTCTAATCTCTCCACATAACTTCATTATTTTAAGAGACCAGACCACACCCATTGTAACCTCTATCTCGAATGTCATCCAAACTTTACTTAAAAATATAACTAAATCATGGCGTGTTTGATTAAAATGTTTGCATTTTTTATGGATGAATACAAAATGCGAAAAGTACGATAAGTTTCCTTTGCGTGACGTTGGAAGAGTTGCGACGTCTTGTCGCGTAATATACGTATATGACGTCATTTTAAACCATGGATACAACGTCAGAACAGACTGTTTAAAATGGTAAGAACTTTTGTTTATAGCCAAATTTGATTTATTTATTTATCTTTAGATGCGCGGATTTAACGAGTTCTGCAATTTTATAAATACTTTTAATGTTTTTAATTATCACATATATCAACGAATGATTCTAAACGATAATTTTAACAACTGCATGCAGAAACATTGTTGATCTATACATAATCTGTAGAATTCAGACAATTCGCAGTTACATTAATAAAAGCTATACTATTCGATATTTACAACAGTTATTATAGTATTTACTTCATTTTTTTTTATATTCCTGTTTATTGTTATTCAAGTCAAGTTTTTATTTTAAATTAGATATAATAATACTGAAATAGTTTTATGCTGCAATAATGATAATGTTGTTCATGACAATATTAAATCAGTTCTTCCTATTTTCATTATAACATGTATTATCATTATTTTGCCTTTTCCAGGCATTATGAGCGCACCTACCCTAAAGACCACACTCGTGGAGAGGTACACTATAACGAGTGTCCCGATAGTAGAGGGATTGTTTGTCGCAGAGCCGGGTGTAAGCGGGGAACCAGCCAGTCTTGTGTGTCTCGCGATCAACCAGAAATGCTTCTTCATCGCCAAGGTCATCCTAGATGGGAGCGCAATTGAATACGACCTGACGTCCATGAAGCCCAACTCTTTCCTTACGTTTCTGGTGGACGATTCCATGAGAACCATCACCGTAAACACTGCGTTTGGACCGTCGCAGAGATTCCAGATGTGTTCATGCAGAGATGTGGAGACGAAATGGGGGCAGTTTACAACCGCAATCGAGCGTCTGCAAGGGAAAGATCTACACAACAAAAATTGGTCTCGTGAACATATATTAGAGGAGGAAACATATTCACCGTTTCAAGCCCTCGACACTGGACGTTATGACAGAAATATTTCGCCATCATATTCCTCAAAAATATCACCACACGAGATCCCGTTTTCATCCTTCGGTACATTTCAAGCATTGGATCGATCTGTGTCAGTTCCTGACATTTTGAAAACTGCTTCAGACGACAGCCTTTCTTTCAGCAAAAGATGTAGATGCACAAGTACGGGGGATATTTATTCTAGCAGCAAAGGAAATTTCATTTACGGCGACTTGACAAAAGCTAAAGACGTTCTAAATGCGTCAAATAATTTCAGTACAAGTCCCGGAGAATTCGATCAAATATTTGAGAACCATGAGGAAGAAACCACCGGTAGAAAGAGTTGTTGTTTAGTTCGATTGTGTTGCCCATGGATGCAGAAACATTAAAATAAACTGGTGATTGGCTTTAAATAGAAAACTGTTAAAATATTTTAAATCATGATGACGAATTTAAATGTTATACGTGTGTATTATGTGATTAAAAATTTATTTATAAGCACGTTTGTTTATTTTACAACAACATCATAAAATAGCCCATATCAATGATGTTTTTTGGTAAAAAAACCCCCCAAAAAAATTTTTTTTTAATTAATTTTTTTATAAGAATTGCTAGTAATTTCTTAAATTATAATATTACCTTTAAATTTAAAGTTCATATTAAAATAGTATTTAATATGATCCAGATTATCATTTTATTTGGACAGTCATTAAATAAAGAAGAAATGTCTTAAATTACTTTAAACTTTTATAGCAATACGTGTTTTACTTTTTTATTCTGATGTAATAATCGACGCTTATACAGAGTGTAATAATCGACGTTATATAAAGTATAATAATCGACGCTAAAATTTAAAAAAAAAAAGTGACGTTAAACATAATCGACACTATACAAAGTTTAATAAAAGACGTTATACAAAGTGTTGTAATCAATGCTATACAAAGTGTAATAATCAATGGTTTATAAAGTGTTATAATCGACGTTATAAAAGTGTAATAATCAATGCTGTATAAAGTGTAATAATCGACGTTATAAAAGTGTAATAATCAATGCTATATAAAGTGTAATAATCAATACTTATAAAAGTGTAATAATCAGTTATAAAAGTGTAATAATCAATGCTATATAAAGTGTAATAATCAATGCTGTATAAAGTGTTATAATCGACGTTATAAAAGTGTAATAATCAATGCTGTATAAAGTGAAATAATCGACGTTATAAAAGTGTAATAATCAATGCTGTATAAAGTGTAATAATCGCCGTTATAAAAGTGTAATAATCAATGCTATACAAAGTGTAATAATCAATGCTGTATAAAGTGTAATAATCAGTATAAAAGTGTAATAATCAATGCTGTATAAAGTGTAATAATCAATGCTATATAAAGTGTAATAATCAATGCTATACAAAGTGTAATAATCAATGCTATACAAAGTGTAATAATCGATGCTATACAAAGTGTAATAATCAATGCTGTATAAAGTGTAATAATCATGTTATACAAAGTGTAATAATCAATGCTTATAAAGTAATAATAATGCGATAAATAAGATAAAAGTGTAATAATCGCCGCTATACAAAGTGTTATAATCAATGCTGAATAAAGTAAAATAATTGACGCTATAAAAGATAAATTGTGTCAATTTGTTTGATCCTTCATGTGAAGGAAACAAGAGTAAACAAGAGTACTAGTAGGAAACCCTCGTTGCCGTTGTTGAAACATAAATTAACAAAGTAGTTTTGTATTTTTTTTTATGGAGCTGCTTTCATTTTCAAGTTCGGCTCCCATAAACAACACGTGCACTTGGTAAGGCTATCTACCACACGAGGTTGACGAGAATTTAATCATGTCAATTTGTCGTCTTTAGATTGGACTGCAAACATTCTAACAATCATGTGAAGAGATCAATCAAATACGCCTGGCATTTCACCTATCTAGATAAGTAACTGTAAATATTTAGCTATAATTTAAACAAATTGGTCGATAAAGAGTAGAGATTACTTAAAATAGCCATATAGACTTTCTTCAATATATTACGGGATTGCGAACTCTTGTAGTTTTCTGCTTGTCGTATCAACACCAAGAAAAATGAAAACAATTACATATTGACATTTTTCTGAGACTGTTCGCTTAATGGGCGGACATACCAGTCGATTTTGATAAAAATGTCCGGATTACCTTTATCTTAAGGTTGAAATGTTATTACTTTGACATACCGAAGTTGAATTCTGGACGCCATAGAGTTGAATGGATAAGTTATTGAATAGCCTTCAGATATTAAAGTTGTAAAGATACTGAGGACTGTGTGTTTAATTAAACTGTACGCCATGCTTGAGAATTAATGGAACGCTCGTAAATTAATTGAGATATCCAGCGCTTGAGTCCAAGGTCGGAGAGAAAAAAATAATGGAGATGATTATTTCACTTTCAGGAATATGTACACGGATTTTGTTGTAGTGTAACAGCAGTTGAGGAAAGAAAAAAAAAGAATAATGTACAATATGAAATTGGTAATCAAATCGAATCGAATGTATGAATTTAGCATTAAATTGGTGTGTTTTCTTGTACATTAAGTTGTAAAAGAGAATTGAACTTTAAAGGTTCTCTTTGTACGTCTTTTATAAATAGTGACAAAGGATAAAATGGGTTTATATTGACATTGCAAGTGTTAAACGTAGATGGTCTGTAATATTGGATCGACATTATATTTGTTGTGAAAACATACGTATTGTACCGGAATAAGGTTTAATACATACAAAAAACCTTCACAAACAAATAAATGATCTCTTCGAAACGTTGGAAGACGTGTATCCAAATAAAAGTCCATTGATTGCATGGACGTGGCCGATATGCTGATTACATTGTTGCGTTTGTATCAAATACGGCTGGCCAGATTTAAAGTAGATATCTATTGTGCTTTTATCATGGCCACATTTTAACAAACTCGTTTTTCAGTTGTGTAAGCCATGTCAATAAAGGTATCCCTTTGATAGCTTTGATTAAAATTTTGGATCGCGGTACAGATTTCAGTTGAAAATCGATTACGGGGATACGAAATGGGGAATTGTTCAAATTTTAAATATTGACTTTGACGATCGCAAAACTTCATTTTATTCCATCAATGTAAGGTGAATGGATTTTGTGAGAAATACTTGCACTTCACTAATCAGCATACAGTGATCGATGTGAAATTTGACATTGCAACTTCTCGCAGTTCTGTTGGATATTCTGTTAATAATACACATATATACACATATATATTCACACATATATACATATACATATGGCCGTCCGTGGACAGCTCCGACCCATAAAATCACAACCTCGAGGAATAAGGTTGGTAATATTTTTTATTCATCTGTCTTTTCTTTCTGTATCTTCTGATGATGACTGCTGCGACTTCCGGTACATAAACACTTAGGAGATGACTTGACTTGACTATTTGAGTTTACCGTCGCTTCGACAGTATTTCAGTCATATAGCGACGTCCAGCAAATTACAGGTGGAGGAAGACCCCGAATGCACGGAGGCATCCGGTTAGAACCACCAACCTACCACATGAAAATCCAAATGACCCTGAGGGGCTGAGTGAGTGTTAAACTTATGAGATCATGTTGAAAATAATATAATTGTTTTAATATGTAACTTCTACAGCGTAATTTACGATTGATATCTAGGCTATACTTTTTTCCCCTTCCTCATCTTTTATTTCTAACATCATCATCATCATCATCATCTGTTGTGTTTAACGTCCCGCCCACATTATTTCAGTCATTTGGAAATTATGTCCACTTGAGACAGATATAGTGCTGCCACACTTAAGTATCACGCCGTAGACATTTAGCATGATACCACACCCAGTCACATTACACCGGGGCATCCAGTCTGGAACTACTGTAAAATAATTAATTTTCGTTGACATTAATTTTCGTTGTTTATGTACCTAGAGGAATTTCGTGGCTACATTTATTCGTGGATTTATATTCTGGAAAACGTGAGGTCTATATAAGAGACAAGTTTTCGTGGATTAATATTCGTGGATAAAAGCTAACACGATATCGAGGAAAGTTAGTGTCCCACGAAAATAAATGATTTCACAGTACCCGTATATGCTGGGTGCCACGCGAAGGAGCTATACCTGTGTCATTTCTGATCATCCATTGTGACCACCCAGTATGGTAAAAACGGTTTCAAATGTTGCTTTTCAGACGTGTCATCTCTTTTACAAAACCCATCTTAAGCCTTCTCGTTCCACTTGCACCATTGATGGCATTATGATAATCCATTGGCACTTTGCATACATACTCATATTTCTGTCAAGTGTCATTTCCAACCATTAGTGTCAATACATGCACATCCTTCCATAAGGAATCTTCGATCGAGTTATGGTCGTTTATCTTTACAAGAGATTCAAAAGTTCAATATGTTATCAATAAGCATACAAAATCAATCAAATATTAATTTGTCACAGACGGGTTCTGTATTCATCTGTGCGTCTGCGAAGATTAAAAGAAATCTTGTTTTAAGGCTCAGCGATCAGTGTGAATCTGTACTATTCATCCAAAAGACTGTGATACAGGTTCTCATAACATGTACACAGTACTTACCGACAGCGACTCACGTATGGCCACAGTATGCATTGCATATCTAGTAAGGTTATCAGAATAGGTTTTTGACGATATCCTACTTAAGCCGGGATCGAACTCGCACATCAGAAAAATGTTGTATTCGCGCATGCATCACTGTGGTATAAAGCCGTAGATAAGTGATATGATACCATAGTTGGTCAAAGTCACACTGTCCTGATCTCGAACCGACCATTACTATTTTTAATGACTGTAGGACTGAACTCAATACCTCCCAGTTACAGGGGCGGGTGTTATAACCGCTCGGCCACTCTAACTTAAAAGTTTCGCATACGCTACAGAAGTGCTTTTTAACTATGACCCTTTTAGTTCAGATTTTCAACTGGCGTTGCATATATAACCCTACCCACTTTATTACTACAGAAACAACCAGTTCTATAGTTTTATCCATCCATACCATGATTAGGAATATAGTACTTTAGATCTTAACCAAATTAAACTTTCTTTATTTCTTTAACGCCGGTTGGGCGGTTTTTGAAAAATATATTACTTCACTTTACGCGGAACCTTGATAAACCAGTGTATAGCGCCTAGAAAGGTCGTGAAAAAACTTGCCCTTCCCCCAGCCTCTTGCAGAATACAACCACACACGGTTCGAGTCTGTTGTCATTGTACATGCACCACCACTTGACCACGGCACCTTGTGCCTTTCCTTGGCCCGGGGAAAGGTCAGCCGTCAATGGTTTCACCTCCACGGATTATACACGATCTCTGAACTTGTGATTCCGGTTTTAATCTGGTCATGATACGATTATTGGTCAGAGGCCCGGCTGAGTAGGCTTTTGATTAGTTTGGTCATGGAATTAAATACTTTTGTTCAGCTGCGATCATCACAACATAGTATAATATAGAGAACAAGGAGCACATTAAACTGACCTCACTCCAGAAGTGGTAAAGTTTAGGACTGTACATTGTATCTCATATTTGTAGAGTAAACGTTTGCCACATATGAACGTAATCGCTCACATTTTAAGCGCATGCCGGATTGGGGGGGGCGCCCCCCCCCCCCCCCCACACACACACATACACACACAAACTTTTATTTTGGACGAGAACGCAAACTTACAGTTAATTCGCGTTTGTCGGATTTTCACGCCAAATCCAAGAAAAATTCTTAGTCCAAACTAAACACCATCATGTTTTCTTGGTCATCCGATTATCGTGATATCGCATCGCGATTTTTCAAGGGTTTTCCTCGACTTAGCGACATATCGCAGCTTCACTGTCTAACGTAGCACTTATCGTGTGTACGGTTGTGTGTGTTCCCATTGACTTACAGTCCAGGCTGGTTTATTTACTTTTAACAAACTGGACATGAAAATTGTGAGCAAAAAAGAGATACAGGCTGTTTGCTATATGTAACGGTATCGGAATTAAATACGATCTTACGGTACAACTTGTGTCGCAGAATATTTTTTTAAAAGATGTTTCTTGTTTTTGTTATGACCTTTGTGTAATTTAATGATTGGTATATCTAGATATCACAAATAAACAGACAATCGAAGATAATTGAGCAAGATTTGCATGCTTGATTAACATTATACATTGGGTAGTGTATACAATTATTAACTATAACAGATTTTATCATCGTCTTTCTTTGCTTCATTCGAGTATACACATTTAAACAATCGATGTTTATCTTGTTATTTGGATTGATATACTGATATCTAAACAGTTACATATGTATTAAGTATGTGTGTCTAACAATTTAAATGATCTGAGGGGATGGGGGTGTAAACTGATTATTATTTTGATATATTGTTATTTTTCATACTTAGCAATTTATGCAAATTAGTGTAGTCCTTCCTTGCAATGAATAAAATCAAAAGAAATATGTTGTTGTCAGGAGTAAATATGAATTCTTTTTCAATAAATTGCAATTTACTTTAAAAATAGAAAAGACTATTTAGGCATTCGGTGGTCCGATCGATTTGTGTGTTCTTAATGTTCCCAGCCGGGCCTCATTCCTGCTGTTACGAAACGAGCTGTAACTGCTGTCGTGTACAATATAATACGCAGCGGAAATAAGCACATCAAATATTTGTTTTAATAATCACCGCTTGATTATAATTAAAATTCAGTGTATTCATAATTGTGAAAGTGCTTGCACATTCTGTCGGATAATTGTTCTGGAAATTAGAAAAATGGTCTTAATTAACGTGAGTTGAACTTGGCGTGGTGTTAAATTTGAAAAAAAAAATGCATTTACTTTCAGGGCTTACAAAAAATATTTAGTTGAGTGCGCTTAAGTTGTCTATTTATCTAGCTAAATTACAAATTTGCGATGACGTCACCACTTGAACGTTCGATAATGGACTAATACAGGACTTAGACTGTAACCGTTCACCAGTAACAGACGAGAGTTTAGAATATTTTATCATGAAGGGCTAGACTTCAGTAAAAAAGAACAAATATTTTATAGTTGTATAGACTGAAAGTTGTATTGGAATAATGGATTCACATTCGCACTGTGACTCACATGAGGATGGGTATGCGTTGCCGTTCCGTGACAACGAAAACGGTCTCGTTTTGTCCCTACCCAATATTCAACCAATGCAACGGAACTGTACAGTCTGCCACCATTTTTCTACCTCCTTTGGGGTCAAGCGGTGAGTAGCTGCACTGTCCGCCATGAACTGGCTGGGACATACTTTTTCCGAGTTTTTAATTTCAAAATACTTGGATATACTGATTTGAATATTTGGTATGAACATGTATTATCTGAAGACGGAGTTAAATTAAACTCACTTAAACCCATTTTCGACCACTATTTAGTGGTTACAGAGTTTATAATTGACTCACCTTTGTCCATTTTCTACAGAGTTATGACCCTTAGCCTTTTGGCATTTATGTGTGTCGATACATCTGATGTTTCCCCCTTCTCTTAATTTTGGTATTTAACCCTTTCCCTCATAGAGGACACCATGAAAAGACCTATGCGAACAGCATAAAACCAGATCAGCCTGCAAGTAACTCGCAGGCTGATCAGGTTTTATGCTGTTCGCTGCTCCTCAGTGGCCTGGAAATGAGGACTTTATAATTAAATTTGGTAAGGTTTAACTGTGGTTTTCTGCAGATCAGGCTTTATGTGGTACCTAATGAGTGCGTCAAAATGAGTCTATATGAGGGAAAGGGTTAAAGCTTACCGTGTATCAGACAATAGGATTTACCCAGATTTGAGTTGAAATCAGAAATTCAAAAGGTCACATGTTAAACACCATTCATAGATGCATTTTTTAAATACCTTTTTGGAATTGAATTTATCACTCAGCGGTGTAAAAAATGCAAATAAACAATGAAGTTATAGTTATAAAAACTTTAAACCTTATTTATTTATTTATTTTACATCGATTACAAAACAAGTTCTCACAACTTATATTATTCACTCTCGATGGCTCTGGTGGCGGCCCTGTGGTCATTACTGTAGCAGGAAACCGGAGAACCCGGAGAAAACCCACGTGTCTGGACGGGCGACCACAGTACCCTCTCGCGTACGTGACCAGGAATCGAATCCGAGACGCACTGGTGAGAAGCGAAGCGCGTTATTGCTACACTACTATACAGTTATAGTTTTACAAGACCAGTCTGTGGGTTTTAGAGGATATAGACGAACACATCAATATAAACAATATAAAGACATATACAAGGGAAGTATGAATAATATGTATCACTAAGTCAGCCGACATATTATGATAAAGAAATAAAAAATGTCGAGAGTTTGACAGAGATTTAGACAGACCTTGCAGTAGCTTACGATATCCGAGTACCAACATTTTAACCGACAGGTTGCGAGATCAATCCAATGCCCTGTGCATGCCACAGCAGTAGCCCGCTAAGTAATATATACTTACATTGTGAGGAGAATTTCAGCTTTCTCATCTTGCTAACAAAATCATGTTTGATTTCATTTCTTAACAAAAATATTATTAATTAATTATTGTTGACCAGTCACATATATAGTTATGCCAGCATACTCATATACAGTCAAACCTGTCTTAAGCGGTCAGTTAAGGGAACAAAAGAAAGCGGCCGCTTAACAGAGATCATCGCTAAAGAAGTTTGAATATATAGCAAAATGATACAGTTTGGTAATATTAAAATTGACCACTAAATACAGGTTGACCGCTTAGTACAGGTGGCCGCTAATACAGGTTCAACTGTACTAAAATATTTCTTACAACATAAATGGTGAAATGTGTTCAGATCGTATTTAAAATTTTAAGTATTACTTAGCGTTAAGTGTTGTTGGTGTAATTTAAGCCATGTGTTTTTTTTTTTTTTAGTTTCTCAGTGATCGCGCGCGCGCACACACACGTTTTACATTAATATGAAGTAGTTAATTTAAAAACGTTAATAGATATTTATATTTCTCAAGACTTACCGGTATACATAAAAAATCTGATTAATTATTTAATAAGCATTAAAGGACTGCTGTTCTTCTTTTTTTTTTATCAATATCTTAAATTGAAATATTTTACCTTGTGTGTAGCACAGAGGTATGGAACAGAATTCGGGCAAAAAATACATTTTGCCTTTTGACATGTTTATTGCTTCATTTGTCTAAGTGACTAGCATCATTTTGACTAGTACAATACGGTGTAATCGTCGTCTGCGTTATTTGTTGTTGTTTTTTTACATTAAACATTCATTACTCATTCACATCATAATTAACTACTGAAAACACATCTGCTTTTATTTCCATTTCATCACCGTATAGCACTGTGTATAGCTGGACAGTCCAGTATTAAAATGGAATTTATTTCGTCGGTTTAACGAATCGATGAATGACACGTGTAGCTAAGCAAAATAACACATGTACGCAAGCAGAATGACAAATGTCAAAATGTGCACCTAGCATTATGACGTTGGAGGACGCTCTGTCGGTTTGACTTGGAGCGAGTTCAGTTTAGCTACTAGAGTTAACTAGAGTTACCAGAGTTGCAAATAAAACGTGCGGGGTTTTACCATACGAACTCTGTAGGGTTACGCGAGTTCAACCCAGAGAGGTAGGTGGGTAGACTAGAAAGCAATATGGCGGACGGAAAGCATCTAGGCAAATTTATAGAAATTTATAAATATCTATGATATCCTGTCTTTAAATAAGCATGTAAGCTGGCAGCTACTTTATTAAAGCCCAAGCTCGAAAAAAGTCATAAATAAAAGATCTATTGTTTTAATCATATGTCTATTTACATATAAAGTCACAAGGGGTAAGCCTCATACGTTCAGTTGGTTGCTAACTAGAGTATATTTATTACGTCATCAATACGAGTTTACTCGAGTAGTGTGTGTTTGTTGGGTTTAACGTCCCACCGACAGTATTTTTAAGTCATTTGGAGACGATGTTTACTTGAAATAGATATAGTGCTGCCACATTGCAGTATCACGCCGTGGACATGTGGCATTATACCACACCCAGTCACATTATCCTGACACCGGGCCAGCCAGTCCTGCATCTACCCTTAAATGGTGAGCGCCAAGCAAGGGAGCTTTAACAGTACCTTTTTTTTTTTTTTTTTTTTTTTTTTTTTTGCGACTTTGGTATGTTGCGACCAGGGATCGAACCCACGACCTCCCGCACCCGAGGCGGACGCTCTATAACTCGAGTAGAACTGTAGTTGGTCACCTGAACTCGCTGTCGGTAGTTCGGAGTAGTATATACAGAAATTTCGTCCTCCACAGAAAAGGTGGCGTGCCTATAATAAGTCACTTTATACTACTGTTCGGGAAGAATCGGCAAAATGAAGTACGAAACTGTGGCTGTTTCCAAATTCGAAAAAGTTATTTCTTTTAAACAAATTGTTTGAAATTGAAAGTAGATCCACTGCTTAAAGACATAATTGCATTTTACATAATACTTTCCATTGCTTTTCTAATTGCAGGCCAAACATTTCAGATATAAATTATATGAGCTCAGGTTTACAAAGATGAATATTTAAAAATAATTAACGTCACGCAAAATTTTATATACAAGTACATCTCGTCGATCTACATACTGTTCGTAGTTTCATAATTAAGTCCCAGAGTCACCGGGCCGTGGCCGAGCGGTTACAGTCGTGGACTTCAAATCTCTCAGCCCCCCACCGCTGTGGGTTCGAATCCCGGTAGGGACTTCGGATTTTTCATGTGAGGAAGCCTTCCAGCTGGCTTGCGGTAGGTCGGTGGTTCTACCCGGGTACCTCTGTGTACTCGGGGTCTTCCTCCACCTGTAATTAGCTGGACATCGCAATATGATTGAAATACTATCGCAGCGACGGTAAACCCCAATACAACTACAACAACAACGGAACTGTGTCTGCTTTAATCTGAATCAGGCAAACGCCTTTAGTATTGCTGACCATACATTTTATTTTCATTTTTTTTAATAAATTATTAACAAGTTTTTAATACATATCACAAAAACGTCCCCAAGCTTGATTAGAACTCGCAACCTAGCTTTGCAGCCAGTGCCATAAAGTTCGTATTAATGTCACAATAAATCATGTAGAAAAATATTTTCACGATCTTTATATTGAATAAGCGGGTTGTGAGTTCAAGCCCGGCGGCTACCTACCATGGTTTTGTATGCGAGATTTTTACGGAGGATATGAGTCTAGTACTGGTCCTTCCTAAGAGCAATAATAGGTTAACTGCCACCTACTGCAACAACCTCCAAGCGTTGTCATTCGCCCCCATTACAATAACAAGAGGGTCGTGGGACAGGAATCTTGTCAAAACTGAAAAAAAATCTACCAAATTTCCCTCAGATGCCCCTCAGAATGCACCTCCGTCCTCCTAGAAAAAATATTTCCCAAGGGGCTATGCCCTCCCCCGCCCCCACTACACACACACCTAAAAACCAAGGGGCTATGCCCCCCACCCCCTCCTAAAAATTACCCTAAGTGAAAATAAAACTATTTAAAAAGTCAAACTGTTATACATTTATTATATTTCAACTCCTGTTATGATCATATTACTTTCCCAGAGTTCCGAGTATTCAGTTTCCTCCCCTGAGTAAAAACGAAACGCAGGATCTTGATTCTACAAATTAACTTCTCTTTGATTATTCTGCCCCAAATGAGGCAGTTTAGACAGTTTAACGTAAAACAAATGTCACATTGATAGTTGCTCAACAAAACATTAAAATATAACAGCATCAAATTTTGACACATGAAAGCCAAATCATTAACTAATGCAAGATACACAAGAGCATTAGTCAGTAGACAGCATTGATAAACGCACTTAACATAATACAGCATATCACTTGTCAGTATGGCAAAGGCAGAATGTCACGTGTAAACATGGACTTGTAAGACGGTGAGATGCAATTTTTGCCCTAATTCTGTTCCATACAGAGGGGACATGGTGTTTTTTTTATTATTATCTCGTGGCCGTGAGAGAGTAAGTACGAAAAAAAAAAACATCGTTGCCACGAGATAATCTAGCGATTTGATTGGTCAACCACGAGGCCAAGAGTTAGTGAGATTTCTTTTTTCTTAGTAATATCTCGTGGCCACGAGTTAATAATCGTTTTTCGTTTTCTTCTTAGTTATATCTCGTGGCCACGAGTTAGCAAGAATTGTTTTTCGATTTTTTTTCTAAGTAACTCGTGATCACGAGTTAGTAATATTTGTTTTTTGTTTTGTTTTTTTCTTAGTAAGTAACTCGTGTCCACGAGATAATAAAAAAATACACCATGTTCCCTCAATGTTATTAAATATAGGGAGAGAAGGAGAATGGCGTTACGAACGGTATTGAATCTATATTTTAAATGATAAAACTTATATAAAGAAATTATATTTTTACATTTAATCTTCGCGCATGTGCTCAGTTAACAGAATTCTCATCCCGGAACTTGATAAGAAGCCATGTTGCGGAACGTGACACGTGGTACCGCAAGCACATGCTTCGGGGATACCGCATTCTATATTTAACAGATTTCCCCGAATTGGGCGTTTAAGGAAAAAGCGTTTTTCCGTGTAATATGACCTACAATTGCCGAGTTTATTTCACCAACATTAACGAGGAAGAATATTTTTTTATTTATACCGATCACCTGTAAGCGAACTGCTTAAATAGTTTTGCACCAATAATGCGTATGTGTAAACTATAGAGTTTGGTTCATAGTTGTCTAAACCATTGGCATACTCTCTGTTTTGACTGAGCATATATATTAGAATCATATCTGATTAATGCCTTGAATTTCCTTAATTGAATTTACTTAGGTTTTTACCGTTTTTAAAATATCGTGTAAACAACGCTTATTATAAACGTTATGACAAATGATAGACAAAACACGTTTGATGTAACGGCGCCTTTGATTTAAAGCTTAGATCTCACTTCTATATAAATATGCTTTCACAACGATCAATTAGTTGAAGAAGAATTCGTAAAGAGTTTTGTTAACTTTTACTTTCTCCAAGTACGACATGTAGGACCCTTATACGAGTGAATTAATTATTCATAAAGTTCACAAGTTGACAAATAATGAAACCGTGTCAACAGTGGCCAAGTCAATTAAAGCCTTGCTAGTGACCCTCATGTGCAACATGTGAACTGGACATACAGTGGTTAAGCTGGAATTACCGGTCATGGTTTTAAGTAATTTAAGTCTGTAAAAGGATTACGGCTGCCATTGTAACTTTGAATTTAAAAGATTTTTAACAGCTTGCCAGTCTTGTCTGGATATTATGAGAAACAGAAGGTTTGTGATTTTATGCTATCTGATTCTTATATTTTAAACACTTTTTTCCGTTTATGGGTATTTCTTCTTTCTATCAGTCTAAACTTTTCGCTGTCCTTTGATAGGCGCATAGTTCTGTTACTTGGATATCCACAGCAGATTATATTTGCACAAATATGTCTTAAATTTCTGCTGGCGTCTGTGTATTCAATATGACAAGGATATACAAGACATTGGTTATTACTGATTCACTATGATTATTGTTTGAATGGTAAAAGTGAAACCATTATTGTATATTTGTTTTTAACCTGCCTTTTAGAGAGAGAGAGAGAGAGGGGGAGAGAGAGAGAGAGAAGGGGGGAGCATAAAACAAAGTTATACATGTATTAAACCACTGATATGTTTGCTACTTGACACGTGTAATTCACAAAATATAACAGCTATATTTGAAACTAGAATTAGAATTTTACCATTCACAAAGTTATTTTGTTTGTCTGCTTGGATTTCACTGTATAACCGACAGTATTTCAGTCCTTTTGGTTACTTTATGCCTACATGAGACCGGTGTAGTGCTGCCTCGCTGACAAATCACGCCATAGACACGTTGTACCACACCCTGTCACACTGTCCTGACACTGGACCTCCTCATGTGCTGGACAATAAGGCAAAAATGATCTGTGTTTCGGGCAACCCGACCCTACCTAGCGAAAACCCGCCTACCCTAAAGTTTTTAGCGGTCGTTTTTAGCAGCCATATTGGGGCCGCCATTTTCTGTGATTTATTCACTATTATAACTGGACTTTAAATAACATTAAAAGAAAACTCAGTCCCTACCAAAATTTTGAGACCGTTGCACGAAACAGAGAATTATTTTAGGCCTAAGCACATTTACCATAACTATTTCCAATGACTTTGGTGTGAAGCGACCGGGGATCGCACCAACGACATCCCGAATAAGAGTGGACGCACTTACCACGTAGCAAACTTGACTGGTCATCTACAAAGTTTGTGTGAAAGGAACACTATGTTTTGCTTAATTATCTTTTTAAGTCAAGAAACCCCGGTAAGTGTCATTTTAAGGGTATATTATCATTAAATATGCAAACGATTCAGTAAACATTTTGTTAAAGCTGTCTGTGAAACGGAGTTATGTTCAATCAAAAGATATTTTGAACCATATATAATAATTTTCAG
>CM037777.1:57035707-57085707 GCA_021229015.1 Solen grandis
TCTCAGCCACAATTCAACTCAATCGAGACATTATGGTCATTAACAATGTCATAAAGTTTGAAGATGATTGCTAAAAAAAGGAAGATGCTAGAGTGTAAACAACGTGAAATACGGCTTTTTTTATATTAAAAGGGGCATAACTCCTGACCTTATTGACGGATCTCAGCCATAATCAAACTCAATCGAGACCTTATGGTCATAAGCATTGTCATAAAGTTTGAAGATGATTGCTCATGAAATGAAGATGCTAGAGTGCAAACAATGTGAAATCTGGCTTTTTTGAATTTTAAAAGGGGCATAACTCCTGACCTAATGTTCCGATATCAGCCATAATCGAACTTGGCCGAGATTTTATGGTTATAAACATTGTTTTAAAGTTTGAAGATAATTGCTCATAAAATGAAGATGCTAGAGTGCAAACGAACAAATTGTGGACGACGGACGGACGGACGGAGGGACGGACATTCATCGATCCTAAAAGCTCATCCTGAGTACACGTGCTCAGGTGAGCTAAAAGACAGTGGAGGCCTTCCAGAAGCTGTCTGATCTGGATCTGTTGTTTGTAAAGCATCAAAAAAATGTCTATATGAGCTAATAAGGTTAACTCCTTACTTTATTGTGGAAGCGTTTTGAGTGTTGTACATCACGCTTTTATACAGCCAGTACTAACTTATAGTTAACAAAAATAAAAACTTTTTTGTTATCATTAGAATACAAAATACATTTCTAGCATTTCATGACATTTACATAATTGCCCTTCTCATAATGGACCCCAGGGGTAAAACATGCATCACAATTTGCATGTCCAATTCAGCATCACCATACCATGTAATTAAGGCATATACTCAATTTTCCATGTGGCTCCTTTCGCTGATAATCACAGAAATGCATGACTGCAACTTGTTACATTATCCTAAGAGAGCAAGACATATGAATATATTCAGAGATTTTTTCTGATTCACATCAGAGGTATAGATAGGCTGAGTATTTGCTTAAATACTCAATTCAAATGACCAAATATTCAATTATTTCATATGAATGATTAACAAAACTCACTCAATCGGGATACTCAAGTTAGGGTAAATAATGTGGTGTATTTTGGTCCTTTCTTTAGATCACAATTTAGGTTATCTGGATTATGTGTCCTGTAAGCACTCAAGTAATAAAACTCTTGAAATACTCAACTGAATCTGAGATTATGAGATCTACTCAAACCATGTTTAGCCCTTTCCCTCATAGAGGAAACCATGAAAAGACCTATAGATGCGAACAGCATAAAACCAGATCAGCCTGCGAGTGACTCACAGGCTGATCAGGTTTTATGCTGTTCGCTGCTCCTCAGTGGTCTGGAAATGAGGATTTTGTAATTAAATTTGGTAAGGTTTAACTGTGGTTTTCTGCAGATCAGGCTTTATGTGGTACCTATTGAATGCGCCAAAATGAGTCTATATGAGGGAAAGGGTTAGTAATACTCATATTCTTTTGAGAGTGCAGGAGCATACTCATTAAGCCAAATATGCTCATTGGGTCCTCCATACATCATTTTAATCCATTTTAATCCTATAAGAACTTAAATCAGTCACGGAACAATTCAGTCGGAGACAAATGGTTCACATTATGATCGGTCACTGCGGTCATCTTCTTGACAACTTTTGTGTGGTGAAGGAAAGTTGCCGGCATCAACTTTAGACGACCCACAGATATAGAATGATATTTCAAAAGCTATCATTAATCAAACAAACATTCATATGTCACTCCCGAGTATGATTTACATTTGTTTGACCTATCCTGACACTGTCTTAACATGCTGGGAACTCGGCCAGCACCACTTGGATGGTTAGACAGAATTTATTCCATTTTAGGGCAATTGGGAAACAAGCTCTACTCCCTTTCAACCTTGGTAGGACCAGTACTTTGTGCCTAGGAAGGACTTTATGCCTTGGAAGGTCAGGAAAGATTCCTCAACAAGGTCCATCTCACATCCTTCCAATCCACTGTCATGTACATCACATAAACATCAAGTATTTTGATGTTGTTGTTTGCGTTCATGCTCAAGCTTATTGTGAATGGTGCTAAAGTTTTTGACAGAGAACGTTCTTAAGGCCCAACACTTCTGACTAGTTCTCTTGGACTTTTTCTGTCAGGGTTGCTCTCCCTTAGCACCTCTAGAATGGTGCACCTACACACAAGGTGAGATATCCTAGCTTGTTTCAAATAGAACCCCTGGATACACCCAAAGCCCCTTAACCACTGTCTGGATGAACCAGCGCTAGGCTTCTAGTTATGCGGGGAACACTGAAAATTGTCACAAAAAATTTCAACGGTTCTACTGGGATTCATACCCCGGACCCCTGGATTAGCAGTCCAGTGCACCACCACTGAGCCAAGACAAAGCCTTTCAAGTATTATTATTCTCTTCTTAATGACACATCCTCATCCTTGTAATCTCAATTTAAATGCTTCCTAAATGTTGTTGCTTAATCATGACTATTAACCCTTTCCCTCATATAGACTCATTTTGACGCACTCAATAGGTATCACATAAAGCCTGATCTGCAGAAAACCACAGTTAAACCTTACCAAATTTAATTGTAAAATCTTCATTTCCAGACCACTGAGGAGCAGCGAACAGCATAAAACCTGATCAGCCTGCGAGTTACTCGCAGGTTGATCTGGTTTTATGCTGTTCGCATAGGTCTTTTCATGGTGTCCTCTATGAGGGAAAGGGTTAAATGCTTCCTAAATGTTGTTGATTAATCATGACTATTAAAGGAATTCTGAATGCAATTTCTAACTACATGTTTCAGGTATCTGTTTACATCAAAACCAAATCTCTTTCAAACAATAGTACATGTAGTTGGTACTCAAAATTTCTTTAGCCTTTACCTCATGAATATTTATGTACAAATTTTTGATTTGATGAATTTTACTTTACTGAAATTTAAAACTGGTGTAAGAAATAATGGATTTTTTCTTTGCCACAATTAGAAATACTGTGTAAAAACTGAGCTTAAACATTGTATGTGCAAACAATGGAGACTCTGATCAGATAGCTCCTATAGGAGCCGTCTGGTCTGGGTCTGCTATGTTTACTTATGTATCAAAATGAGTCTATATAAGTTAAGGTATTATCACCCTAATAGCCATATTTAATATCTTGCCACTGGATGGTAATATTTCTATGAAAATTTGTCACTTTGAAGATATTCAAAAATAAAAAATATTTCACCAAGAGATTTTTCAATTTAAATCTAATTTGGGGGAGATAATATGCATATAATTTTAACATTGAAGCCTATGGGAAATATACATTTTCTGTGAATATGAAAAACTGAATTTGATAAATGAGAAAAAATCATGATAGAAAGATGTGATATATGATTCTGTTTCAACTTTACCATAGCAAAATGGAGGATGTCACTTTTTTTTTTTTTTAGTTTTCAGGGGGAAATAACTCATGACAACAAAATTTTCAAAGGGGATAATATATGAACTTCTGTCACATGAAATAACATATCAATTCCCCCTAAGATTACCTTTGTTTGACATTTTAAAAGCTTATATTGTGAAGTTATATGCATGCTTTGATGGAATTAATCGCTTAAGGGTTCTAAAACCTTAAATGGTTGAAATATCTATGCTTTTTTCTATCGTCGAAAAACCCAAGTTCACTCAACACACTATGCTTCTCAATCAACCGTGGGATATTTGGTTAGCAAAACTTTGTACTCATGAATTACTGATTAGGCATTTCATTGGATCCATGGCAGAGACAGCACTGCGACAGCAGGAATCATTTGATCAATGAAGCGACGCAGGATTTTATAAGTTAGCTTCATTCTACCATGCAGAGCTGATATCATGCTCCTCACTGTAACATTGCAGTTTATCTTGCTTTTGTAAATTTCATTGACAAGTATTCAAAATACTATGCGTTATTTAATTGGTCAGCAGGTAGCTGATTAATATTTATGAAAACGAAGTTTTGCCATCTAAAAATCCCATGATATATACAGAAGTGATAACAGAGTATATATTGTGGGTTTTTGAAGATGGCTTTTCTCCAAATTCCATGTCATGTTCCTTTAAAATGAAAGGATTTGATTTCGATTTTTTTTATTATTTTTTTTTTAATCTGCTTTTAAATCTTAACAAAAGGCTGTAATGTTACTATTCAAACTAAGAATTTTAACTTCCAGAATATTTAATGAAAGTTTTTGCACATTAATTCTTGTGAATAAACACACAATGCAGTTAATGCGAATGTCTGTCAGTCAGTTGGACATGTCTGGTATATTTTAATTTTGACCGACAAAAGTGTCTGTTATTGTCGGACACAATGTCCGATGAAAAAAGTCAAGACAGCACATTTTCAATTCGTTGCTATTTTTAGTGATTATGTAATGATTGGCCGAGCAGTTACGTAAAGGAAACTATACGGAAAACCTTTATAGGTCAACAATCAACAACATGGCAGATGATGCATTCATGAAAGATTGTATTTTTCTTTTTTCGCTTTTCATTATCAATTAACAAGGTCATACTCGTTTTAATTTATTATCAGGTTCAAACATTATCATTTCAATATTATCGTAAATAATTAAATCTAGATTCTGTTTACAATGAGTTTTTTTTTAAAGATATTCTGATGAGTGCTATACCGGGTCATTCTAGCAACAAACCAAAGAAGAAACAGATGTTTTAAGGGATAGTTTTTCGCTAATTTTCTCATTATGGTTACAAAACTTACAGCACTTTAGTTCTTGCAGAGCATATTATCTGCGCAAAAATAATTTCTTGTTGTATAATGGGGTAGGGTTTATTCCTCAACAAGTACTTTTTTTTTTGCAGGTCTCACATTTTTACATGTGTGTGAGTTTTGAACAGCTGATTAAATAGTGTTAATATATATGTAAAACACAGAAAATCTAAAAATTGCCAAAAATGTATGAATATCCATTATATAAAGAGATAAATTAATGTAAAATATTTGCAATAAAGTGATTGAAATCAAGATATTAAAAAGTTCTTACTAAATATTGTTTAAAACATTGCAACAGGTAAAAATTTGTCGCTACAGGTAAAAATTGCTGGAACTGCAACAGGCAAAAATTTGTTTCGACAGGTAAAAATTGTGTGTTTACGAGTCTCAATGTCCTGTGAAGAAGGAAAAGTTTTCGCATAGTCTGACAATGCCTAACATAGGTTTAGCTAACAACTTCTAACAGGAAAATCCCTTTTCATACCGTTTCCTCAAAAGAATCAAGAGGAATCAAATTTATTTCTCAATTTACTAGTAAGTTAATCATAGGAGTTTATGCAAATGGTTTACCTACCTCAATACGTAACTGTGGGCGATTCGCTGTCCTACCACCATTGAACACAGCACCATTTCGATTGTCCTCTTTCACTTTCAGCACTGAAAGAGGGTCTGAAGATGACTTTGATTCAGTTCTTTCAGATCCTTTGTAACCTGGCATCTGATTGGATGAACTCCTGTTAGAACTGGAAGCTAATTGGTTGGACATCACTTTCAGCTCCTGGTTTATTGCTGAAAGCACAGGCTCCCTTCCAGCTGTCTGATTTTTGGCTGATTGTGACACTGGTTTAGTTGACTGGCTTGAGAAATCCGGTTTTGCAGATTTGACCACTTTTTGGCTGTTAGCACTCTCTTTTGAATCAAGTCTTTGCTCAGACTGCTGAGGTTTTGCAGAAGAATTGTACAGACTAGACTTATCTACACTACTCCCATGTGCACTAGATACCCCACCCGATGGACCAGCCATTTTCCCGATTACATCCTTTGAAGGCATTGATTGCCCACGATGTTCCTGTTTTGATGGACTTGGTCTACTTTGTGGACCATGATCACTTTGTCTGTCATACAATTTTTTAGGATGGCTTCTTGTACTTTCTGGTTTTGGGAAGAAGACGCCATCAGGTTGTCGAGAGGGCAAGGGTGTGGGTGGTTGTCTCTCTACACCCATAAGCTCTCGATGCTTCCCGCTTACTAGAGTTCTAGACACGGCCTCATATGAGCCTATGATCTTCTTCAGCCTTTTCTGATCTTCATCCACTTCAGATACCTGAAAATACAGAAAAAAGTTGTAAGTATTGATTTCTAGATTTTATCTTAATAACTCTTACCATGCTAAATTTCTTAACTGGATTTGTCCTTTCTTCATTTTGGACTGTACCATTAGTTGTATAGACATAGGGGTGATTGCTGAAAATTTATTGACTGAATAGCAAACAGTACAGACCTTGATCAGACTGCACATGTGAGAAATAATAACCCATGAGCAGTGTCAACAGTTTGTTGTTGTTGTTATTGTCGTTGTAATAAAGTTGTGAATGGGGTTAAAACAATAAAATGTCGAGTAATTTACCGCTCTGTGTCACAATTTTACAGAGTAATAACTCAAATTTTTTTATTCAGTTTCCATAAGATACCAATTTGTTTGCATTCTGCACTCATACAGAAAGTGTTCTACTTAACAGAAATAACTGATGACCCTTCAAATATGTTTCAAAAGTTCCTATTTAATTAAGTTGTCCAAGCTAATTTTGATGTAAAAAATACAACCATTATTATAACATAAACAAACTAGGACACAAAAAGGTGAAATACTTATGACTGTGGATTAATGTATATAACCAACTACATACTTTTTGTTTTTATTTCAAATTAAAATTAACAGTTACCTTGAGAAACCTATATAAATCAGACGTTATAAGGAATATTGCTGCATCAGCTGATTAAATTAGGTTAACCCAATGTCGTTCAAGTGGTTTTGACTTTTGCATGACCAAAACTGATTGAACTTAAAACACTGATGCAAATCATAAGAGCAAATAGTAATAAACAGGATACACTTTATCTTAGGAAGGAGGAAAATCTATTAATTACTTTCATACCAGTTATCACTAGGTTATTAACAATTCAAAATTGAGATCTAAGGTAGATAAACCTAAGTATATTCAAATACACATATTTATTGACATTATTATCTGAGTCAACATGTTCCCATTAATTTATGATAATTAATAAACAATTTCACACATTTCATCAGTAAATAAACAATCTGATGTATGTAAATTTACTGGAATACAAAACTGAAGACTTGACTTATCATTAAAATAATATGTAGTGTTCCCTGAACAAAATATTGATAGAATGATTTTGGTGTTGCTGTTGTTGGTTTGCTCTCTGCCATAATACTAAGTTTTCCATTCAATAGGTAAAAATAGACATTATGGGTAACAGCTTTAGAGGAGTCTACACAATTGTTTCTGATCAAAGACCTAGCGAACCTGTCGTTTCCTTCTTATTGATTTCTCATACTTGAGGAAATGAGTTCACCCAAGCATCTACTGATACAATGCCAACCCATACCATGTACATAATCATATCATCTAAACAGTATCCCCCTTAATGAAGGATCAGTTTGGCAACTCAGCTATTCAGTCAAGCCTATTCATACTAGTTTGTTTAATGTGCTGCCACACTGCAGAATCACACCTTCGACAAGTGGTACCCCTAGATACATTATCCTGACACTGAGCCAACCAGCACTGAAACCACACAGAGATATACCAGTACCATTTTTTTTTATTTTGGTATGTCATGCCAGGAGATCGAACCAACAACTTCCTGCAACTAGGTAGATACTCTATCCACTCAGCCACAGGGACAATACTAGAACTGTCGCCTAAGGGCTTACTAATACCCCCCCGCAAGTGTTTTTGTCAAACATGGCTTTGGAGCATGAAATCAGAATTCTTGTATGCAACACTCCATCTTAATACGTATATAGAGGACATATGTGCCAACTACATGGAAATCTAGTGATCCTTTGTAACACATACCTATGGATATACCTATGTCTATGGATAAATATCATTAAGATTCACTGAAATCTATCAATGGAAGAAAATTGTAAAACAAATACCATCAAAGGGACATATCTTGGAAAATAGGGGAGGTAACCAAATGATATATAGATAACGCGCTTATACAATGTCTAAGGATCACTGCCAGCAAGTTTCATCAAAATCCTTCCAGTAGTTTAGAAGGAGTAGTCCGCAGAAGTTTGTAATGCAAAAATCATCAAAGGGGCATAACTTGGTAAATAGGGGAGGTAACTCAAAAAAAGGATCATTGACAGCAAGTATCATTAAAATCCTTCCAGTAGTTTAGGCGGAGTAGTCCGCAGAAGTTTGTAATGCAAAAATCATCAAAGGGGCATAATTGGTAATAGGGGAGGTAACCAATGTATATAGATAACGCGCTTATACAATGTCTAAGGATCATTGCCAGCAAGTTTCATCAAAATCCTTCCAGTAGTTTAGAAGGAGTAGTCCGCAGAAGTTTGTAATGCAAAAATCATCAAAGGGGCATAAATTGGTAAATAGGGGAGGTAACCAAATGATATATAGATAACGCGCTTATACAATGTCTAAGGATCATTGCAGCAAGTTCATAAAATCCTTCCAGTAGTTTAGGGAGTAGTCCGCAGAAGTTTGTAATGCAAAAATCATCAAAGGGGCATAACTTGGTAAATAGGGGAGGTAACTCAATGCTATATAGATAACGCGCTAATACAATGTCTAAGGATCATTGACAGCAAGTATCATTAAAATCCTTCCAGTAGTTTAGGCGGAGTAGTCCGCAGAAGTTTGTAATGCAAAAATCATCAAAGGGGCATAACTTGGTAAATAGGGGAGGTAACTCAATGCTATATAGATAACGCGCTAATACAATGTCTAAGGATCATTGCCAGCAAGTTTCATCAAAATCCTTCCAGAAGTTTAGGAGGAGTAGTCCGCAGAATTTTGTGTCTACAGACGGACGGACGGACAGACGGACGGACAGACGGACGGACAGACGGACGGACGGACGGACGGACGGACGGACAACCTGATTCCAGTATACCCCCCCCTAACTTCGTTGCGGGGGGGTATAACTAGAGACAATCCAGATCTCATTGAATAGATACTGGAAGAGTCAGATAAAACCTACCAACCTGTAAGTTATATACAGGTTTAAATTACTAGTTGCCCATATCCTGGAGTTCAGTTATTCCATCTTCAGTCAAGGCCAAATCTATTACTGGTACATGTTGTATAGTAACCACTACAGTACAGGATACATCAGCAATATTGCAAGGATGCTGTGTTTCCGAGGACAGCATCCCAAACTACTTCACATTACGCTAAGCATGATGGAAGGAATTTGAGCCTGCATAGTACGGGAATTATAAATATCAGCTTTGTCAATTTAATAGTAAAGATTATAATTATGACTCAAAAACTAGACAAATAGAACATACATATCCCTTATTGAAGATTTCTTTTTTGCTTGTGAAATCTAGTTGAATTAGTCACTTGTGGACTAAGATCAAGTTTTATTGAGTACTCATCAACTGAACCTTTCCTATGAGCTTGACACTACTATTCAAGGACCTATCAAGCTAGGTATGACTCCAATCTCAAACAGTCTATATCTGATAATTTATAAACAGAAGCCCACTATATATACCAGTTCCTCAAATTCTAATCTATTTATAGCCATAGACACAGCACTTCAGTTCTAAATATAGATCATACATCCACAGCTCAGGAGTTCACACAGAGGAGAATCTGATACAACCTGTGTAATAAACAAACCTGTTAGTAGCCAAAGTTGTAACACATTCAGACTTGGAAATATAAAAATTACACCAACTAATCTTTCAAAATGCCTTTCACTATGTATATACATCTAACCCCATTAAAATGAAACAAGCATCCATCAAAAGTGATATCATGTACAGATTCGATTGAAGGTCACAGGATCCTTTGACCCATTGTGTCATAAAGATAAGTTTTGATGATATATCAAAAGGCAACAGGATCTAACTAATCAGAGTCTCATCTGTTTGCTCATACAAATTTGTAGCTTAAGATTCTACACTTCTTTATATTGATATTCATCATGTTAAATATTCATGAGGTTAAAGGTTAAAGTTATGGGGTAGAGGTCAGGGCCAACAGAAATGCTAGTGGCATTCCAGAAAAATCTTAATCTTAGATACAGCTGCTTACTAGAAATTTATTGACATTTAGACTCTATTTTTTATTGGAAGGGGGAGGGTTTATACACACTTTTTTTTCTCTCCCAGTTAGAATTAAAAGCCACAGGTGGTGAATAAATTCTAAATTAATCACTGATACCATTATTACGTCAAAATGAATTTTAACTCTGAACTTTGAGTACTGGTGTTTTTTTTTTTTCATTAACCTATTTCTGTGAAAATGTTCAGGATGAAATGCAACTAAAAAGAGTAATTTGTGACAAAAACCAATATTCAACACCTGAAAATAGACAAGAGCTGTCAGAGGACAGCACGCTCGACTATTCAAAATGCTTGTTGGTAAATCAAATGAAATCTATTTCAATTCTTGCCCTTCACATACCCTGTACATAATAATAGTCAAAAATGATATACCTTGATAGTCTGATACCCCTTAATATTTTTATGATGTCTAAAATCAATCCCATGCCTAGTTACTGAGACATAAGCACAATAACACTGCATGCAAAACTTTAACCAAAAATCCAAGTTAGAAAAGGGCCATAATTTGTATAAAATTCAGTCCAAAAGTTATCCTCCTTAGTTTTCTGATGCCCCTGAAGACACTCCTTAACTTTCTAGTCAATTCCACAAGCAATTTCTGAGATATAAGCTGGATAGTAGCTTGAATGCAAAAATTTAACCAAAATTCTAAGTTAAAAGGGGGTCATAATTTTTAATATATTCCATCAAGTGTTATCTTCCTTTATATTATGATACCCCTAAACATATTAAAGATATTTCAAATCAATCCCATGCCTGGATACTGAGATATAAGCATGAAAGTAACTTGCATGCAAAACTTTAACCAAACTTTCTAAGTTAAAAAAGGGGTCATAACTTGTAATATATTCCATCAAAAGTTATCTACCTTTGTAGTATGATACTCTTAAACATATTAAAGATATTTCAAATCAATCCCATGCCTGGATACTGAGATATAAGCATGAAAGTAACTTGCATGCAAAACTTTAACCAAAATTTCTAAGTTAAAAAGGGCAATAATTTGTAACATATTCCATCAAGAGTTATCTTCCTTTATAGTATGATACCCCTGAATGTATTAAAGATGTCTCAAATCAATCCCATACCTGGATACTGAGATATTAGCATGAAAGTACCTTGCATGCAAAACTTTAACCAAAATTTCTAAGTTAAAAAGGGGCCATAATTTGTAATATATTCCATCAAGAGTTATCTACCTTGGTTGTATGATGCCCCTAAACATATTCATAAACTTTCAAAATCAATCCCATGCCTGGATACTGAGATATTAGCATGAAAGTACCTTGCATGCAAAACTTTAACCAAAATTTCTAAGTTAAAAAGGGGCCATAATTTGTAATATATTCCATCAAGAGTTATCTACCTTGGTTGTATGATGCCCCTAAACATATTCATAAACTTTCAAGTCAATACCATGAATGATTATTGAGATAGTAGCTTGCACGCAAAACTTTAACCAAATTTTCTATTGCATGCAAAACTTTAACCAAAATTTCTAAGTTAAAAAGGGGCCATAATTCATATTCAGTCAAGAGTTATCTACCTTGGTTGTCTGATGCCCCTGAACATATTTATAAACTTTCAAGTCAATACCATAAATGGTTATTGAGATATAAGGTTGATAGTAACTTGCACGCAAAACTTTAACCAAAAGCTGCAACGCCAACGCCGACGCCGACGCCAGGGTGACTACAATAGCTCTCATATTCTACGAATAGTCGAGCTAAAAAAGGGCTATAGCAGTTTCAAATTTAATAAACAAAATTCATGAAATGTCTTTATGGCTGAACAAGAGTGATCATTGCTTTGTAATGAAACACTTTTCAACATATGTCAGCAGACATATTGTAATGGCATTCTCTGAATACATCAACAGTAGTATTGTCCACTGGTTACAGGACAAATTCCCTTATAACTGTTTCAATTTTACAATAAATATGGGTAGAATTCAACTTTCCAGAGAATCCTTGAGCAGGTCTCCAGTATACGAGATCCTAGTGAGAACACTATGTATAAGAAATGGACTCTAAACAAGACTCAATCTCACAATGTAACTTTTAGCATGTCTTCCAATCATTTATAGAATATCCTGAACATTTCAAATGCTCTAGATATAAATCATCATTTTGTTTATCATCTCGCATTGTATTCATAAACAGCCCTATTAGTGAATATCAAACGTCCTGTTTTTAAACACAATAGACCAACAAAAACTGGTTAGATTTTACTAATACTTCAATTTCACTCTCAATTTATTCTTCATCATTTTTTTCATATTTTAATGAAACAAACTTTGCTCTAACCAACCAGTATAGCCCTTTCCCTCATAGAGGACACCATGAAAAGACCTATGCAAACAACATAAAACCATATCAGCCTGCGAGTAACTCGCAGGCTGATCAGGTTTGATGTTGTTCACTGCTCCTCAGTGGTCTGGAAATGAGGATTTTGTAATTAAATTTGGTAAGGTTTAACTGTGGTTTTCTGAAGATCAGGCTTTATGTGATACCAATTGAGGGCAATTCACATCAATTCCAACAGCTGTGGTGTTGGTATATAAATGCACAAGGAAACAGAAACACAGACAACACAGGGGGTTGATCTGTAAAGTAGGATACAAACTGACATCTCATCTGCAATATGAACAGATAGGGTTCACTATGTCAAGGCAGTCTTGGATGATGGGAATTTAAATCAACAGCTGATATATAGAGGAAGCTGTAGTCCTGTGGTACAGCATAGCTGTCACTGTCTACAGAATTTTTTATTCCAACTTGTGTATGACTTTCTCAAGACCTAATATACCAGGCACAAGGTACCGGTCTAGCCAAGGAAGTATCAAACAAGATCGGTTTAAGTTGTGATAACTTCCTTTCAATCAATTATTAAGCAACATATTTTTTACTTTAAAAACTATAACTCTCCAACTGAACTGACTAGAACAGTAGACTACATAAGATTTATGTGAATAGTCTCCAATATGTTTATAAAACTAAGACCTAAATATATAAAGGAATAATAAGTCCAAAATATTTTCACAGGCCCCTGGCTTCTTCCAGACAAAAGGGCCTGTAATTATCCAATCTATGGTATTAATTCAGGCTGTTAACCCTTTCCCTCATATAGGCTCATTTTGACGCACTCAATAGGTACCACATAAAGCCTGATCTGCAGAAAACCACAGTTAAACCTTACCAAATTTAATTACAAAATCCTCATTTCCAGACCACTGAGGAGCAGCGAACAACATAAAACCTGATCAGCCTGTGAGTTACTCGCAGGCTGATCTGGTTTTATGTTGTTCGCATAGGTCTTTTCATGGTTTCCCTCAGGGTTAAAAGAGTTATTGCCTTACAACCATCAAACTTACCTGAGTGGACAGGGTTTTACCTTCTTGTTTAAATCAAATGTGATCCCTTGAAATATTGACAAAACAAATCTTGTAGTATTTGGGGGTCATGTAGACAATTTGAGTGTTAAAATGGATGAAGTGTGTGGCACGGAAGATTAAATGACTGGGTACAGTATCAATACAGGAAATGCAATTGTATTCCAGGAATGATAACTTAGAAATTATTTTAGTCATCAGACAGATTCCCAAACAGTCTAGAAGTATTCTAGTGTCTTTCTCTCACAATCCCCAGTCACTAAATCCAAAGAAAAACATTTCTTCCATGTTCAGCATACTCAGATAGGAATTTCCCCCATGGAAATTGGGATTTTCCTCCATGGAAAATAACTCTACCTTACATGATCTTCTATGTTCCCTGAATGAACAATACTAATTTAAATCAGCTTATCAAGATAAATACTGTTAAAGGCTCATATATAGTGCACATTTCTATGACTACTATTTCAATTTCGGAGAAAGGGTGCGCACAATACACGAGAATTCATTTTTTTTTTTAGTTTTTTCAAACTTTACCCCACCCACTAAGAAGTCTATGAGTATATTTCATACTTTAAATGGCATTTAAGCTTTATCGTATTTACTTGCCTGAAAATCGTCTGTTTTTGATATCAGTCTATCATATTTTTTTTTAAAAATAAATGCTTATAAAATCATTGTTATAATATTTATATTTTGTTAATATAGATGAGATTCACCTGGAACGCAATACAGTACTGTACTTGACATAATAATTAATTGACAACATATAGCTGAATGCCATGTTCATATCGTCATTACTGATTGCCATTATGTTCTGATATACATTCAGTTATTGTTGTTTGTACATTTAGACAATATTCTAACTAACTAGTTTCATTTTGGATAGAATTGTTAAATTTGGTTTACAATAACTGTACATCAAATGTCAACTGGAAAGACACTTAATTGCGACAAACAAAAACCAATTCAGTGTCAACATTTGAAGACTATTTCTCAAACTATAGGCCAAAATGAAGATCTACGGAACAATGTAAATTGAATGTGGATACTAGAGGTGTGAAAAATAATCATCAAATGACTGACTTGCGGAAACAGTAGAGGTTTTGAACCTCAAACTCAAACCAAATGCACACTGAACACAAATGTGCATAATACCCGAGCGTTTAGGGTATTCTGTACTTTATATGAAATACATATTTCAAACTTTAGTTATCCCTTTAATGAGAACAAAGGTGAAATAACTATATTATTACAACAAGCAGTCAAGGACAGTGGAATTTTTTAAGCATGCTATTCTAAGTAAATTGTAACTCCCAGGCTAACAAACATCAGACTTCTGTGCATACTTACATAATTATGTACTTTAAAATGTCAAATTCTTCAAATACAGCATAGGTGGCAAGATTAAAAAGGAAAAAAATGGCAGGGTGATGTGTTGATATTGAGGGTGACGGTCTGTGACTTTAAAACATGCTAATGAACATAAAAAAAATCAATAATTTGTGAATTCATTTAGGGTAAACAGGATCAGAAATTCCAGGCAGTGAGTCGGCAAGCCTCATACCAACCTGAAATGTCTGACCCTGAAATGCTGATAGGCCTTTTTGGCATTCAAGGATGATATGATGTATATTTCATACACACAATATTCTGCTGTACGACATATTTGCAACTTATTAAGTCTAGACTGACGCTCAATACCTGCTGGGAAGTCTATAATATCAGATAATAGATTAATAAAACTGCATCATTACTCAGACCATAATGGCAAAAAAGGATATTAATTGTTTGCAATATTAGCGTGACCTACATTACAGTCATCAAATCTATGAAAGCATTCTCTTGTAACATAATACAAGACTGTCTATGTTACATAGCCACCGATATATATAACCAACCTTGGGGAAGAGATAAAAAATGTCACTCTCTAATTAGATACTGTGCTATGATACCTGCCTGCAGGCTAATGATGTCCTCAATAATTATTCTAGGAATAAAGACCTTCAAAAGAAACCAGGTAAGCAAGTTAAGTTAGTTAAATATTTAGAATAGATAACATATTTTGGAGAAACAACATTCCATAATCCGTACATAGAAAACCAGAAGGGCTCATTCACAAACATTAAAAGAAAGCTGATGAGACCTTCTGGCTTTCAACAGACAAACACCATCCACAAAAAAAAGAACAATATCTTATAACATACAATTATGACATGCATAAATAATAATATATCAGCATCTTAAAACAGTGTGCCATTTAAAGTGACTTTTTCTACCAGAAAATAGAGCTGTATCTTAGAAGAATTTGTCAAGAACAGCAGAAATACAAAATGTGTAATTAAAGGTCCAATTTTTCTGGGAATATAAAAAGAATAGAGAAAGCTGTACAGATATTTGCAAGTAAAGAATTCCTATTTTTAGGTCCTGAATGAGACAGACTTTGATGGAAAAGTTCCACACTTTCGTTAAGTAGGTACCGTCTGGGAGATTATTTGAGAAATAAAGAAATTCTTATTTCTTAGCAAGACAACTGCAAGCATATGCAGGGGTTTTCTTAAGTGGACGCCCGTGCCGGGTTAAAATCACCATGGGCATGTGATTTTTCCAAGGAGATAGCCGGGCAAGTTTATTTTCGTAAATGAAGTTTTTTTCTCTTTTTTTTATATTTTCTTTTCTACATTTTATAGGGGGTGAGTTGCTTGCAATACATGTTAACTAAAATTCATCTTAATACTACACATATTTAGTTTTAAACATTAACAAACACTAACTAACTTAAAGATCGGACAAGCTGTTTTCACTGGGGGCAAGTAGATATTCAAAGTAACTTGCCCCCTGTGCAAGTGAAACTCAAACTATCAATTTTGTCCTTCAAATATTCTAAGTGACTCCCAAAACTTTCAGAATTTATCTTTTTATCTACATTTATTGAGGGGGTCACCTGATCTCTATTCTAAAATCAAAGGAAAACCTTAGACCCCATGTGACCCAGATTCAAACTCATCCAAGATATCATGTAAGCAAAATATTTTGACCATGTTCCATGAAGGTATGGCCAAAAAAAAACCTCTAGAGTGTTCACTGTGTTTTTCTGAGATTTGATCATGTGACCTCCTTTCTGACCTCACATGACAGAATTATTAACTCATCATGGAAACATACATTCTGTGTCCCAAGCTTCATTATGATTGGGCCAAAAATGTGGCCATAAGTGTTCACAGGCATTGTTGATGACACAAAACTGACAATGGATGAATACCGATCGCAAACACTCATTCTGCTTGACCTTGAGTAAATGTTACATTGAAGGTCAAGGTCATATAAGTCTATTTCTTCATGTAAATTGTTTGTGACTTGGTTTAAACACTGACAAAATATGAGAAGAATCCATAACAGGATAAAAATAGTATGGCAAATGCTTGCAAAATGCATGCAGATTGGAAGGCAAATAAAAAACTAGTTCCGTTTCTGGTCTCCAACCAGAAAAAAAGAGGGTTGGTAGGTAGGGATATAGGTTTTTCTGTTTTTGTTGTTTTACCTCTGAATGATGTGAAAACTAAAAAAAAAAGTAAAAGAAAGATTTTTTAACAGTGGAAAAGTAAAAAAAAACTTATGGGTTGAAAAAAGAGGGTTGGTCAGGCAACTAGAAATGAAACTCTTTTTTTGTGGCCTATTAGCTAAAAATGTTACCAGGAAATAAAAGATTTAGCAAACAACTGCAACCTCAGACAGAAAAGATCTATATACAACAATGTTCCTCTGATAATTATGTTGTAACTGTTGTCACATCAGGTGGAATATAACAGAAGTGTCCTGAATAGTGATATGAATAGATAAATGAAATGTAATCATCATTAGACACAGCAGTAGCTGCAGCACCAATGTCAATAAAGTTATCAAGGACAAAATTCATGATGAGTATCAATTTTCCCCACGGCCTCCTCGCATTTTAACATCATAGAGAAGTGTACATCAGACACACTGCAGTCTAGCACTATCTGGATCTACCATAATAATTTATTTAACCTTTGTTGCCTAGCCAGAAACCATCTCTTGCCAGTTTCTTATCACTTACAAAAGATTTGACTTGGCATATCTTGTTTACATATCAACTGAAGGTTTAACCCTTTTACACTGATAAAGGACAATCTTCAATATGCTAGGCAATTTGTAAGATATTTCTGAGAGAAACAACTCTAAGATGAGTCGGAAACCGCTAGGTTTACCAGTCCATTATGACTCTCAAACTGTCTAAATGACTCCCAAATATTAAAAATTTTGTCTCCTTATCTACGGATAATAACAGGTCACAGGTTATACCAAAGGATTACTTAACTCCCTTTTAGAAACTAAAACAACAAACAATGGAGAACCCTAAAACAGTATAAGACTTATTCAGCCTGCTAACAAACCATCTATATAAATTATTAGGCTTATCAGATCAATTGGCAATTTTCTTTGTGAGTATTTTTTCACTTTCACTCTATTCGTAACAGTTTAATTAAGAATGCTTCCAGGGTAAGCCTGATAATACTAACACAACAAGTGTTGTCATCTTACAAGCCAGAGGCTGCAAGGACAGCTTAGATCATGCCATTGCAAATTGATTCAAAATAAAATTGCATTTTCAGCATTTGTCAATTTTCATTTTGTAATATTCAGTGCCTGGAGACTTGAGAAAACTCACCATTCTATGCCCTAAACATTGATTTTTTGGGGGGATTTTTACACAGTCTCACTTTCGGCATGTGTATGTACCTGTGTAGTAAGGCCTTTCACACTACACACCTCATGACTGGTGACATATCCCCAGCATACACACACAAGTGGATTAAATCAATGCTACATCTGCCACCTAATCCTCATCTGCAACATATGGTGCACAAACATAGCTGGCTTTTTTTTCTGTCATGTCAGCATTTTTTAAAATCTTATTAAAAGGAAAAATAGAAACAGTTCACATAATGACATACACATAATTATATGTGAATACTACTGGTAGACATGCTTAATTTGCAACTACTGCAGAAAAATTATGTTGTACAAATAAACAAGAGGGCCATGATGGCCCTGGATCGCTCACCTGAGTACCATTGCTACAACTGATTACAAGGTTTTTAAACAGACAAGAATTCTGATATAACTCAATCTTAAACATTTTAGCCCTGACAATACTACACACCAAATATATAAGCACTGGGCCTTATGGTTTCAGAGGAGAAGACTTAGTGCGGGGTCATTTATCTCCAAAGGGCCACCATTTTGAAAATCTTGATAATGAACCATTAGATGATGCTACATACCAAATATCTAAGCTCTAGGCCTAATGGATTCATAGAAGATTTTTAAAGATTTTCCTATATAACTCTATGTTAAACAAGTGACCCATGGTGCGGGGTCATTTATCACCATAGGGCTATGATTTGTACAATCTTGGTAATGGCCCATAAGATGATGCTACATACCAAATATCTAAGCTCTAGGCCTAATGGATTCATAGAAGAAGATTTTTAAAGTTTTTTTCTATATAACTCTATGTAAAACAAGTGACCCATGGTGCGGGGTCATTTATCACCATAGGGTCATGATTTGTACAATCTTGGTAATGAACCATAAGATGATGCTTCATACCAAATATCTAATCTCTAGGCCTTATGGATTCATAGAAGAAGATTTTTAAACATTTTCCTATATAACTCTATGTAAAACAAGTGACCCATGGTGCGGGGTCATTTATCACCATAGGGTCATGATTTGTACAATCTTGGTAATGAACCATAAGATGATGCTTCATACCAAATATCTAATCTCTAGGCCTTATGGATTCATAGAGGAAGATTTTTAAACATTTTCCTATATAACTCTATGTAAAACAAGTGACCCTTATTGCGGGGGCATTTATCACCGTTTGGCTATGATTTGTACAATCTTGGTAATGAACCATAAGATGATGCTACATACCAAATATCTAATCTCTAGGCCTTATGGATTCATAGAAGAAGATTTTTAAAGATTTTCCTATATAACTCTATGTAAAACAAGTGACCCTTATTGCGGGGGCATTTATCACCGTTTGGCTATGATTTGAACAATCTTGGTAATGAACCATTAGATGATGCTACATATGAAATATCTAAGCTCTAGGCCTATGGATTCATAGAAGAAGATTTTTAAAGTTTTTCCTATATAAATCTATGTTAAACAAGTGACCCCTGGTGCGGGGGCATTTATCACCATAGGGCTATGATTTGATGATTTGAACAATCTTGGTAATGAACCATAAGATGATGCTACATACCAAATATCTAAGCTCTAGGCCTAATGGATTCATAGAAGAAGATTTTTAAAGTTTTTCCTATATAACTCTATGTAAAACAAGTGACCCATGGTGCGGGGTCATTTATCACCATAGGGCTATGATTTGTACAATCTTGGTAATGAACCATAAGATGATGCTACATACCAAATATCTAAGCTCTAGGCCTAATGGATTCATAGAAGAAGATTTTTAAACATTTTCCTATATAACTCTATGTAAAACAAGTGACCCCTGGTGCGGGGTCATTTATCACAATAGGGCTATGATTTGTACAATCTTGGTAATGAACCATAAGATGATGCTACATACCAAATATCTAAGCTCTAGGCCTAATGGATTCATAGAAGAAGATTTTTAAAGATTTTCCTATATAACTCTATGTAAAACAAGTGACCCCTGGTGCGGGGTCATTTATCATCATAGGGCTATGATTTGTACAATCTTGGTAATGGCCCATAAGATGATGCTACATACCAAATATCTAAGCTCTAGGCCTTGCAGTTTTGCAGAAGAAGATTTTCAAAGTTTGCATTTTTAAAATCTATTTTTAGCTCCTGTGACCTACTTTTTTAACCAATCTGAATAATTTGTACAACTTTGATAGAGGGCATCATAAGGATGATTCCTGTGAAGTTTGGTCAAAATCCCTTCAGCGGTTCATGAGGAGATGTTGTTTAAAGCAAATTGTTGACGACGGACGGACGGACGCACGCACGCACGGACGACGGACGACGGACAAAAGGCGATCACAATAGCTCACCATGAGCACGTTGTGCTCAGGTGAGCTAATAAAGTTCATGGTCAAATGGAGTAGCATACAGCTGACCCTATCTGAAAAACAGAAAATACTTTAACCCTTTCCCTCATAGAGGAAACCATGAAAAGACCTATGCGAACAGCATAAAACCAGATCAGCCTGCGAGTAACTCGCAGGCTGATCAGGTTTTATGCTGTTCGCTGCTCCTCAGTGGTCTGGAAATGAGGACTTTATGATTAAATTTGGTAAGGTTTAACTGTGGTTTTCTGCAGATCAGGCTTTATGTGGTACCTACTGAGTGCGTCAAAATGAGTCTATATGAGGGAAAGGGTTAACAACGATACTGACTGAGGGCTGTTACAAGCAGCCTTGAGTAAAGTAGCCTATTAAACCATTATTCTGACTGAGTATAAATCTTATCTAAAAAACATAATGCTGTAACATTATAGCATCCAATTACCCAATGTATATATACAACGTTCAGTCACACTATACAGACTATAAGCAGACCAATCTATGAACAATTTTCTACCTACTATTTAATTAACATTTATAATTATGCTGAGCACCAAACTCAGTCATGTTGCAGCCGGAGGTCAAACCCATGACCCTTAGCACTTCAACCTGCAGGCTGCCAAGGCCAGTACAGGCATGGTTGACCTACTTTGATGTCATGATGAACATTTCATTAATCTTTTTATCTTTTAACCTTTTGTTCCAAAGCAAGTGTGTGATGCAGGAATATTCCTGAGGCAAGATTATGAGAGACTAGCTCTGTTCCTTGCCTAAAATCCTATTAACCCTTTCCCTCATAGAGGATACCATGAATGATGAAAAGACCTATGCGAACAGCATAAAACCAGATCAGCCTGCGAGTAACTCGCAGGCTGATCAGGTTTTATGCTGTTCGCTGCTCCTCAGTGGTCTGGAAATGAGGACTTTATGATTAAATTTGGTAAGGTTTAACTGTGGTTTTCTGCAGATCAGGCTTTATGTGGTACCTATTGAGTGCGTCAAAATGAGTCTATATGAGGGAAAGGGTTAAAAAAATCCCTGAGTAAAATGTAAACCAGTCATCATAATAAGGCGAGTTCTTAGTTATTCTGATAAAAGCAGATATTTTTTTCCAGACAGAATTTTCCCTGTGCTAGTAATAACCTGCTGCTAATAAATATTCTTGTCTTCTTATACAGCAGCAGACATCTGTGGTCAAATACTTATATCGTAGATATAGCAAAGTACATCACAGTTCATGGCAAATGAACGCAAGCATGCCAACATCATAAAAAAAAATAATGAGAATGACCTCCCGTTCCAAAGTAATGGTGTACCAGTTAAGATCATTCGCACATGTTACATCAATATGTAACGAACCACAGCATTAATCTCACAACATCCAAGTTTATGTCAGCCGATATGAATCTTAACCCTTAAGATGCTAGACCTTTGCCACCAGTCTGGCCTGGCTCTTTACTGTTAGCTGACCAACTACAAGTCCCTAAAATTGGTAATGGACAGTTCCAAAAAAAGATGCCGGCTAGGTCCATTTGAGAAATTCAGCAGGTTAAGGGTTAAGCAATAAGCAATCCCATGACTCAGGCTACCACTTTACCATGAAAGCTGCCAGTAGAAAGAAGCTATGCTACCTGAGGTGCCAAATCCACAAACAAATACATATAGCAATAAATAATTCTTAAATACTAAAGAAGTATTTCATTGTCCCAATCTCTTTTATTTTTTTTCTTACCAAATATTGTGTCCATATATATATAGTAAATACTTAGGTCAACGTAGATATGTTTTCAACTTGACTTGTCATACCTATTTATTTTGAAAGGTTCTCTGTCAGTCCACCAGATCCAGCTTTACAACAATGGTCTGACCCTGGTCTATCAGACTTAAAATGGGTTAAACTATGTCAGGCACACTTAGTTGACTAACCAGTTCTTATACTCCTCTAATAATTGGCTCACACATATCATTTGCTAGCCAGCTAACTCCACAGTAGTCCTATCAAGCCTTGCCGACAAATTCATCAAATAGCATCCTCAAAAGCCTTGTGGCATAGTTAACATTTCTATATGCTGACAATGCATGTGGAGACATTTCAACTATCTGTAATTATTCCTGATAGAAATCTTCTCACTGCTGGAGATCTATATCTACTCTCCCTAGTGGTACAAAAAGCTTTTCAATTACACCTAAACTTAGATGTGCTAGTTGTCGGCTATCTCAAAATTCTACATGATGATTTAAATTTTTTCTTGAACAAATTCTTTTTTTTTCTTTCAGTTTTTGGAGTTCAGTCATAAAGCAACATCCAGGTAAAAACAAATGGGCAGATATTAAGACTGGATTGGCCCTTCGGTCCAAAGAGATTAAGACTGGATTGGCCCTTCGGTCCAAGGCCAATAAAAGCTACATATACATATATACAAATACCGTTCATCAGACAATGTGACCAACAAATGTCTGTACCTGATGGTGAAATTTCGACAATTTAACCCTTTACTTCATATAGATTCATTTTGACGAATTTACCTGTTACTTCAAGCAGATGCATTTTGACTCAATTAGCCTCTACTTCATGGAGATTCCAATTGAAACAGTCAGTTTACAACTGCATAAAAGTTCATTATCGACAAAAAAGTCTAAATATCATTATTGCTCGTTTGAAACTTTATATTACGATCTACATAAACAAAAAAAGTTGTATTTGTTCTGAAAATAATTAACATTAAAAATGATTTTTGATATTTGGGGTCGCTGGTTTGTGTACGTGTGTTTTCATGATTCATAAATTGGGAGAATTTCCACCACCGCAAAGATAGATATTTTCCATGGTCTTTACGTATAAGTATCTTTCTTTTTCATCACTATAGGATTCTTTAAAATGATTTACATATTATATATATATATCGATAAAATCAGGAATATGACTAAATAAATAGATCGATACGTGTCAGGATTAAATTTCTTTTCTTCATGCTATTCAAGTTCTATCAAGTGGAAAATTACATATGCAAATTTATTCTCCTCGCGCTATTTTTTTTTTTAAAAACAATAGCATCTGCCTATAAAAAGAACCAATAGAATTGTCAGATAACGTAAATCATAAGCCACATCTTGATCATTTGAATGTCTTCTAAGAAATAAACTTTAAATTTTGACAAGAAACTGTCAATGATGATTAACCCTTTCCCTCATATAGACTCATTTTGATGCACTCAATAGGTACCACATAAAGCCTGATCTGCAGAAAACCACTGTTAGATCTTACCAAATTTAATTATAAAGTCCTCATTTCCAGACCACTGAGGAGCAGCGAACAGCATAAAACCTGATCAGCCTGCGAGTTACTCGCAGGCTGATCTGGTTTTATGCTGTTCGCATAGGTCTTTTCATGGTATCTTCTATGAGAGAAAGGGTTAAAAACCAAAGATCAGATAAGGCATCAAAGTATGTCAAGGGGGAATAAAATATATATATACGTGTAACTGATTTGTCTGCTCTTTCAAATTAGATCGTATAAAAAATTTATAAGAACACAACTGTTGCAGAATGAAAAGTCATTCTGATGAGTTTGATTCTTTCGGATTTTGCTGAATACGCCTTTAAACAGACTTTGATCAAATAGAAAGTCATATAAATTACAATTCTATGTTTATCTAATTTGATAAACAATTAAAATATCCTTAATATGTCCAGCCTTTCTCTCACAAATCCTCTTCAAAATCCCAGCAGTATGAATGATCTCACATTTCCATTTAAGTTCAATCAAATAATTTATTAATTGATTATTACCTGCTGTTTTCTTGAGTCAAGAAAATTGAATATATATATATATATATATATATATATATATATATATATATATATTTTTATTTTTTTTTTTGGGGGGGGGGGGGGGTTTAAGATTTTTTTATGCTTAAGGGTGGGGTGGGTTCTCTTTTGTGACGTACTGATTTCAAACTGAAACAAGAGGGCCATGATGGCCCTGAATCGCTCACCTGATTATAAATGAGCAACATATGTTGGATTTTTCATATCGACCTACTTTTTGATCCCACATGACCCACTTTTGAACGTGTCCAAGATTTTATGGAAACAGACATTCTGACCAAGTTTCATAAAGATTGGGCCAAAAAATGTGGCCTCTAGAGTGTTAACAAGGTTTTTCTAAGATTTGACCTCATGACCTATTTTTTGACCCCACATGAACCAATTTCGAACTTGTCCAAGATTTTAGGAAAAAACATTCTGACTAGTTTCATAAGATTGGGCCAAAAATGTGTCCTCTAGAGTATTAACAAGGTTTTTCTAAGATTTGACCTCGTGACCTACTTTTTGACCCCACATGAACCAATTTCGAACTTGTCCAAGATTTTACGGAGAGAAACATTCTGACCTAGTTTCATGAAGATTGGGCCAAAAATGTGGCCTCTAGAGTGTTAACAAGGTTTTTCTAAGATTTGACCTCGTGACCTACTTTTTGACCCCACATGGCCCAAATTTGAACTTGTCCAAGATTTTATGGAAACAAACATTTTGACCAAGTTTCATGAAGATTTGGCCAAAAATGTGGCCTCTAGAGTGTTAACAAGGTTTTTATAAGACTTGACCTCGTGACCTAGTTTTTGACCCCACATGACCCAATTTCGAACTTGTCCAAGATTGTAAGGAGACAAACATTCTGGCCAAGTTTCTTGAAGATTAACCTAAATATATGGCTTCTAGAGTGCTATCAAACCAAATTGTTGACGACTCACGACGCACAAAAGCTCACCATTGAGCACGTTGAGCTCAGGTGAGCTTAAAATTGACCATTTAGGACAACTGTCCTAGGGAAAGTGGGTCCAATCTGAATCACTGAGTGAGGGAAGAACCTGGGTACACAGAGGCACCCGAGTAGAACCAATAACCTACTACATGGCAGCTTCATCCAAATGACAAGACCGGGACTCGAACCCACCCATGGTCCCGGGCTAAAGTCAGCAACACCACTCAGCCACAGAAGACCTTTGAAATCACTGATAATTGAACACTGTATCTCAAATGGTTGTTATTTACCTATTTTTCAACTTGTCCTTGAAATTGATAATGGCAAACAATAACAGCTATGCTGACCTAGCTTTCCGATTTTCCGAAAATGTAAACAAGCTTTAGATTGCATTTTCCGCCTAAGTGTTTACTGCCCTTTCTGTTTTTATTTCAGTTAAAAAAAAAAATAATGAAGATACCTGTTCTATTATTTAAGAGAATCAACAATGTAGTGTAGCTAAACTTAAGTCCAAACCCAGGAAGATGTTACAAAGGACAAACACTAATTACCAGTAACCAATATACTTGATGTAACTACCACTTCACTGTGAATACAGTGCAACTGCATGGAATGTCATGTTTTGTTTGTTTGTTTGTTATGTTAATCTTATAGTGTCTCTGTGTTACAAAATATCTCAAGCTTTATACATTTACTCGAATCTTTGTATGTTGCTACCCAAATGTGCAATTTTACTCAAGTCAGATCAGAACTAACCTTTCTTCTCATGTCGACACAACTGAGGAAATGACAAACAGAGCAGACCAAGATCAGACAGCTCCTGAAAGGAACTGTCAGGTAAGGATCTCATCTGTTTGATCATACAATATTTAAGCTCTTAAGATTCTACAGTCTGCAAAGCATAACATCCATTGTTTTATTCTATTTGAAGTCAAATGACAAATTTTTATGCGGATATTCATGAGGTAAAGGGTTAATTAATGCAAAAAGAAATCTCGGTCTGACCAGACGACACAGGACTGCCGTCTGCAGTTATTCTCTCTCAGTTACTTGCAGGTTGATTTAGCTTTATTCTGGTTACAGAGGTAGGTGTCACCTAATGCATAGATTTAGATAACCACCTCTCAGTGCATCTACCCATATTTGAAACATTATATGTAATAATGATCAGTGTTTACATATGCACGTTTGTTACCATGCTTTACAGGGTGGTACATTATTTATTAATTATCCGGTCACACTCTAACTGCTTCCAACATAATATGTACATTTGTCTCTATGCAGTAGAATTGCCTTACTAATGATAGGCTTTATCAGGGACCTATAATAATATTGATTCTTGGAAGTCCTTTGCGGCATTTTCAATACATACCCACTGAGCCATCACATTTAAGTGGGATTTAAAAGCTGCTAATAAATTATCAAGTATTAATATTATGAAAATTTTCTGAGAAACCAAAGAGGATATAGGTTCTTCTATTGTATGAATAGAATGTGACAGTTTTTCTCAATACAGTATTACTTACTAGCAAGAAAATTTTAAAGCAATTCTTTGAGATGTAGCAATTTAAAGGTTTCTCTATATGAACTGGTGTTGTCATGTTTTTTCCCCCTCTTTTGGGTTGAGGGGGGAGAGAGGGTAAATGTTGGTATCAAGACTACCAGTACACAAAAATTCTAAATTCTTATAAAGGTAATAAGCAGAAACCAAATACACTGTCCTCTTTGGAGCTATGCGATATGGACCCCTACATCAATGTTTCAGGACACCAACCACTTCAACACTTTATCAACAGACAAGGTATTGCCAAATGACAAAACCTCCAAATAATTCAGCACCAAAGAAGTCTGCTGTGCTCTGATTTGGTGTCAATATTGCCCAAAATGACACATATTGTTATAAGTGAAAAATAATGAAAATCACAGTGACTACCTTAACAGGAGCATCGAAGCTGACACTGGTGGGCTTGCTTACGCCAAACGTAGGAGGCCTTATAAGTGCTCCCTGGTTGCGTTTTTCTTTCTCCGCCTGCTTGGCCAGGTTCTTCAACATCTCCTTGCTCACGTCAGGTAGCTGCACCGAGCTGCAACACAGACAAAATACATACTGTTACTATACTGACTATATTCCATTAGTTTTCAGGTATTTGACAAACCTTCTTTTATGCCATTATACAGTGCATCTCTACTTATAACTGGGCCCATATCAAATTATTTTAAATGGATCTAATAATTTTTATTCACTCACTGTGAAAATCCATCTTTAGACTCAAGGTAACTACAACCAATATCATATCATGAGAATTTGGGGTATTATAAAGAAAGTTTTGAAAAAAGAATCCGCTAACATTACTACATGAAAAATTTAGTATAAGTTACAATGAATTCTCAGCAACTCCTAATGTGGAATCCTTCACTCCAGTTTTGGGAAAAGGCCTACTGTTCTAATCATAGACACATAGGAGCATTCAAACCTACTGGCAAGGGCACCAGTTGTCAGTCTCCTGGTGAGAACCCGGATACTAAAAAAGTTAACAACCAAATTTTTTTTAATGTTAAGAATCAGAGAATCATGAATTAATGCATTAAACACTTACAGAGCGACAATACAGTTCCTGAGTGATAGGGAGGTGTTGCAAGAAATAGATTTAAAATGCAGAAAATGCACCTTCATCAACCCTGCAATATCATCTACTGTTTGAATAGCATACATAATCTGCACTTCATTAATTCTACCCTATCAAATCCTGCCTGTAGGCATATTTTACCTTCTTCCTTGTACCCATGATTAAATGCAGTGTCTCACTGTTGGTTAAATGCAGTGAAATGATCACCTCTCTTCTCACTAACATGACATTCTGGCTTTACGCTAGCCCAGTTCAGTTCTTACTGATTGTTAAACCTCTTCCAAGATTTGCATTCTTGCTGCCATTTCTTCATCATGCAGAGTCAAGTGTGACCTATGCATTATACCACTGCCGGAGTGACGTGCTCATAAACTGGCAGCGTTTCTGAGAGGCATATAATGTTTACATCATACTTCATAGTCGAGATGCATTAAACCAGAAATGAAACACAACAATTTTGCGGAAGATGTTTTTCTTTCTTTCTTTTTTATTTGTAGATTTAATATTGTTAAGCGTTCAACACTCGGACGCTTAACATAGACCTCATAGCATTAACCCTTTCCCTCATAGAGGAAACCATGAAAAGACCTATGCAAACAGCATAAAACCAGATTAGCCAGATCAGGTTTTATGCTGTTCGCTGCTCCTCAGTGGTCTGGAAATGAGGACTTTAAAATTAAATTTGGTAAGGTTTAACTTTGGTTTTCTGCAGGTCAGGCTTTATGTGGTACCTATTGAGTGCGTCAAAATGAGTCTATATGAGGGAAAGGGTTAATTAAGCCATCATTTTAACAAGATGTATGTTTAACTGATAGGAAGAACAGGAAGGTTGGCCAACAAATTTACAAACCATACTAGTGTACAGAAATAGTGTCCCATAAAGTGAATGATCATATATGTAACAGATACAGATCATTTTGAGGTCATAAACATGCCTCAAGGCACCTTTTTTTAACATCATGTTTGTTAAATATTTCAATATGGACAAAATTTAATATGAGTTTTTCGCATGTTTACAAGCACTTAAGGAATTTCATCTAAAGTCAAAAGAGTATAGCTCCACATGTGAATATATATTATATAGAAGCTGACATGATTTGTCATTTCATATCACATTTTGACTAAACGAGTTAATGAAAATGTTATTAAGCCAGCCTCTGGAAGGCTTAATCACATTCTCATGAACTCATTTGGAGAAATTTGATATGAAATGAAAATTCACATTGGATTCTTCTTATTATGTGAATTACACTAAGTATGTGGTGATTATAACAACAACAAAAAAACAAGATTATGATAAACTGACTGTGAATGACTATTTGTAATCTTACATCCAGAAAAAAGATTCAAACAGTAGCTGAAAGTAATGACCGAATGTGTATATTTCTCATACATTATCAACATAACAGTAATTAATACATATTTTCAAACAAACTTAGTTGCATTAAATACATTTTCATCCTATCACCACTCACATTGTGGTACAAACTGCCTATCGAATAAACTTAGCTTTATACTCATTCGTGACTTTTTATATACTCTGCCGTCAGCCTTGACTATTTTCTTGTTTACTACATGTATGACATCACAGAGTTGACTATTGTGTGATCAGATAGTTTGTTTATGTTACGATCTTTTTTTTCAATTTTTCCTGTGTATTGCTTTGAAATAATAGGATAAATAGAATACTAGGTAAGTGTTGAATAAAGATAGGTTTATCCTGCTCAGCTTAGAAAATATAAACCGCTCTCCAAGGCTCGCAGGAAAAACTTATCTTTATTCAACATTAATCTGGTATTCTCTATGAAATCCAGCTGTTTGAGTTCAACACAATATGCATACAGTACACACGTGTGATCCACAGAGTACACATGTGTGATCCAAAGAGCACACACGTGTGATCCACAGAGCACACACGTCTGATCCATAGTAAAAAAAAGTTAAATGTAATGTATTAAGTACAAAAAAAAATGCAATAATTATATGAAATGGGAAAGAACTTCATTAAGCATATTATCATATGAAAAAATATATTACAAAACAAAACAATGTGTCTGTAAATGACAATCAATCTGACCATAAAGGCCCTCATTAAAAATGTGTTGCATATTCACATATAACATGAACCTCTACACTGGCAAAACCAAAAACAAAATAAGTATCTATCAGAGACCATTTTATTATGCCACAAAACCCATTTCCAATGAATTTAAAACCGATTATGGCTGGAATAAGAGTGTTTGATTGCCACAGATTCATGTCCCCATGACAACGGTATGTACATGCTAGATTAGATGAAGAACAAGCCATTCCATGGCAATTTATCAGTTTACCCAACATTAAGTCTTTATTAATATTGGATATCATATTTCATTATTAATATCATTTGCACATACTGAAGATTTTCAGCCACTTACGGCCCTGGTCCTATGGCAATCTTAAACCAGTATATTTCCCAACCTGCAAATAATTTTCTGTTCAAATGATAAAAATTCGGATTACGATTGCTAAGATTAAAAATACGATACAACAAAGCGTTAAAGATCATTTTAAGAATCATGCCTTAAAGACTTCCCATGGCTTAGAGTCGATGATGAGGGCTCAGCGAAATGTCGAATTTGACGCAATAACAGATGCATAAGACAATTCTGCGGTGTTAAACAATTCAATTGTTAAATCAGTCAGTAAAAATGTTTCAAATTTCAGTGTTAATGTAGTTCATATAATGTTTTTTTACATGCCTAAATTAATTTATTGAAAGTAGTAATAAAATTTCAATTATTTGAATTTATTTCCATATTTTATACTAATAGTTTTTCAAAAAGTACGGATAAGTAGTGTTTTGCTACGGACAAGTGAAATCTTAATTTTGGTTGTCCGTGGACAAGTAAAATAAAGAGAGATTTCGCCACCCCTGCCCCGCTCCAATAAGTTCCAAGGATCACAGGATTTACTTATTCAAAGGACTCAGAGTCTCAATTTCTAAAGAACAAAACTTAACCAGAAGGAATTTAAACTTTTACCTCATGAATCAGTGTTTTCTCTAGAGCATGTTTCTTGCGTCTTTGACACAATCAATATGATGTTGACCAAAGGCATTTGATATTTGTGTCATTTATGAGTAACTTAAATCTAAATGTACTTACTGTAAACACTCATGTATTGTGCGCATTTCTATGACTTCAATTTCGATTTCGGAGAAGGGGTGCGCACAATATAAGAGAATTCATTTTTTTCGTAATGTTTCTAAACTTTACCCCACCCATTAAGAGGCAATATCGGCGATACAGTTACAGTGATTTACAATATAGCATTAGATGTCATTAAGTGATGCAACAAAGTGATTCCTTAAAAGAAACCCTTGTTGTTTATACAATAATTGTTGAATTCAAATATTATTTCCAAATACAGGTAGTTGAAAATTGAAACTTATGCAAGAAACAATAATGTTAATTGAAATCATCATCTCTTCACAACTGTCAAAAGAATGCAGTTTTACAGAGGCAATACACAGAAATCAAGATGCCTAAACAAAGCATCACTTCATTTGATAAAAAGAATTTCTAATGTTTTAGCATTACGAATCCAATGAAATGCTTTATCAATAAATGTATGAGACAGTTATTTTGCTTCTAGTCCAGTTCTCCAGAGAGGAACATGGCTTCTATAAATAGATGAAATCTGCAAACATGATTCATATGTACAATGCTTCAAATTTAGTAGATGGGTCTTACTCTGTTCAGTATTGATTAAAACCAGGAAATTTACATCTACTACTGACTGAGTACAGTACTTGGTATATGGTCATAGATTGTTGGGTTTAACGTTCCACAGACAGTAATTCAGCCATTTCGATACTATGTTTACTTCAGACAAATATAGTGCTGCCACAATGCATTATCACGCCTAAGGCATGTGGGAATGATATCACAACTGGTCACATTATCCTGACACCCTGGGCCAACCAGTCCTGGAACTACCTTTATATGCTGAGTACCAATCAGTACCATTATTTGCAACTTGGGTATGTCTTGGCCGGGCATTGAACACATGACCTCCCATTCCCAAGGCGAATGCTCTTACCATTCAGCCAACGGAGGTGGTACAATTTACATCTACTACTGACTGAGTACAGTACTTGGTATATGGTCATAGATTGTTGGGTTTAACGTTCCACAGACAGTAATTCAGCCATTTCGATACTATGTTTACTTCAGACAAATATAGTGCTGCCACAATGCATTATCACGCCTAAGGCATGTGGGAATGATATCACAACTGGTCACATTATCCTGACACCCTGGGCCAACCAGTCCTGGAACTACCTTTATATGCTGAGTACCAATCAGTACCATTATTTGCAACTTGGGTATGTCTTGGCCGGGCATTGAACACATGACCTCCCATTCCCAAGGCGAATGCTCTTACCATTCAGCCAACGGAGGTGGTACAATTTACATCTACTACTGACTGAGTACAGTACTTGGTATATGGTCATAGATTGTTGGGTTTAACGTTCCACAGACAGTAATTCAGCCATTTCGATACTATGTTTACTTCAGACAAATATAGTGCTGCCACAATGCAGTATCACGCCTAAGGCATGTGGGAATGATATCACAACTGGTCACATTATCCTGACACCCTGGGCCAACCAGTCCTGGAACTACCTTTATATGCTGAGTACCAATCAGTACCATTATTTGCAACTTGGGTATGTCTTGGCTGGGCATTGAACACATGACCTCCCATTCCCAAGGCGAATGCTCTTACCATTCAGCCAACGGAGGTGGTACATTACACACAACACTGTACCAGTTTTGTTGTATATTTGTTGGGTTTAATTACATCATTCAGTCATTTAGAGACTATGTCTACTTGTGACAGATATGGTGCTACCACTGCTGTATCATACCATACACACATGGCACAATACCTATCCTGACACCATGCCATCAGTCCTGGAAATATGCTAAGTACCCTCATACTTGGCACCAAGCACGGGACCATAAGTATTGGTATCATTTTTTACACAGCCAGAGATCAAACACACAAACGCCCAATTCCAGAAAGGATGTTAAAATGAAACGGCCACTGGAACCATAAAAAATCTTTAAAATTAAAATGTCTATATTTATGTAAAAGAAACATGTTCCCCTGCTTTATAGTTCCATTTATCGAACCATATTCAGATTATTAAGAAAAGCAATATTTTAAATCTTAGAATCCCATACCTCCCCCACCAAGTAACACATGATGTCTGAAAAAAGTCTTGGTCTCCTAGGAGAGTGGGAGGGAGCTACCAGATCTTCCTGTATGCAGACACCATTAGTTATTGTTCAATGCATTGGAATGCTGAGTGGCTTGCCAACATTTTCATGAGCAGTGTACTACATGGCAGTATACCGTGAACAGAGAAAAAAACTCATGCCTGCCTCATATCACTTCATATTGTTCAGAATGAAAAGTCGTTTTCCTCTTAAAGGATTTAACTTCTCACACATAAATGCACAAGGACACTTCAAGGGTAGGATCTGAGCTTAAAACCTGCAAGATTACTAAGAATCTAGTATCTATCAAGATTTTAAACTGAAAGGTCATGTAATAAATCCAGCCAACAACAAGATATATTTCTGGAAGATTAGAGATACTTTTCCAAAAGCCCACTTAAGCAATTTTTTATATTAGGTCATTCAAGAAAAAATCTATCAACAATGCAACTATGAATTTACGTTCTTAAACAAATGATAAAGCGTGAACCTATTTATGCTTAGCTATGATTAGCTTCTCTCCAGATGTGTGGAAGCAGTAATCAGTCTTCTTGTTAACCTGACTTCTCCAGTAAACGTGGTGAGCTACTGTGATTAACACAGCGTATTCCCAAGTACTGCTGTAACCTGCTACACAGTTTGCCCTTTAACAGTTTTGTGTACTTTTAACTTGACATATATATATATATGTATATACACATACAAGATGGTATGCTAATGAGACAACAGTCCAGCATTATAGAAGACAACTGACTGCTTATCAATCAAAAAACATAAACACATTGTACATGTATTGTCTTGTCTGTATATCCACACTTTGCTCATAGATCATTTCTGTTTCCAATATTTATGAATATGTAAGTAAACTTATTGATAGGACAAATTAAAGAAAATCCTGTTATCAGGTTATTCACATATAAAAAACACAATGACAAAGGGGGGGGGGGGGGATTTTGTCTAAAAGTTATTATGATTTTAATGAAACCATGAACATACATGACAACTTGTTTTTGAACCCCTCATGCCAACAAATGGCTTTTAACCCAGTACTCTACAGAAAGTGAGAAACCTGAAGCTAAGTTTACAGATAAACACTTTCAACAAAAACAAACAATGCAAAAACAGACCAAGCATATAACATTTGTAATTATTCATGATTTATAAACAGATGCATGTGATTGTTTGTAGGGGTGCATCAGCACCATAGCCTGAGACCAATCATGAATGTAACCAATTAAAAAAACTTTCATAACTTTATTTGATTATCTATAAGCTTATATTCACAAACATTGTGAATTAAATAAACAATACAAAATAAAAAAGAAAAATGCAACCAAATCAGTCTGCAAGTACCAACTACTTAGCATCTGAATTTATTCAAAAACTTGATTGGGAAACTATTTCTTACAACTTAAATATCTATCCCTCTCAACAGTCCCTGGGTTGGTTATTCTGTGGCTGGGAAGGTTATGAAAAATGCCTGCCCCTGAGTTTGAACCAACAACTTTTGGATCCGAAGTTAAGTAAGTTTCCCCTGGAACAGGATGCCCTAGCAAAAAATCAAGATGCAATAATTAACATGATGATTGATCATTGATAATCAGGTCAGTCCAATCATTTCCTCCAGTCTGCAGTATCTATTCTAGAATTCAAAATTTAGGGGAGATTTTCCGCCCAACTATCCAAAATCAGGGGGGATATTTCAAAGTCAGGAGCCCGGATGGATTACACTGAAACATGTTGTGTTCAAAACCCTTTTAATTTATTTTGCCCAATATCCACACTGCACCAGCACTTGTAACTGATTAGATGACAGGATGTTTTGGCTGTCAGGATTGACCAAAGCCTTATTTTCTTAAATTTAATATCAGTTATTTGTTGCTTTGACATTTTGACTGCACAAAGGATCATAGAATGGTTAATTAATATATTTCATATGAAAATATTTACTGAATTACAGCGCTCATAATGTTAATGTGCCAAAAATATTTTAAACTTATTCCACCCGGTATGCATATTAACAAATACCATAATGACTTGACTATTTGAGTTTACCGTCGCTTTGACAGTATTTCAGTCATATAGCGACGTCCAGCTAATTACAGGTGGAGGAAGACCCAAAATGCACGGAGGCATCCGGGTAGAACCACAGACCTAAAATACCATAATGTATCAGTATAGTGGAATCAAAGCAGCAGTGACAGATAGCCTTCAAAAAGGCGTGGTGACATGCATTTTCTTTTTCATCAGTGGGTATCAAGCGGGATTTTCATGCACATCAGGGTTCCACATTAACCTTTTTGAGAGCTGGACCAGTGGTCCAGTAACTTAGAAAACCTACTAGACCTGACCTTAACTGAACTAGACCGAAGTGTAAAACACATACATGTCATACTTAGATCAATATACTTACTTTGAAATACCTAACAGTGTTTTTTTTTCCATGTTTACCTTTAGAAATGAATAAAGGTCTACAAAGTTAATACTAGAATTACTCTTGTGTTATATGCTTTTCATTAACATTGCATGAACACCTTGACTGTACCTACATGGAAATCCCCATATATGCGAGTTCCGGATAATGTCTATTGTTAAATGATTTTCAAGCAATTCCATTTAAAGCAAAACGATCTGTTTCTTGTCATCTATTCATAAAGTTTTCTTGATTCCTCTTTACCTTTTTCGTTCATTACTGACATTGTCTTTTTTGTCGGATGAAAAGACTATTTGACATTTTTCATATCGACTGCACACTGCGGTAAAAACAAATCGCAAAAAGGTCTATTGTCATTTTACATGGGATCCCAGCATAATAAGAAGATTAGCGTTCATGCATTAACTGGCATCTCTAGCATTTTTAAATCAAATTTTATTCATTATAATACGAAGATTTCGTAAACATTATAAAATGAAAAGTTAGATGAAGAAATAAGCTTTCTTAGCTTAGTATTACGACATTGAAATTGGCAAGTGCGTGTGGGAAATAGCCTCGTTCTGAAAACACAAACAAAAGAGTTAACCCTTTCCCTCATATAGACTCATTTTGACGCACTCATTAGGTACCACATAAAGCCTGATCTGCAGAAAACCACAGTTAAATCTTAGCAAATTTAATTACAAAATCCCCATTTCCAGACCACTGAGGAGCAGCGAACAGCATAAAACCTGATCAGCCTGCTAGTTACTCACAGGCTGATCTGGTTTTATGTTGTTCGCAAAGGTCTTTTCATGGTTTCCTCTATGAGAGAAAGGGTTAACAAGGTTGTTACTGAAAATGCTGCTATATAAAGTAGACTGATCTGGTTTTATGTTGTTCGCATAGGTCTTTTCATGGTTTCCTCTATGAGGGAAGGGGTTAACAAGGTTGTTACTGAAAATGCTGCTATATATAGCACACGCGGGTTTTTCAAGAAACTGTTTCATCAAGGATCGATAGTTTGGCCATTACAGTTATTTCTGTGCTCTTAATGTGTCAATAAATAAAATTTCTGCGAACTTTGACCAATTTAGAACACGACCAGTCGGTCGTGTTAGCCTAGGACTTAGGTGGACCAGACCATCAATCTACTAGTGAGTGTCGTTCGGTCAGGCCTTCATGTCGAACCCTGCACATGATTTTAATTCATGTAGAATCTTTGAAGAAAATGTGAGAATTCCTCAATCCCACGTCCTAGAATAGACATTGATTCTGATATGGTTATTTTTTTGTATAGCATGGTGTTTGTTTGTTTGTTGGGTTTAACATCCCACCAACCGTATTTCAGGCATTTGGAAACGATGTCTAATTGAGACAGCTATAGTGACACTGCACTGTGCAGTATCAGGCCATACACATGTGGAATGGTACAACACCCAGTCACATTATCCTGACACCGGGCCAACCAGTCCTGGAACCACCCTTATATGCTGAGCATCAAGCAAGGGAGCTATAATAGCACCTTTTTTTTAAGACTTTGGTATCTCACAGCCAGGGATCAAACCCACGACCTCCTGCTCCCGAGGCAGACACTCTAAGCACTTGGCCACCGGGGACGTAATAGCATGTAATATCTGATAATCTGATAAGATCATAAGCCAACTATTGATTAATCAATTATCACACATATAGATATTTATACATATATATACTGAAACACAAAACCTGCTTCCATAACATCAAAATATAATCCTGAATTCAACATATAAAAGACTATTTACTGAGAAAAAGTTGTCAGATACACACACACACACAAATTACCATAAACACTCATGTTCCTATGACTTCTATATTGATTTTGGAGAATTCAGTTTTTCTTTTGTTTTCCAGAATTTTACCCCACCCATTAAGAAGTTGTATTGGCGAAGTCTATAGGTATATTTCATCTAGATAAAATTGGTATTAAAGCTTTATCGTATTTACTTGCCTGAAAATTGTTGTCTGTAATATCTATCATATTGTGAAATAAATGCTTACAAAATCATTGTTCTCGTATTCATATTTTTTGTTTATATTAATACGATTCACCTGAAACTTGTACAATACTCTACTTTACATAATAATTAATTGACGACATATAGCTGAATGCAATGTTTATATCATCATTACTGAAACCAAATTGCCACCTATTAATTAGTTGTTCTAATCATATAACCAGTTAGTACATTCAGACAATATTCTGGCTAGTTAGTATCATTTTGGACAGAACTGTCTGGTTTATGATAATTGTTCACCGAAAAATGCCATGTATTGTGCACATTCATGTATAGTGCGCAGCTCGAGTTTGAGGCTCGAAACCTTGGAAAAAAGTATTTCCCTTCTATAATGCATGTATCTTTTTCGTACAACGAGGTGGCAGCCATCTTGTTTACTCGTGGTTGTTTTGCAGATATTCGATTGCACAACAGGTGGAAATATTCTGCTGCTTCCACAAGTCAGGTGTAATGTAGTGATTATTTTCACATCTTTAGTATCCACATGCATTTGCATTGTTACCTTGTTAAAGCTGATAGTTTGAGTTATAATCTAAACTACCAACACCATCTGGTTTGTTTTTTGCAAGTCTCTGAACAAAGGGTATTTGAAGTACACAATTATCATGAACCAAACAGCTCTGTCCAATACGAAACTTGTCAAAATTTTGTAGGATTGAACAGAAATTAATAAAATACTGTTTATTTATGCATGGTCACTGAAATGTAACATCGCATCTGTTTGTATGTTGTCAATTAATTATTATGTAAAGCACAGTACTGAACAGTATGGGGTTTCCAATTGAAGCGTAAGAAATTTGAAACACAAGTATGAGAAAGAGAACAATGATTTTGTAAACATTTATTGTACAAAACCATGATAGAAATCACAAATAGACAACATTTTACAGGCAAGTACATACGATCAAGCTTTAAAATCAATTTTGCGCATGAAATATACCAACAGACTCTACTGATACGGCTTCCTAGTGGGTGGGGAAAAGTTTGGGAAAATACGAAAATAAAGTTCTCTTGTATTGTGTGCACCCCTCTTTCAGAAACGAAATATAAGTTAAACAAGAGGGCCATGATGGCCCTGGATCGCTCACCTGATATCATTAGGCTATGTAAAATCAAGTGACCCCTGGGGCAGAGCCAATTTTGACCCCAGGGTCATGATTTGAACAAACTGGGTAGAGGTCTATTAGCCCATGTTACATACCAAATATCTAAACTCCAGACCTTGTGGTTTTTGAGAAGAAATTTTTCTAGATTTTTTTCCAAAATAAGTCTATGTAAAATCAAGTGATCCCTGGGGAGGGGCCAATATTTTCACCAAATATCTAAATGCCAGGCCATGTGTTTTCTAGTTTCCTAAAAAGAAGAATTTTCAAGTTATTTCTATATTAGCCTATGTAAAATCATGTGACCCCTGGGGCGGGGCCAAATTTGACCCCAGGGCATGATTTGAACAAACTTGGTAGTGATCTACTAGACAATGCTGCACACCAAATATCTAAACCCTAGGCCTTGTGGTTTCTGAGAAGAAGATTTTTCAAGTTTTTCCTATATGAGCCTATGTTAAATCAAGTTGACCCCTGGTGGGTGGGGCCAATTTTGACCCCAGGGTCATAATTTGAACAATCTTGGTAGAGAGTCATAAGATCATGCTACATACCAAATATCTAAACTCCAGGCCTTGTGGTTTCTGAGAAGAAGATTTTTTCAAGTATTTCCTATATTAGCTTATGTTAAATCAAGTGACCCCTGGGGCAGGGCCAAATTTGACCCCAGGGTCATAATTTTGAACAATCTTGGTAGAGAGTCATAAGATCATGCTACATACCAAATATCTAAACTCCAGGCCTTGTGGTTTCTGAGAAGAAGATTTTTTCAAGTATTTCCTATATTAGCTTATGTTAAATCAAGTGACCCCTGGGGACACACCAAATATCTTAACTCTATGCCTTGTGGTTTCTGAAAAGAAGATTTTTCAAGTTTTTTCCTATATAGCCTATGTAAATCAGTGACCCTGGGGCGGGGCCAATTTTGACCCCAGGGCATATTTACAACTTGGTAGGATCTAAGACATGCTCAAACAAAAATCAAAAGGCTAGGCCTTGTGGTTTCGGAGAAGAAGATTTTTTCAAGTTTTTCCTATATTAGCCTATGTTAAATCAAGTGACCCCTGGGGCGGGGTCAATTTTGACCCCAGGGCCATAATTTGAACAATCTTGGTAGAGAGTCATAAGATCATGCTACAACCAAAAATCAAAAGGCTAGGCCTTGTGGTTTCGGAGAAGAAGATTTTTAAAATTTTCATTTTTAAAATCTATTTTTAGCTCCTGTGACCTAGATTTTTGACCAATCAAAATAATTTTAACAACTTCGGATAAGGGCCCCATAATGAACATTCCTGTGAAGTTTTATCAAAATTGACCAAGCGGTTAAGGAGGAGATGTCGTTTGAAGCAAAATGTTGACGGACGACGGACGGACGGACGACGGACGGACGACGGACGGACGGACGACGGACGGACGGACGACGGACGAAGACCGGTCACAATAGCTCACCTTGAGCCTCTGGCTCAGGTGAGCTAAAAAGAACACACAATACATGGAATTTTACAGTACTTCAAATACCAACTGGAAATAGACTCGCAACAAACAAAAACATGAGGTGTCAACATTTAAAGACTATAGTATTACTGAAATTACTGGCCATAATAAACATCAATGTAACAATGCAAAATGAATGTGGATACTAGAGGTGTAAATATTGATTGTCGCATGACCGACTTACGGAAACAGTAAAACCTGAGTTACTTTAGATCAATCAAACATGGGCAAAACACATGCGGCTAAGCAAAATTGCAGCCTCCCCTAAGTACGAAGAATGAATGCTCATTTTAGAAGGGAAATAGAGTTTTTCAAAGGTTTGAACCTTACACTCAGGAAGTGCACTATACATGAGTATGCACAATACATGAGCGTTTACAGTACCCCCTTAGAACCAAGATTTACAAAAAGACTAACAGTCTCTGCATCGCCAAAGATTTCAATACAGTACTATATACTGAAAAACGAGGCAGGCTGGTCTGACTGTCCTGGGGTCTGTCACATGACATAGATGGGACAACAAACATGAACATGATTCATGAAATAAAATAAAGTGTATAACTTTCTAATTCTTCAATAACAGTTTTGACCTCATGAACTGGGGAACTTGTACAATTTTGTTTGGCTGTTGGATTTTTTTTTTTACATCCATGATCCAACCATATGCATTTATACTGCTTATGTTTACTTGACACAGTACCTCAGGTACAGTTTTACACTTTCTGTTGTTGGGTTCAATCAGAGAACAAGCCTTAGTCTTTGCTCTTATCTAATGATTGATTATTTTTCTCAATACAGAGATTTCTAGTTTTATTTGAAGTGCTTGTTGTTTTAAATGTAGTATTATGTTAGATTTTAGCACAAAAGTTATGTTATTCTCGAAGACAATCTCAACATTTCTATTACTCTCTGAACATAGTAAGTTGGAATACTAATATTAGCATTCATACTGAATTTAAGTCAAGGTCATACATGATAACATTTTCAAACATCACCAATTTTAATGGCCTTATAGAATTTTCTTTTCATAAAAAAAAGAGATGCCACAGTGCTGTATCTGTGTATATACATGATGATGTGGCATGCTACCTCATCCTGTCTCACTGACCAATGAGTCCTGGAAATACCCTGCATTTATGCACAGTGCCAAATTGAGACAGCCTCTACATGGTATATCATTGGATGATAGATTGGGAGTTAAACATGAGACCTTCCGTCTTTGAGGCAGACACTTAATTTTACCACTTACAAACATAGGATGTTAAAAACAGCTTTAGAGATGTATATTGTGTAGAATTTCAAATGACAGCTACCGGAGACATAAATTCAGTGCTACCAATGAGGCACTCAGCATGACATGCTATTTTCTAACTTGATGTAATGCTTCAAGTTCTCCTAAAGGAGGTACTGACAACATTCAAGGATACATAAATGTAAATTAAGCAACACATTGCATAATGAGACTGGGTGGGGTAATAAAACATTTGTGCGTATTTTTCTTTTGTCCTTCTTCATTATGGCTGATCAGTAATGGGGTGACAGTGTATGCAAATGACAGTAAAATACAATCTTGTAATATAAACAATTAATAAACGCAACCCTACATCACATGCAGTCAAACTCAAAACTCTCCCATTGTTCTTAAATTGTGTTGTACAATAAATGTATGCATTTAATTTATATACAAGTCCTTTGAATATTGCAAACAGATGTATTCACTTTTGAAAGAAACTAATTTAATAAAAAAATTATTATGTGTGATGTCTCAGTTTCCTTTTACTTTCTTTTCTCTATTTCTTCTTTGAGAAATTTCTGTCACTACTGCCAAAAAGGAGCGTGTCAAATTAAAACCGTCATTCTTGACACAAACATAAACAAATGCACGACACTCTGAGCTACTAAAGGAAAATCATTATCACCGAACTTTGCTCATATAAATGTTATCTAGTATTTCCGAAAAGCACCTGTCGGTATGCTAATGAACATTGAAATTTGAATATTAGGAGAAACAGGGACCAGACGGATTGACATGATTAAGCAAAAACTCACAGTCACATTTAGGACTGAAATCTTACCTTCTTGAATCAGACATTTTGTTCAATTCTTATACGTTTCAAACAAACAGTGAAAGTCTGTGAGAAAACCCTTTCACTACTGAAACAAGTAAGTTTCAGTTACGAGACTTGTCCCAGATTGAGACTAACGGTCTACATGATTAGCCCTGGTCATGCTAGCTTTTCTCGTTTGTATGAACATTTATCTTCTAATCTTTCTGTGAATTGAACAAATTATACACCACGTTCATCATTGTAAAATATCAGAGAGTCTTTAACAACAACTTTCGTAATAAAATCCAACAATCATTTCAACTGTATGTCATCCATAGCGATCTTATTTACAGATGCTCGCGAACTACTTTCTTGCGCAGTGAGAAACCTATACAATTTAGTAACGGATGTTTAATTTCGTCTAAAAGTAATAACCATTATTAAATCAATCATTTTTGAAATTATACATCTTACTTTTAACGATTCAGAGCTATGATAAGAGACAATTTATTTTTACTCGGAACTATATCGTACATATCAACTTCCGGTATGTGTTATTCGGTTTTCTTTTACGTCAAAGTGTCATGTGACCAAATTTGGGGGACTGTTGAATCTACGTTTTTTTTTGTCAGTAAATATCACATACACGTGTATGTGTTATTAAGTGGACATGGAACCAAGACAGTATAATTGACCATCGTTAAGTATATATTGAATTCAACCTTATTTTTTTTTTGAAGATAATCAATTTAAATCAATCTGAAGAAGAGCGTTTTAAGTATAGAAGTTGAAGATAAGGACAATTAATATTTAAATAATACAGTTATTATAAAAAGGAAAAGGTTAACAAGAAAATAGCATTTTGCGCGAGTGATTAAGAAATTAATTCATTTTTAATAAAGATTTAACTTGATAATCCCTTGTCTATTTGGAGATGAGATTTCAGAAGCCGCGACGTTCAATCGCTTAGTACTAATTCTACCGGTACTTATATAACGTTACTGCTGCTCACGATGTTATGAATTAGCTTAGAATAAATTTTTTTAAAAAATCAAAAATATCGAGGGAGGGGAATAAAGAAAGTTATGATCTAATCATACAGATAGATAGACCTAGTAAGTAACAAATTAGATGTGATGTTAAGATCCGACCACAGTTTTTCGGACGCTTGATCCTATGGCGGCAGCGAGTTGGTGGCTAGCTTTTGTTATGCACAGACCAAAAGTCGACATCTTAATGTTGAGAGAACAAATACTCGAGCTTTGAAGACAACTGACACTGCTCATCAACCAAAAAACACAAACAGGCCTACACTAAACTGTGCGTTTACAATTTGTACACAGTTCATCTTAATTTCTAATACAACGTATTTATAAATTTATCAATATGTGGTATATAAAGAAATTAATTTGTGTTAACACAAATATAACTTTAAATAACATATAAAACCACAGAACGTCGAAATATAACAAATAGACCTTGGCTGGTGAAAATAAATTTGTCAGGGCTCTAGACAAAACTTTGAATTTCATCTAAAATTTCGACTCCTCACTTTTTTTTTCGCCAAACCGGCTTCCAAAAACATACCACCATATGGTAAGTATTGTAATGTCTATCCGCTGGCTTACAGGCGTTTTAATTGATAGTTTGCTTTTGTTAATTGGGTTAAAACGTCATGCCGGCAATATTCCAGACATGCTTAAGTTTAAACATTGATTACGAAACAAGTTATCGCGACTTATTTTAATCACTCTCGATGGCTCTGTTGGCTGCGTATGTGGTCATTATAGAGGGAGGAAACGGAGAAAATCCACGTGTCTGGTCGGGCGACCACTTTACCCTCTCACGTGCGTGACCAGGAATCGAACCGAGTACGCACTGGTGAGAAGCGGAGCGCGTTACCAATTGCTACGCTATCGAGGCGGATAATCACGCTGCAGTATCCCGACTTGGACATGGGGTATGATACCATACCCAGTCACATTATCCTGACAACGGACCAGCCTTCCCCGGAACTACGCTTACATGCTGAGCGCCAGACTTGGGAGCTATAACCAGTACCATTTTCACGACTTTGGTATGTTGCGGCCAGGGATCGAACCCACGACCTCCCGAGTCCGGTGCGGACGTTGTAACAACTGCATGGATCCCGATCGTTTTCAATAGCAGTAATACACGTCGATGAAGTATATAGGTAGTGATATCTATGACGGTAGCAGTGGCAAATGGCAACAGTAATAGTTTGGCTAGTTGATGTTGTTATCGTATTTTGGTTTGCTCTATTTTAACAAGCGACAGCAGTCCGTGTCGCCAATCACGTTACTGATTACCACTGATTCACGATTGAGTATATCCTATAAACTCACCTCACTCTCATTTTCCACGTCACTCTATACTTTTTCAGATTATCTGTGATAACTAAATTTCTTCGTCAATTTACAAACGTTGACTAACGTTACATGTGGTCTGAAGCGTTTGTAGGATCCGTGACTTGCGGTTCTTCAGTCTGTTTGTGGTCTTAATCTAGCATAGACATAAGGAAAAGAAGTATCGTTAGTACTTCAAACAGATATCCATTCATTTAATTTGGTTTCACAATATTGTATTTCATTTTTCTATATATAGGACTGGTTTATACAAATTTAATTGCCAAATACAAAAAAAAAAAAATAGGTACAGATTATATATATATATATATATATATATATATATATATATATATAAGAATATGTGTTGTAATTGTAGACAAAAGGGTTGAGTCACAAGTTCTCAAACTTAGATTCGACTCTCCCCTGACAAGAGATAACATGTAAATAAATTTATATGACTGAAATAGATATATGTTCTTGGCAGATACATGTAGAAATAATGGTAACACTACTACTAATGATAATAATAGTTATGGTAATTATAGTAAAAGTTAACAACAACAAAAAACAAACAAACAAACAAAAAACGAAAGAAAAAAACAAAAAAAAAAAAAAAAAAAAAGAATAGAAAAGAAAGAAGAGGAAGAAAATAAGAGCTGGATGGTCTCTCAATATTCCCTGAAGCGTTTTGTGTTTTTGATGTATTTATGGACAGCATTTACTATACTTATGTTGTCTTCTTGAGAAATGGTTACATTTCCGTTAAGAAGGAGATTGCAATTTAAAGGATGCAAATGTCTTGTTTCTTGGAATAATTGGATACGTTCATTATTGTATTTTTTACATCGAAAAAAAAGTGCTCGGCATTTTCAGGTACATTACAATATGAACATAAATTATTTTCAGTAACATGATTAAGGAATAAATCATTATTCAGGTCACTACAATTATTACGCATTCTGGTGTGTAACACAGATAAATAGGACTACGGAGGAAAGGATAATACATAGCTTTTTCCTTTCTTTTTTCCTTTTCTTTCTCACCAAAAAGGAACGAATAAAGTTGGTAGTGACTTTTTTTTAAAACGATCACTAAACCATTATCTAGTGGATAAAGATCTGTAACATTTAATTAATGTTAAATTTTAGTGAATGAGCTACATTTTAGTCGATGATGGAAGTCATTTATATGTGTAAACAGAAGACCGTTAGCTAAATGTCTGTAGATAGACTACTTTTTAATAACTCCAGCATTCCAATGTTACTGTGGCGAATCTTATTCTTGTAAATTAATTATCAGACCAGTCGCGGGTCTAGACCTCTCTGCACACCAGAGCATTTGTGGGGACAGCTTTGTGATTCATTGGATTGCAATATCGACCATTACCACGAGACAGTACACATTTAAAATATGTACATGTGGGTGTGTTACGATACTAGCAATTCCTACAAAGCAGTAATAGTTTATATTATTTTTATTTTTTAAAGACATTGTTATTAGGTGTTTCCCGCATTTTCCGTTATCTTAAGATACATTCGCGTACTTTTAATACTCGAACTACCCTTCCCTTCGTTGTTTCCGCAACACACTATTGAAATATCAAAAACTCAAAATTAAATAAAAAAAACACAAAAAAACAAGGAAATCCAAATAATGCCCCAGTGTTCTTAAGAGCATATTTGGTACTGCAGTCGCACATAATTTTCAAGCGATTGTTAACAGTAGAACTTGGCTTTATTATTTCTTGCGACTGTTAACAGGTGCGTCTTTATCATTTCAAGCGACAGTAATGACTAGTTTAAAACAGTTGTGTTGCGCCTAATTGTCTAAATTGTTCACAGTAGTGGCAGACTAACCACTATACACAGTTGTGCTGTGCCTAATTGTCTTTATTGTTCACAGTAGTGGCGGACTAACCAATATACACAGTTGTGTTGCTCTTAATTGTCTTTATTGTTCACAGTAGTGGCGGACTAGCCACTATACACAGTTGTGTTGCGCCTAATTGTCTTTATTGTTCACAGTAGTGGCGGAATAACCAATATACACAGTTGTGTTGCTCTTATTTGTCTTTTTTGTTCACAGTAGTGGCGGACTAGCCACTATACACAGTTGTGTTGCGCGTAATTGTCTTTATTGTTCACAGTAGTGGCGGACTAACCAATATACACAGTTGTGTTGCTCTTAATTGTCCTTTTTGTTCACAGTAGTGGCGGATAGCCATATACACAGTTGTGTTGCCTAATTGTTCTTTGATTTTCTTATTTCTTTTTTAAGTGACGGACCTAACATATTAATTTGAGTGTTATTTTTCTGTCTCATTTGAAACTGTTCTTCTCATTTCTAGTGACTATTCATCATTATGCTGTGTTAGACTTGTCTTTATCTTTTTAGTGACTGTTCACGGTAGGGACGAGCTATTTGTAACGATTGTTCGTAACAGCGTCGAGTTTGATTTGCCTTTTTCGATTGCATCTGTTCACGGTTATGACTAGTTATACTTCTCCTTATCAATTCACGTGGCTCTTCATAACAGTGTCTAACTATTTTTTCGTCTCTATCCTTCTGGCGAGTATTCACAATTGTGACGAGCTTAACTTGTCTTTTATAATGTCAAGCGATTGTTAACAGTAGTGTCTACAACAGTGACGAACTGAATTTGATTGTATTTTTACATTTCTATCTATCATTTCTAGAGATTGTTCATAGTCATTCTTTCTCATTTTATGCGGTTTTTCCCTGCGAGCTTAAATTGTCTTTATCATTTCTTTGTGACTGTTCATAGCATTGGCAAGCTTAGTCTTGCGACTTTCTTCTTCTTATTTTTGAAAAAAAATAATCTCAATGCAAGCTTGAAGTACTTTCTTTAAAAATCCCAATTTAACTCAATTTCGAATTTCTGCGCAAATGTTACGAATCGCAATAGACAGAAAAGTCATAATATTGGCCTTTTATCTTCCAAAGTTACATATTTACAACACAGTTTTAAACTGATTCTTATTGGCATTTTTCTTTGCTTTTCAGCCAGTCTGCCCGCCACATATTTTCACAATCAGGAAAACTAATTGAAACATAAAGATAAACTTCTAGAAATACACCTGTAAACATATATTAAAACATTCGCTATGATGATTCAGATGATGTCAATGGCAATGCTAATGATCATCATAATACGATGATAATATGATGAAGGAAAACTAGTCAACAAACATTAACTACACCAAAATCGATAGTTTATAACAAAACAACCGTTTCAAGGGAAATAACTGTTTTGATACACCGTCATAGTTTATGGTAGAGTTATAGTTCGTAACACTTGAAAATATATATATATATATAATGCCGTTTGTTGGGTTTAACGTCCCAACGACAGTATTTCATTCATCTACTTGAGACATATATAGTGCTGCCGTACTGCAGTATCACGCTGTAAACATGTGGCATGATACCACACCCGGTCACATTATCCTGACACGGGGCCAACTTCTTATATGCTGAGCGCCAAGCAAGGGAGCTACACCAGTACCATCATTTACGACTTTGGTATGTCGCGGCCGGGGATCGAACACACGACATCCCGCTCCCTAGGCGGACGCTTCAACCACTCGACCAGCAGGGACGGTGTTATGTTTTTAATTATTGGTTTTCATTCATGGCAAAAAATGTGGAAATGCATATATCATGAGAAAAAAATATGAGCTGTGATGTATAATTTTTGCTAATTCGTATTTCCCAATCAAACATAGAATGATAATGGACGTTGATTATATACATTATGTATGACTCATGCGATGTATGTACATGGATATCGTTTTTAACCATACATCTTTATGTACATTGGAACTCTGCTTGTGGTTTGTTGGTGCTTTATTGCTATATTTAATTTTAAAAAATAAAGAAAAGGCATTCTGTTATTTTTTCTTAATTAGAAAACAGTGCATTTTCAAATTATACCAATTTTGTTTGTAGCAAGAGATCATAAAAAATAAACATTTCATATTATCAGAGGAAGACTTTAATTTAGCTTTAAGATGGATACTGGACCGCAGAGTCATTGGATAATTTCAGTTTCATTTCTGATTTTGAAACGTAAATAATAAATCAAAATGATCGATGAATATTTGAAAGCGTGAATTCATATCGATCATCTCAGCCAATTTATTCTGAGTAGCATGTAGCAATAGTCCTGGCTCAGACGCACGTTGCACTAATTATTATCTAAATGTATAGGGTCGAAAATTTCCGATTTTTACTATTATTTCTTAACGCATGCTGAAAATTGATAAGGTGATGATTTATGTCAACTCTATTATCGTAACACAGGACTGGTGGAATGTGGTTCTTATCATAGTATTGTTGGTGAAATTCAAGCTAGATCACGTTTCAGGATTAACCCTCTCTTAACTGGACGTGTCCTTTTATTATTTTGGAATGCACCATCACTACTAATGGGGATGGTTGCTGAAACATTTATTGACTGAATATCAAACAGTGTAGACCATGGTCAGAATGAATAGATATGCAGGTTTATGTTTGACTGCACTAGTTGAAAAGGCAGACACAAGTGTCTGCCGCATTGTCAAGGGTAAATATTGATCACAGCAGTTGCTGACTTTGATGTATATGTATATATTTTGTAATCTGCAACCCGTCCCCCTGATAAAATTACCTGAGTATCTGATATAGATATTAATTGCAAGCTAGTTAGGTACCTTAACATATATGTCAGCGTAGTAAGTTACTTAAACAAGTACTACTTGGGACTAGGTTCAAATCTGTATCTCGAACTTCTATATGTGTATGTGTGTGTGTTTCACGTGTGTAATGGGTCACAGGGACTCGAAGATGCATGGGGCGAATCATTTCGTACTTAATGGTTACAGACACTGTTTTGTGACCAAATTTGGAAAACGCGTTTATAACGAAATTCAACATTGAAAATGGGCCAGGTTGTGTTTTAAATGAATAAATTCGGAAAATCCTAAACGTAATCGAGGTAGTTTTTCTCTTGTAACGATTATATCATGAATTTGTTGTTCTAATCGAGCTTGATAGCAGTCGGGTAAACATATTTCCGGTTTTTTTAGCAGTGAATATAAAGGTAAGTTTTTATTGGCCAATCAAACTGTAAACGAAATTAACATTTCCCGGGAAAATTTCATTGAATTAGGAGGTCAAGAATAGAATAAACGACGCGATCGAAAATGGGTGCAATGTTATCATTGTCGGACAAGAAGGTATAGGGAAGTCA
>CM037777.1:57085807-57135807 GCA_021229015.1 Solen grandis
CGCGTCACCCCCCAGAGACTCGGACCCACAGCACCGAGGGGTTGAAGGATAGTTAGCTAGCGACTTCAACCACTTGGTCACCAGTGCCCCATTTTGAGTAACTTGATAAAATCGCAGTAATAGCACGTGGCTTCTCACACAGGCCTAACGGAAACATTTCTTTATCATCGCAAAAAAAAAAGAAGACAATATCTTATCTTTCATTTTGCATGAAACAGGTTATCATTCATAAATATATTTAGGTACATATCATTACATCAGAAAATAAAGTTTATTGGTTTATATTTACATTAATTACATATTAACTAAACATCAGTAACTTCGTCGGCTCAAAACTTCAGTTCAGCAGGAAAATAATAATTTTTTCCAGGTAAACAGTCCATCCAACATTTGATAGTTATTTCCATCTATTCTTAAAAATAGTTTGCGTTTATGTTTAACAAAAATCCTTTAAACTTTAATTAAACATCATACGTTTTTGATGTCTTACAGACCCTGAGTCAATTCTGAAATGCAACTTTCAACCTAAAATAAAACAGCGCAAAAATAGTCTTCAAACGATTGCAGGTATCGGAGACATAAAATTAATCAATGTTTCAAATTAGAAATCAGGAATTTACATGGAACCAATTCTTTTAGCATGACTTGTGATCATGTTCTAGCTAGGCCACATGTTATCTGATTATTTCATTTACCTAACATAACATGACAAAACATAACATAATATAACATAACATCGTTAATTCGGCATAAAATAGCCTATATCATATTCATAGCCTACATTTGCATTGTAATTACAATGAAGATACTCAATGAATGGTAATCCTCATTCATTTAACAATAAAACTTTTGCCAGGAAGTCATTTTAGGAGCTTAGCAAAAAGTGATGGCATAACCTAAGAGAAAATTAAGTTTATGTCATTAATGTTTCGTACACGTTCTTAAAACACAAGTCTCTGAGAAAAGAGAAAATTACGAAAAGTAACACTAACATTTATTTTGTAAACATAAAAATAAGACACTTATGTTGATAAATCACGTTGAATCTGTAACGTGGACTATTTTCACGAAAGTTCTGACTTTGGTAGTGTTAGATGCAGGCGCAGGGATTTATTCCAAAATCCTTTTGTTCACATAAATGTCAACAAGGGTGGACATCAGCTTGGGAGTCGACTCGCTTCAATTCATTTCTTTAAATCTTTCAAATAAATATTTACAATCTTCTTACGGAATCGATAAAATATGGATTTAACCATCGAAATATACAAAAAATATTGCGAAACTTATCTCCCTATGTCTGCTTATTCATTGAAATATTCGTAAATTCCGGAATGGTTCGGAGTTTTACATTGCAGTAATGGTCATCAATATTGCAATTATTTTAATTTATTGGTAACATAATTATACAACATCAAACAACTAAATACATAATACCCCAACTGCACCACAAAACTACATAATACCACAACTGCACCACACATCTACACAATATCAACATTAAATAACACAACTACACAATACCACAACTGCACTACACAACTACACAATACCACAACTGCACTACACAACTACACAATACCACAACTGCACTACACAACTACACAATACAACAACTGCACTACACAACTACACAATACCACAACTGCACCACAAAACTACACAATACCACAACTGCACTACACAACTACACAATACAACAACTGCACCACACAACTACACAATACCACAACTGCACTACAAAATACCACAACTACACACTGCACAATACAAAACACACACACAATAACAATACCACAACAGACTCACATACCACACTCACACAAATCAAAACACCACCACACAAAACACAATACCACACCTCACCACAAAACTACAAATACCACCACTCACCACAAAACTACATAATACCACCACTTCACCACTACAAATACACACTCACCAAAACTACAAAACACACACTCACCACAAACTACTAATACCCCCACTTCACACAAAACTACATATACAACTTCACCAAAACTACATAATACACACACCACAAACACATTAATACCACCATTCACCACAAAACTACAACACACACTTCACCACAAAACTATAATACCACACTTCACCACAAACTACATAATACCACCACTCCAAACTACAACACACCAAAACTACATAATACCACCACTTCACCACAAAACTACATAATACCACCACTTCACCACAAAACTACATAATACCACCACTTCACCACAAAACTACTTAATACCACCACTTCACCACAAAACTACAAATACCACCACTTCACCACAAAACTACATAATACCACCACTTCACCAGAAAACTACATAATACCACCACTTCACCAGAAAACTACATAATACCACCACTTCACCAGAAAACTACATAATACCACCACTTCACCACAAAACTACATAATACCACCACTTCACCACAAAACTACATAATACCACCACTTCATTACACATTAAAAAACTACATAAAATCATTACGCCACACTTCCATATTATATCAAACCCATCACACTAACATCATATCGGCACCACTTCATCACACAATGCCATACACACATTATACCCCTACATGATACCACTAATTCATACAATATCTATTAACCGCTCCAGAAGTCACCACATCATACCAGATTGATATTACAACTTCATAATACTACTACATCAAAACATGATGATCACACTTCTGTAAAAGCCATTGAAGTATATCATACTTTAAACCTTTATCACAGAACAGCATAAGACAAAAAAATCATTGCACTATGCTACAAAATAATACAACACCAAACCATAATGACCACACTACTACATAAGCCACGATACTATACAGTATTTATCATGCCGCTACTTAATGATATATGACCAAGCCATAATGATGACACTAAGCCAATACACTATACCATATTTATCATACCGCTACTTAATGATATTAGACCAAACCATACTTAATGATATTAGACCAAACCATAATGATGTCACTAAGCCACTACACTATACCATATTTATCATGCCGCTACTTAATGATATTAGACCAAACCATAATGATGTCCCTAAGCCACTACACTATACCATATTTATCATGCCGCTACTTAATGATATTAGACCAAACCATAATGATGTCACTAAGCCACTACACTATACCATATTTATCATGCCGCTACTTAATGATATTAGACCAAACCATAATGATGACACTAAGCCACTACACTATACCATATTTATCATGCCGCTACTTAATGATATTAGACCAAACCATAATGATGTCACTAAGCCACTACACTATACGATATTAGACCAAACCAAACCATAATGATAACCACTATACCATATTTATATCCGCTACTTAATGATATTAGACCAAACCATAATGATGACTAAGCCTAACTTTACCATATTTATTACAATATTTATACAATAAATAATAACCTTACACATCAAATGAATAAATAAACTTCACACATCCTACAATACCTTACAGGTCTGCAGATTTCATTACCTGGCACACTTATTCGATGAGCCGATGCAAAGACACCATGCGGAAGATATGCATATCGAATAATTAACTTCTAGCGTGATCCAGTGTTATTTTTTTTCTTTTTGTGGTAGTGTGTGTGTGTTTTTGTGTGTGTGTGAGGTGGGGGGGGGGGGTGCTTTCAATTATTCTATGTGAATTTCTGACGGTATACTTACAGAATGTGTAAAACTGCTAAACTGCAGTGTTACAAAATTCGAGATAATGTTAATTTGAAATGTTTTGTACAATACACGCTTGATAAAATACAAACATTTTATGCTTAAGGACTTTCTTTTATTGCAAAATCCCACTGTAACAAGCTCTTCGATTTAAATTATACCTCACTAAGTATATAAACCAAGGCTGGAAAATTAATTATTGCCGATTCTGTGGAATGTATATACTACGGTATTTTCCAAGTTATACATTTGACATTTAAGCGACATCAATTCACTAGTCTTTTCAATAAGTTACTCAATGAATGACGTCATGGAACTAATTACCAAACTAGGTCACGGGAGCATACATCTTAAAAATGAATAAAACAAATCTGCATAAATCTCACATTAAAAAGAATACAACTGCTTTGCATGCACCCTCGGGGAGCTTTACGGGTGGCCAACCACCGCCCCAGTAGGCACGAGGGTTAATCCTTAGTATCATGTGTTAAACTCCTTAACAGCCGAGACTGTTCCGATTGCAACTTTTAATACGATCCAAACACCTGTCGACCGTTGGTTTTAACTTCTAACCGATTGATGGAAATAAAAAATGGTTTATGTCGTGTCATTCCGCACTTGAAAGAGAGGTCATGTTTACTGCGATATTCATACCATTATATGTTTGCCAACTTTTTATTTTACTTTCTAGTCCTGATTGCTTTATGTCTGGAAGACTACCAGCTTTGATTTCTGTTATCGGTGCAACATACTCTCTTCAAGAAGGTTTATACAAGTACATGCAAGTAAAACGATTCCAAATGTATAGCCGTTAAAATTAATTGTGGACGATTGTGGAAATTCAATGAAAAAGACCATTTCACTCCGAAATGAGATGAAAACCTACGTACGGCAAATCAACGAGGATTAGATACATATTATATATATGCTGGCGTAAAAGCCCAAACATTGTTCAATGGGATATAAACGTACACCAGTCACTGATTGGTCAATTTAAGTCAGCGAGTTATACCGTATACTGCCGATCTTCTGGTGAAATGGTCTATTGATAGATAATGAGAATATGTTAAAAAATATGGTTGTGTAAAAAATGATATTAAATTTAAATGAATTCAATATATACAGTAGAGACTCATCATAATCTAGTAAATTTGCTTGAAGCGAAACTCCCTTGAGGCCCTGACTGCACATCATTTCGAAAAGTGGTATTTTCAAAAAAAAAGTCTAAATATGCATTTGAAATTTACTATTATTATTATTATATTTATTTTGTGAAATTTGTCAACAGATATGCCGGTAATCAAAGGCAGCCAAAAGTTATTATATTTTATAATATTTTTTCTTTATTATCAGACACTCAACCTGACCACTGTCAGAAAATCTATTTTCAAATTATGACAAAGTAGACCGCCTGCTTAAATATTATAATTAACTTATGCTTATAGATCACCGTTTGAAATAAAAAAAACAACAAAATAAAACTGACCTACACTCTAAATATAGGACGATAAAATCATGATCCTGTAAAACACAGGAAGAATGACATTTGACTCAGACAGGAAGTTTTCATACTGAAGAACATTGTTAGAGGTCGCTCGCTGAAATATTCAAGTTCACAGTAGGCGGGCAGACATAGCAGTATTAACCCTTTTTACACATAGAAATATCAGAGACTTATAAAAATTCTTTGCCCATATCAACTTTTTGAAGTCGCGCGCGGCCAATGAGGCTTCAACGAGACCCGGACGAGATTGGAAATCAAATATACATTTATGTTCAAATGGATATTAAAAGTAATACCAGTAAGCAATTATTCTACATGTTTGCCTTTGAAGATTTGTGTTACTGGCACCAGTTAAAAACCCTTACCGGCAAAAATCACGGGTTAATCCTGCATGTACAAGAGGCTATCATGTAACCCGGCGTTTTCTCATGCCGCGCTTCATATCGGACCAGTTATCTATCTGTCTTTCTTCCTTTCTCCCCCCCTTCTCTCACTCTCGCTGTCTTAATTATAATTAAACCAAAAAAAAAGTACTCTTTACATGCATTCGTCCTCTCCTCTCCTTCATCTAAACTCACTTCAGCTAAAATCAGTAACCTTACTAAAAGTATTTGGAAGTCGTTTTTTTTTTGTTTTGTTTTTTTGTAAGGTTCCCCCAATATGACTATTGCAAGGATATATTTCAAGGAATAGTCATAGAAACAGATAAAAATCTGCGTGAAAAGATGCGACAGAACTTGGGTTATGAAATCAACACACGGTAACATAAGGTAGCAAAAATGAAATTCGGTGTTGATTACAGGGGCTCGAAGTTGCATTGGGCGAATCATTGCATACTTAATGGTAACATAAAAAAGGAAGGGAGGACACTGTTTTGAGACCTAATTTGGAAAAACGCGTTTACAACGAAATTCAACATTGAAAATGGAACAGGTTGTGTTTTAAATGCATAGATTATTATTAAACGTAATTGAGGTAGTTTTTCTCTTATAACGATAATACTATGAATCGAGCTTGACAACAGCGGGGAAGGCTATTTCCGGTTTCTTCCGCAGTGAATATATAGGTAAGTTTTAATTGGTAAATCAAAATATAAACGGAACTGCCATTTTCCCGGGAAAGCTTCATTGAGTTACGGAGGTCCAGAAAAGCATAAACAATGCGATTGAAAATGGACACAATGTACTCATTGTCGGACAAGCAGGTACAGGGAAGTAAAACCTGCTAGCATAATATTCAATTTAAATATATTGACCAATGAGCGCTTACATTTTATTAACTGCAAAAGAAACCGGAACTAATCGTCCCTGGCTGTTGTCAGACTCGATTGGGACATAAAAATCACTTGTATGTCATTTATAAGAGTAAAAACAACACGGGAAACGACTTAATTTTTTTTATTTCTATTCATTTCAAATGCATATGAACCATATTTCTGGTCGTTTTTTTTACTGAAAATGCGATATTAAAAAATAGCCGAAAATAGTGTCCTCCCTTCCTTTTTCAAGTACGAAATGATTCGCCCCATGCAACTTCGAGCCCCTGTGGTGTTGATTGGGCTTACTGGAACGGTTAAATGGTGTCGAATAATCATCCGTGAAACGATTTATTCTGGGAAGTCAAAATTAGCATAGATCAGCGTCCCCTACCTAAGAAGCAGACTATAACTGTCTTTCAGTGTACAGTGATTCAGACTAAAATACCCGTATACTGCAGCGCAGATAATTACAGCGTTCGAAAGGCCTTAATGTGCATCTAATAGAAATGTTTTGATAAACATCTATATATTCATCAAAGAAAATGAACTTTATTAAAATTTCGCGAATACGAAGCATGTATTTTCGCTAGTTACCATCTCTACAAACAATGGGGCGTAACTTTTATCCATAAGTATAAGATAATTTAATGTTCATTCGGTGATGTCTTAAGTCACCATCTTAAAGTAGGTCAAAAGTGGATCTAGACAGCTACATCGAAAAAAAAAAAGAAAAAAAAAAGAGAGAGAGAAAACCAACCACATACTAGAAATGGGGTCGCGGGTAGGACTGTAGCAACTGGGAGATTCAAGTGGAGACAACCACAGATGCAACATTAGACCGTGATGGTATTCACATAAAGTTTCATTGCTTTGTGCTATCATAAGTGGGCTGCAACCAGTATAAAACTAGTAGAAATTATATGCTATCATGCATCGCATCGGCCGAGGGATTTTACCTCAGTATGTCGCGTTTTAGGGTGTGTCAAATTACGCCATATAATGCAGAAACGTATTTCATTTATAAGGCTCGTTTTCATCGGTCAACATTTTAGCCAACGACTGTTGTAAAAACGACGTTTCGAACGGCCTGATGTCATAAGTGAAACGGAATTAACCGAGGGATATTAGCGATGGGTTTTATGCTGCACATCTAAATTTTAATTCTACAGATAAGTTTCCCTTGGACTTCCAGCGGAGGACCTAACAGAAGCATATATTATGTAACTGTCAAGCACAAAATCGTCCCCTTTATGTTACGACTGTTTACGTGCGTTCTACGTACGTTTGTTCAAACAAGCATTTGAATTTGGCACGTAGCGATCTAGATCGATATATTGCACGACAATAGCCTTCTCCATAACAAACTCCCCGAAGCCAAATAAAACTGACTGTCAGAATTAAAATACTGTTATCAATGTGATCTCTATATTTTACATTAATGAATTGAATGGATATATATTTCACTTAATTTATATTTGCTCAGTGCTCAGTATGATAAAGACCTTATCACAAGGTGATTGAAATCATTTTAAAATTCAAATTCTAGTGTTATCCAATTAAGTAGGTTTCCAAATGCCTTATGTCAATACAAAATGTAAAAATACTTTAGTATTTCACAAACACGTGTGAAAGGTTAACAACGAGACCTTAGTGTAATGCTTGGCATTGCGTATCTCACGTTAACTTTTCACGCATTATAAAGTTATGGCTCACTTGTGCCCCCGCCCTTTCATGAAAATACAAATATATGTTGCAGTACGTGTTTGGGTTATCACAGACAAACAAAACGTACTATGGTATAGAATGCGCGTAAATATGTGCTTAGATTTGATTGAAGAAACTTGTTTGACCGGTAAGGGGCTTATAATCTCGCTTACAAGCACTGTTTCCCTAGATACGATTGTTGCCACAACATTTTGGGATTTACTATTTTAGTGGGATTCAAACTTTGAACAGTTTGTCATGCATACATTCAAAAGCGTCTTGAAATATGAAATGCAAAATCGTGGTCAACTTAAAATTAAGTCCCTGTAATGGTTCCGCTACGTCTTGGACCACTTAACCTCTACCAAGATAACCAATAAAACATTAGGAAACATCGGTTATCTCCGTGAAAGGCCACTAGATAGCGGAGCCATTACAGGAACTTTACCTTAAAGCGTACACGACTGTGTATCCAAAGGTATCGGTTCAAACCTCGTTAGGAAAAACAATCCTCAAAGTACCTCAAAGTACTGCTCGAATATTCAAGAAGCATCTTTTATTTGGCTCATCGATCAATTTTTACAAAACTTATCTGTACAAATGTATTTAACTATCACTAACTTACCAGAAGAAGGCAACACATTTCTGCCACTATAGTCAATTTTTATCAAAATTAAAGGATGATTAAGTAGAAATAGTCTCTATAAATTATATGTCACTGATCTTTTTTGAAACCAAACACTTGTTTTAGGTTGATTTGTGTAGAGGGCCCCAACTCATACGAATGACCGTATTAAGTCATTTTATAAAATTTGCATAAAACTAGGACGGTTTGAAGGGAGGTGTGTGTGTGTGTTGGGGTGGGGAAGGTGCGTACGCCCCCTAAAATGGATAAAAAACTTATTTTTAAGTATGTGCATTAATCCACATTTTAACTTGTTAAAAAAAAAAAAGTGCATTTTTCTGCCTCCTCCCCCCGCCCGACAAGTTGGTCAGCTAGACACCCCAACCCTACTGACACCCTTCAACTTTAAGGGTTTTTTTTTCTTCAAATGTACTCCCCAGCACAAAATCTGAAATCTGCGCCTGTGAAATCATGCTAGATATGCATTTCATTTAAACGTTGCTGTAAAATAATCGATACATTGTCATGTTTAATTGAATGTATATAGGCACTTTCTGTTAAGAGGTACATTTTTGTTTGTTAATTTTTAGTCATTCATTACTCTAATGTGTCTTATTTATCACGAAGTTAATTAATTACAAGCAGCTGTCCCCTACACACTTTAACCACAATTTGACATTACAGACATACATACAAAATAGGGCTAGACGGGGCGGAATGGTATCAAAGTCTCACTCAGAAACCAACTTACCGTCATTAATTAACATTAACCCCGTGTCACGTACATACAGTATGTTAAATTATAGGAAAAAAAACTGACGTGATTGAAAGTGCTTTGTAAAGTTTTAAAAGCTTTTATCTTTTTCTCAATCGATCACGGCGGTCTGAGAGTCAGCCCAGGGACCGGAAAGCATGTGTTCGATCTCGGACCAAGGCATACATACCAAAGGTCGCTAGGATTGTATTGATATATCCCTTGCTAGGCACACAACTTAAATATTGGGTACTTCCAGGACAAGTGGGCCCGAAGACAGAATAATATGACTATAAACTGATACCACAAAATAAATATGTCTACAGTTTGTGAAACTAACATTATTAATTTTACGTAGACTGAAAGCAAATCCCTTTTGTCGGTTCCTAGTATTAATACTTTTTGAATGAGAAGGTCATGAAAAACCTTGCACCTAGCTGGGTTCGATCTCGAAATTTTCGGATCCGCAAACGTGTGTTACCACTGAACCACGACGCCCCTCTCATCTCAATAGTAAGTAAATACCTGTTCATATTATTATTTGGTCATCAGTGTTACATTCGTTTCTTACGAAAATGGTCGAAAATGTCCGAATGAATTAGTCTAAATACTCGCAGGTTTAGGCCACCTTTAAAATAATATTTATTTCCCCTCTCCAGACCCTAGTCTGTCGAAATGGGTAGGTAGGTAGGCCAAATTCTTTATTTTTTCGTACCAGATTCGTACAAGATAAAAATCGTTAAAAAAAGCAGATTACCTAATAATATGTTTTGGGTCGGCGGGGTTTTTGAGGGTCGATCGGGCGAGGGGAAATAAACAATTAATTAAAGGGGCCTTATCTGGTTCTATTCTAGTCTTTAAAGTGATAATGTGGTATAGCGATTTCAATGAGACAAAAATCACATAATGCTTTACAGGTACATGCATTGATACACACAATACACATTCACGTTGCATGTTTGTGATATCATATAAACCCCAAAATGAATGAAATCACGATCAATAGTACGCCGCCATTCAGGTGAACGACACGCGCACAAATAGCAACTTGGATAGAAATGACAGCGATTTGAATCTCTTTAAACAAAGTCTGAATGAAATAGGCATGATGATGCAATACGGTGGCAAATGACGAAACATATCGTGTAATTAACATCATCGCAGTGGTATGACTTAATACACGTTATACAGATATGGTTCGATGATTATTATTTTTAGGGCACAGTAAATATATATTTAAACTTGAAAGAGTTTTGAAATTCCCGATTCGTGCTTTGAAGGTTGTGTATGGATAAAGAGGCAGGGAGACATTATCGGTAAGTTGGAGGTATTTAGTACAGAAATGCAGCTACCAAATTATAAAAAAATAATTAATTCTATGACTTTTTCTCCATAATATATATAAAATAAATGTCTCTTTAAGATGATGATATTTAATTCAATGTAAACGTAAATAACTTGATTTATCGCAATTGCGGGCAAGTTCGACCTAAACGTTTTTAACAGGTAGACTATGGTTTCTGTATAACTACCATATCGAACAGAGGAGTGGGGCATGTGTTGTCACCAGCTTGCATGACGTTGTTTGATTTATACGAGATGTAGAAAATATGTATATACAAATGCTTTGATTCATCCTCTTGTAGCAGTATGTTACCAATGTTACCCTTTTAAAAGCTTTCTACAACTACACTGTTCCGACCGTTATATCAACTTAAACTACATGTATTATTATCTTTGCAAAGCACTTTAATAATAATTTCTTTCACTTTTTTCATATGTACATGTATTTATATATAATATTTACTTTTTATTTCTGTTGTAATTGTATGTAGTTTTTCTCGCGTTCTCTTTTGTACTCGTCTGTGCAAAAAAAATAAATCATTTGTCGTATTAAATCGACCGCCGCGTCGTGATACTACCCAGTCAGTATATGATCATATAATTGCAAAACGCGTAGCCAGATTTAGTCTGATTTACTCTACGAGTACAATTGAACCTATAATAAGCGGTCATCCTGCATTAAGGGGCAGAATTTAAAATTACCAAACCGTAGCCTTTTGATATATATTTAACCTTTATGTAGCGGCCACCTCTGTTAAGTGGTCATTTTCTCTTGTTCCATTGACTGACCGCTAAACACAGGTTTGACTGTATTTATAAATTGCTCAGGAAATAAGATCATTTTGATATAGGTTTAAGCAAAACGGGGTATACAGTGAATAATAAAAGATGGCGTCGCTCTTATTTTTATAAGAGGTGGTCATTTTTAATAATAAAGTGTAGTTCTTAAGACATTTTTTCATGCACAAGTATAATTTATATGTTGGTATTCTTTTTTAACAAATATTTTAGGACCATCAACAGTAGTGGGACCACAATTAGCTAGTTATTTGATTAAGATGAGGCATTCACGGCTTTCCTTCTATTAACCAGCAGTGAGAGAAAAAGTTTCTTTCGTAATTGAATTAATCGGATAAAGCTCTAACTAGGTACCAGGCCAGGGGCAATATGCGACTTCACGGAAAATAGAAGATATGAGAACATGTAAATCATGCTTACCCGAGATATAGCAACCCTAATTGACTAAATAATTTCATTTCAGTAGACGGCAAAAACGGTAATTTTATTACCAATGATAATAATTTTGTCGGCATGAAAAAAATAAAAGAGTTAATTAGTCTATTGCATATATTTTCATGCATGTAATTAAAAGGCAAATCGAAACATCATATATATCTAGATAGCAAATCAGTTAGTGTTCGTCGTCAATTGATACCTGTCTAACTTGCGTAACCACGGATTGCGCATAGTCGCTCCTTGAACTGACACTTTTTGCTGTCTAATTCTCTTTATGAAAAAAATCAATTTGTGTGTCAGTATAATTATATAAGAAGCTAAGAACGCGACGCTTCTTTTTCTACGAGAAAGAGTCTTCCAGCTAAGTTGCGGAAGTGCGATGGTTCTACCGGATGCCCAATGTGCTCTGATTTTCCGGCATTTGTAATAAGCTGGACGTTGCTTTATAACTGAAATGGCAAACTCCACCACCATCACAACAACAACACTTATTTTCTAGTACATATAAGCATTGCATGTGGCTGTCAAAAATGAAAAGCGATATCATATCTGAATATCATTGTTGGTTTTCTAATTTCAATTACAACTCTAATATGCAGACTCACATTAAATTGAAAGATAGAATCAGTCTTCCGTCATGTAAGCCATTTACTTTTTATTATTATACGTGTGAATATAATGCAGATCAGATAGAGCCGTGCGTTTACCTTCTGTTATGCCAGACATGTTTACTTTTTTATTTTCAAACAAAAAGCCGATGTTTTTGGTGGACATTATATTGATAGAATATGTTGTATCTAGCGCGGATGTGGTTTTACCAAGGTTGCGGTTTTGCGAATATAATAAGAATATTTTATTTTGAGAAATTTCAACATATTAGACATTCCAGTATCTCGTCGGACAATGGGTCTTTTGAGTATACAAACAGACAGTCAGTGTTATGTACAAATAATCAGTGCTTAAAATATGGGTTTCCGCTTAAATCTGAACAGGGGATATATTTTTTCCATCGAATTTAAAGTGCTGAAATGAAGCTTATTGATAACTGAATCTAAACATGATATTCGATGCCGTCTGCTTTCAGGTGAGGGTGTCATTAAAGAAATATTCAATGTTATTTTAATAAAAAATAATAAATAAAGCAGCTCGTTCACAGATGGTCATTGGCTAAGAATTTTAACTTTTTTTTTTTTGCATTACATCTATCAGTACTCATCCACAGACGCAAAGTCACCCAATGCAACCATCCGTGATCGTTAAAAATGGTTGGTTTCCGCATCAAATCCAATACCATCACAGACGGCATTGAAACTAAACCAATATTTAGGTTTTCTATTTTCAATTGCCGTCACATTCACTTTTAGGCTGAACTTACGAAATTGCTACCCCGAACTGTTGAAGAAGCCATGTTGCGGAATATGTCACGTGGTTCCGCAAGTATCTGCTTCGGGGACACCGTATTCAATTTTTAACCGATTTTGTCGAAATTTGCATTTACTAAAATAGCGTTTTCCTATGCAATGTGACCTACACTTCCAGAGTTTATTTGCCAGGAAACAAAGACTTCACCAACATTAACGAGAGAGAGTATTTATACCGAGCGTCTGTAAACGATCTGCTTTAATCTAGTGTAATGAAATAAAAATACCTTAATAAAGCAATATTAATCGTGATAACAGCTTAGGCTGTCAACGTTTTTTTTTCTCAAAGAGAGCACTGCTTTTTTTAAGATGTGATGTTCTTTTTATCATAATTAGCATCACGACAAGGAATAAGTTTTCATCAATAGGTTGTCACCGATTTCCGTAAATTTGAGTTGTGTAGAAATATTCACGTTCACTTGGCATATCGGCAACATTCTTAATATAAACATCATCACATGACCGATGTATACAGTCAAAACAGCAGCAGCAACAACATCACACACACAAATAGTGAAATTAAATTATGTACAATTGTGTAAGAAATTAATGCCAAACGAGTTGCAATCAGAAGGTCATTCTTTATTTCGGTTTCAAAAAAGCATAAAGCACTAACAGGTAGGTCTCAAAGGAGCATTGCCAATTACTAGTAGATTAATATTTTATTAAATGTGTGCTGTGCATAGTAAACTAGAGAACAAAAAAGGAAAGATTTTCCTTTTATCAATAAACGTTTATCACAGGCAACGTTAGAATAGTATTTACTGAACTAGATTAATTCTATATGATTTATCGAAAGATCTGCATGCAATATCAAAGTTCATAGGGCAAGACATCGATAATTCACATACCATGTTCAATAATACATTGTATATATTCAAACTGATTCCCCCTCTCCCAAAAAGAGAGAGAGAGAGAGAGAGAGAGGAGTCTTGCCAGCGCCTCCAAGTGAGGACATTGTTCTTTGTATATATAACATACCCTACTCTAACCCAAAACTCTAACCTGACCCCTCACTCTAACCCTGACCCCTACACTAACCCTTATCTAACCAGGAAATAAATCGAGGTCAAACCAAGTGGGGACGTCCTCATTGGTGAGTTAAGTGTAAACTCGCAAGCAATTGATTACAAAATGAATCTCACTTACCTTTCTGCGCAAGAGCAACTTCAATTGACACCTCACATTTTAAGAATTTTCAGATTTCAAAATGCACACTCGTAGCAGAACAACTTCTGGTTCATATCTAATATCGGGTTATGGGGATTATATACATTGTAGTTTTTATTACTTTTTTATTTATTTATTTATTTATTTATTTATTTTTTTGTTGCCTTTTGTCCATTAAGCTGTTGATAAGCATCATTGTCGCTCTTCATATGTTATTACATTATTTCGTCATTTTGATGTCGATATCAGAATACAAGTATATAAATTTAAAAACCAAGACTTTTCTGACATCCAACTTGGCCTGCTCTCGAAACGCACTATAGTTTAGTCACACGTTTGAACGGAGTGCACTTTATTAAACTCATTTCTAATTATGCTGTAATACTGAACCATGCACCAGTATATCATCGTTATTTGTTGTTTTGTATCGAATGTTTATGTCATTTGAATGAATTTTCTTAACCAAATAGTATTTGACGTGCTGAAAGAAATGGGCGGGTTTATTATGTAATAAAACAGTTTTATATTAAGGTCTTTGGCATTCAGGCACCGAGTTCTCTACGACCCCACCAAAGCTTTGTTGTTTTTACTTCATATCAAGGGCAATGATTCAGACTGTGTTACCTGCAACTATAGGAATGCATGCAATTGAATGATCTGTCGACAACGAAATATCATGTTAACCGGCTAACGACAACCCGTTAATGTGATATACATTCTATTATACACCCGATGTTTGTTTATGATATTTAGCTTTGCACTGCTGTAATGTCGATCTCATGCTAGTGGTATCTACTTGCACATGTGTTGAATAGTTTTGGGGGAGAATTTTTTACTGAAATACGTGTAAAGAAAAACGCACAAAAACGTTTCAAATTTCAAAATGCACCACTGATATATTTCTTGCAGCACATCTGATTTGAATATCAAGTACTGGTACTCGTCGTCTGATATGTATGAGTGTAGAATAGCGGATGGGATCTATCAATATAATTATATATATATATATATATATATATATATATATATATATATATATATATATATTTTTTTTTTTTTTTTTTTTTTTTTTTGCTTTTTGTTAATTAAGTAGCTGTAATGCATGGTTATTTCTCTCCAGATGTTACCTTTAGGAAGCATTCATATTATATCATATCGTTTTGATGTATAAATCGAAAACCAGCCAATTTTGGGGAGAAACCTAGGCTTGTAGAGTTCATGAAATTTTGCGACTGATAGGCCATTTAGGATATGTAGAAACAGTTTAAATAGAATTTCTTTAACCGAGAGTTGTTTTTGCAATTTGAGGACTCCTGCAAACTCTGTTGGTGCTTTAACAGTATTTTAATTTTTAGTATACATATACGACATAAAATGAAAATTAAAACCCACCAAACTCGTAAACATCCTATACAATATCAGGAAATTATAGAAATTAGATGTGGCCTCAGTTACGCACGCACGCGCTCACGCGCTCACGCACGCAGATATATACTGGTCAGTGCTCAACTATTAACAGTTATATTTCAAGTATCAATGTACGAATTGTTATGAAAAAGAATCTCTACTTCTCTACCCGTAGAGAGAGAGAGAGAGAGAGAGAGAGAGAGAGATAGTTTGTTATATGATCATCTCTATTTCACTAGTTCTCTTTGGATACACATTTCTCTCCCATGATGCACGTGCAAGGTGAATGCACTTTGAACAATTCTCATAGCGACCTCCCAGCGCCTATTGTGACGGACTACGTCTGAAATGCTAATTTAAAAGTAAGATCAGTTTTTCAAACAAAAAGGTTTTTGTATACGCTTAGAGTTGCTGATGATATACGTGTAAGGACCACACATTTATTCCGCTCAAATACAGCGAACCAACTGACACTGGTACTGACTTCTACTGTTATGAAAGTGAAATATATCTCACTCACTCGATCGATATTAATACATCTTTTGATAATAATACTTATATAATTTCCGTGCTAGACAATGGGCGTATAAACTAACTGTTGAGATACTGCGACCATCCGAGCATGGTATGATACTGTTGGTATCATGACAGATGTTTATGATGTTATACCACAGCAAGGCATCATCCCTCTGTGATTCACGTAGACAAAAGTCGCCATAATGATAAAAATATTAAAATTTCCGGTAGGACGGTCCCATGCAATTGTAAACGTCGGTCAAATGACGTAGGTGAGGTCAATTGATTGCACTTTATTCACATTTGCAAACAACCAGTTACATGACAGACTGCAACAACACTGCATGATAAGGGAGAGTCGTGAAATTATAACGCTGCGTATTACAAGAACCAGCTGGCAACTCTACAAGCCATCCAGTGCTCATCTCCCCGCACAAGGTCACATCTTATTAACCCCAGAGAGCTCAGGCAAACTCACACAATCTGTGGGGTTGCAACCATACCCCTCTCCTTCTGACGCCGGAGTGATCGAGCCATTACATTACATTCATGGGCCGTTTACCGTGTGTTATGAAAAGAATGTAACTAGCCAACCATATTGCATTTCCTCTTGAATAATTTGCAATCGAATACGCGTACGGAATTAGCTGAGATTGGGTTAGATTGGCGATGAGTTCATGCACCACTTGCTAAAGACACAACACTCTTATCAAGCTGCAGGTTTTATGAGGGTGTCTCAAAGGGAGAGTATATACTGGGATAAAACATATCGGACATGTTACCGCATCAAACGAACTTAACTATCTACGAATATCTTGTACGTGTGACAAAAGCTTATCCCTTGTGAGAATGATTATTTAAGTGTAAAGTACCGATTATATCCGCAGTGTTGCCAAATGTTTCTAATTTGATTTCTCTTTCAAGGCTTTTCTCTTAATTACGTATGACACGGATGTTTAGCTCGTACGTACGACGTATAATATTGTATAAGCGTAATGGTTTATTAATTTGCGCAATATCTAGTGGGTAATATTTGGCGTATTAAGATTTGACTTTTTAAATTAATAATTAAGTTTAATAGCATACAGGTCAATGAAAAACACATTCTTGTTAATGAGAAACTTGTCAACACATTCCTAATGTATTACCCAATTCACAGTTGTAGTGGAACCACGCTGTTTTCCGATTAAGTTCAGAATTTGCTGTTGGACTGTTAGAAAGTGATGAATTATATCAAACCTATATGTTTCATATTTTTATAGAATAAAACTGTTCACGATGAGCTGGAAAGAACACAAATGAGACATAAGTTACTCAAAACCAACCCGCATTATGCTTCTGGCGACATCATGTGATTAGATTTTGCAAACATTAAGCATAAAAAATAATTGTGTTTTTTCACATTATCAGATAACGTAAAGCCACTCATATTAAACACGATAAGAACTTAATAGTAATTTATGTCAAACATAATACACATAAACATAAAGTTCAGCACAGAAACCCCATTTTCAGTTTTTAAAAGTACACACTGTGACGTCAATAAAAACTTTTTCTTCGTTTACGTCAGATGCTTATAATGTTGGGTTTCAAGCACTATGGTATGACATACTCTAAAAGTTTGGGGGCCATTAAAAAGTCCCCATTAAAGCAGGTCACATCCGGCTTTATGTACTTGAACAATATCAAAGTGTAATCTCAGACTCAAATTCAAACACCGTACCCAAAATCTCCCTGGATAGCGTAGTAGTAACGCGCTTCGCTTCTCACCAATGCGTCCCGGGTTCGATTCCTGGTCCCGTACGTGAGAGGGTACAGTGGTCGCCCGTCCAGGCACCTGGGGTTATCTCCGAGATCTCCGGTTTCCTCCGCCAATATCATGACCACACACGCCGCCACGGGAGCCATCGAGAGTGATTAATATAAGTTGTAAGAAATTGTTTCGTTATCGATGTAAAGTTTAAACTTTAAAAAAAGGATCTGATTAGAGCTTGAAAATCGTAAGATATACTTTCAAGAACACGAGGCAGGGGATGAAAAGCTAATTGATGTTGTCCTTTTGTTCACTGCGCCCTTATACTTCTACAAGCTTCGTTTTACTATCGTTCAAGGACTGTGTATTAAACACACGCCGATTGGCTCGAATCCCCCACCAAAAAGGCGAACAATGAAATGGATGTATTGGAGACAACTGCTAACGAGTGTCGGCTGAGGTTTTAGAAATGGTTGAGGGGCAACTTTTTATGTACAAATCTTTATTGTAGATAAAATGTGTTAACCTTTTTGTTATCGATATATGTGTTCACATAAGAACCCAGTATAAGAACGGTCCAAAAAGGTTTTCACTCTAAAAAGTGAAATTTGCAATGAATTCGTCATTTTTGATCAGACTCATCCTTTCTCTGAATTATTTAAAGATCTGTAATTACTGTAAACTATAATAGTGGATTGCTTTGGCTGCTTTGGGGGTTTTAGACTTATGCGCCAAAATAAACCCATCGTCAACATTTGTATCGCAACTTCACAAATTTTGTCTGACGTATAATGCCCAGACACAAGGGGTCTGTGATTACAGTCTTAAATCGGTATCCTTTATATATGGAGACTTGATTTTTGTCGGAACAGAGAGGACGCGTCAAAATATAATTACGGTCAATACACTCGTTTTTTTTTTTTTTTTTTTTTTTTTTTAAATATATTTAATTAGCATCCATTAGTAGTTCAATCTTTTGCTAGCATAAATTCACGTATCTACAATATGACAAGGCTGACTGTCAATAACAAGTCATTAACGTCATAATGTTGCTAGAATTACTCACCGAATCTAAAAGTATCAGGATATCAGATATACTGCGTTTTGTTTCATTTATGTGCTAATGAGGCATTCATGTGGGATTGCATGTTTTTATATCATTCATCACTTAACTGACTTCATTTCTAAAATTTTAATTACAACACACAATAGTTTGCTGATGTAAACATATTTTCTCCGGTACACTTAACTACTGTACAATTATTAACTTTCGTTGACATTAAATTTCGTTGATTATGTTCCTAAAGGAATTTCGTTGGTACGTTTATTCGTGAATCTATGTCTAGAAAACGCGAAGTCTGTATAAAAGACAAATTTTCGTGGGGATTTATATTCGTGGATAAAACCACCACAAAATCGACGAAAAATAGTGTCCCACGAAAATTCATGATTCACATTTATTAGTATTTTTTGACAATATTTTGACAACTTTGATTATAATCTATACAAATTATTAAACACTCCCTTTAAAAGAGCAGATGGACCAAATACAATTAAGAGAGGCACAATTAATTTAGAACAGTCAGCATAAACGTTCGGTTCGGTAGAGGTTTTTTTTTTTCGTGAATGTACATACCGGTATATGAATTCTTTATACTGTCATTAACTATCGTGGGAACTTATTTTTATGATGGTTCCGTATATAGTTTTACCCATGAATATTAACTCCAAAGAAAACCGTTCAATCAATAAACATGTATCCACAAATAAATGTACCGACAAAATTCCTTTCATTACATAATCAACGAAATTTGATGTCAGCGAAAAAGAATGATTTTAAAGTAGTGTATTACTTGGACTTGATCGACTGATCATGTAATGCACAACCTGCGATGAAGAAAAACCACAAAACGTATGAAAAATAAGAATTGAATTTGAACTATATCTCATTTAATTTATAATGAACGTTTGTACATGGCACAATATCACAATATATGGGAATAGCAAAGCAATACATAAACTTTAAAATGTCACTTTAATTGCGATATTAAAATTCACATCTTCAATACACTGTTCCTCTCAGAGCTTACACTTGTTTCACCGCAGAAAAGATGCATGCACATTTTTATATATTAGACAATACATGGTGTTAAAATGTCATCTGGTCCAGGTGTAGTTATGATATCGTCATCGTTTACAATTAAACACTCGTAAATCCTCGTGCATGTCTTCTGCTGAATATGATAGTCAACCAGTACCGACCAACACTATGTTGAATATGACCGAACCGAGTGGGCGAACGATCAGAACCCCCCCCCACACACACATTCATCAAAACGCCGTGGTTCAACCCCGGTAATTTTGCCAAATCAAATAAAGTGAAAATGTAAAGTCCATTGCTGGGCGTTACGATTCATCCGAATTTACCCTAAAACAACATAGTTCTCATAAACCTACCCAAAACAACATAGTTCTCCTAAACCCACCTACATCTACGTGTAACTTATGGGTGGCATGTACATATCGTAGTTTTTGGGTTAGACAGGATAAAGATCCCTAGTCGAGTCGAGTATCAAACGTTCGTGTGTATAGTTAAGTTAATCCATCCATCATTAAGCTATAATCATGGTCCTTCAAATGCTTTAAAGAAGACTTCAGTACAGATACAAGCATCCATTGACTCCAAGTCTATAAACGCTTGCATTTGCTATAGAATTCTCAGGATCACTTCATGGAGCATGATCACAATGTCATGATGGATGGATTACCTTAATTTATACTAAATTAATACTGCTACTGGACAACATCGCCCTGGACCAATGGTAAGAGAATGTTCCTATACTACTACAGTCAAATGAAAACGTTTTGGTTGTTTGAAACCATTCTTTATTCGAAATAAACGATAGTTTCCGGGATTTCGAATAATCGGATTTGAATATATACTCTGTCTCTGTGTGTGTGTGTGTGTGTGTGTGTGTGTGTGGAATTGTCTTATTCAGTATTGTCGATAAAACGACGAATATATTGTTCAAAAAGTGGATTTGGGCAAATTTAGACACATAACGTAAAATAAATTGATGTCGAAAACTCGCATGAAAAAAATCAAAGAAGACAATTTGCCTTTTTTATCATCTTAAAATAATACACGATTACCAAGGAATGGTTTTATCTACTGTTTGTTCATCATGTAGTTAAACCATTCGTATTGATCAGCAAATATCATCATTAAAAATATTAATTTATGTCATCATATAGCCGTTTATAAAATTTATGATTGTTTGATTATCTCAACATTTGTTTCGAGACAGTATTTTATTGAGCAATCATTAGGATGGACCCTTGATACTATATGAATAAGCACTGACACTTGAAATAGGTAATAGCTAAATAAACAAGCAGGCTAATGCCTGTAGCTATCCGATATTGCTTTGTAAGGTAGAACGTTATGGAAGAATTAAAAAAAAAATGTTTTCGCTATAGCTCAGTGGTAGAGTGTCCGCATTGCGTTCAGGTGGTCTGGGGTTCGAATCCCAGCCGGGGCACTTCCTCCGGTGACTGCGTATAACCAAAGATGTATAAAATTGGTACCAGATGCACCCTTGTGTGGCACACGGCAAAACGGGGTTGTTATGGGAACTCTGAATACCCTGTACTAGTTCTACCCAGGAACTTGTCTCCCGGGTATCAGTGTTATACACCTGACATGTAAGAGAACCAAGGGTCTATTCACAAAATGAGCTTGGTGTCGCACCCGGACTCTCTTGTATCCAACCACCATATCTTCCGATGCTGTCTCTTCAGCAAAAACATTTTAGGACCTACGTCTAAAATATGGCCGTAATAATCAGAAAATGAATGCTAGCCATTACAAAAGCAGAAGAAGTAGGATTCTCCATGCAACAACCATAATATTTAGCAAAACATACGTGCTAAACTCATGTAAGAATGACCAGATAATGATATTAGTGGGTAATTTTGAGAAACCCAGGCGCTAAACTTATATCTCTTCGGAGAAATACCGACCTATGCTTTCACTTTCAAAACATTGAATGCAAGGCTTTGATTGGCTGGTAGGAAGATAAACCGAACGCCAAACTTCCTATTCTCATAACGCAGTATCTATAATCAGAACCCGATAAGAAAACTTCTTTCAAGTAAGTTCATGACTTGATCTCTGTATTTTTTTTTCGAAGTTTATTTCGCTATTTTATTTTTCCCGGAAGAAACGAAAGGAATTGAAAAGTAAACATATCTAACGGCTGATTATCCAAGCATAAGCCAATGCATACAATTCGTCAAAAAAAAAAAAAAAAAAAGGAAATATATTTTTGGTATGAAAATGACAAACACAATGCCACATTCATTTACGGTGAAATACATACTATTAAAGTAAGAAATCTTCATTTGCCTAAAGCATCACTACTTACAATTTTCGCATATTAAAATTGTCCAGGTGTACGCCTTAGTCGATTATGAAATATGCACTTGATATATTATTACAAACATATGATACTGTTTGTTTTCATACACTACATCATCACACATATAAATGGTGGGTTCAGCTAGACATATTCACAAGAAAAATATAGATACTGTAAAATCATTAATTTTCTTTGGCATTAAATTTCGTTGATATATTTATTCGTGGATCTATATCTAGAAAACGCGAGGTCTATATAAAAAACAAGTTTTCGTGGGGATTAATATTCGTGGGTAAAAAACCACCATGAAATCGACGAAAATTAGTCTCCCACGAAAATTAATGTTTTCACAGTACCTGAAAGCGATTCAATGTTACTTAGAAATTAGATATATGTATGCAAAGCGCATGCATTGTAATCAAATAAAATGAAGAGATGAAAAATAGCTTGTACTTTGATCAGATGTATGGAAAGTTTGTCAAAATACTTACAATGTCAACTATTGTATATGACCAAAAATGTTAAAGTCTTTTATTATTGTGACACGAGAAGAAACCCGAAGATACAGAGACATGATATTAACATCGGGTGCAGCATGCACACTACACGAGAATGTCAGGGGAACGCAAAACTAGAGTTGCTGTCATTTATGATAAGGATGGCAAGCTATTGACATAATCTAATGAAATCATGAAGAGATGGGCTGAACACTGGTATGACTTTTATAACTATGAACTCTATCCGTACAACATCCCAACAAGATAGACAGAGAAAGTGATGATCCTGCCGGTCCGCCAGTCATAAATGAGGAAGTAAAAGCAGCAGTGCAGGTCCTGAAAGTAGACCAGTCATCTCGAGTTGAAAGTTTAACCCCTAAACTAAAGAGGAATGAATATGAAGAGACAAAATTGCCCTAGCTTTCTGTCAGAATATTTCGGAACAGAAGAAATAACCAACAAAGTGATAATCGAAGAAGGAAAGCATCACTGTACCATGTACCAACACTATATGCTCGTAAGCTTAACCAACCATATCATCCATTTATCTTAGACACCAAAAGCAAACCGATTTCAGAGAAGGATGGAACACTGTTAAACAGATCATCAATTACCGTCCTCACCGAAAAGAACTTCATCATAAAAATGACTTCTTCAAAAACGTTAATGACTTCAAGAAGCCCTTTCCTGGAATCTTGACACGAAGGTTAAGGAATCTAACTCAATTAGGTCATGAATCTTTCCTGACCTTCCGAGGTGCAAAAGAACGGTCCTACCAAGGAACTATTGAGAATGATCAGTGTATAACTTGTTAGAACTTGATATCAAACCTACGTGAAAAAAGAAATGATTAAAGCTGTATCAAGTAATATTTAGTTTGAGGCTACCATAATGTCCCTGTGAGTGCTGACACCCTAGACCAACCGGGCTTCACCACAAGTCGATTGAAATGAAATTTCATTTTATGTACTGAACGTGACTTTTATTCTTGATTGAAACAAAGAGGTCCGTGCAGCCCTTCCTGCACATGACATTGCATATTTACATGTGACAAAGTTTTCCGCCATATACGATCTATACCACACGTCTCCCATATACCATCAAAGATAACCTGTTTTATAGGAATGTATTATATAAACAATATAAATAATCCATTGTGTCAACATTCCGTTTTTAGTGATTGGACGATGGAAAAAAGCGACCACTTTTATTTCCGCTTGCTGATTTTCACGCCTTAAAGCCTTTAAATTTTTTCACCAAAAAGAAACAAAAATATATTAAATACTTATTAAGTAACTCTGTCATGTTGTCAGATTTCGAGAATAGCTGTAGCGTGAGATCAACTCATGTTGCAATGACATGAATATAAACAATTGATCTTTAAGTAGCTACTTCCGACATTTGACACACATGTGTCTTTCGCAATAATTGATCGTCCCCGTTGCATTTGAGTGACAGCCTCCTATCACACCACGCGATGAGCCAAATACTTCGCTTATCTAGAGCAAACCTGCGTTGTCTGTAGTTTAAATTTCTTAAGTATACCATGTAATTTTAATTCACATGTAAAAACATGACGATAAGGGTTTCAATTCGATGATATATCTACTATCTATAATTTGAATATCAAAACCAATGATTAAAAATTAAATCCTACGTTTAATTTTCATACTTGCCCGTTTATTAACGACGACGTATTTGTGTTTAAAGAGCAGACATCTTCATTTATCTTGAAAATTAGCGAAGGGTATGAAACAGTTATCATTAATGAAATTGTATATATTTGAGATATAACATGTTGTCACATTTATGTCTACCAAAAACCGCAGCTCTGCTCTAATAACTTTTTTCTCGCTATCAGAATTTACCATCTCTTCATTTGCGGTTGTTTCTTTTATATGGACTTACATTACAGCGAAACCGCCGTCCTGTTCCTTTAGATTTATTGAGCAATAAAATATGGATAGTTCACAGTAAGTTGAAATTAATGCATATCTTTTATAAAAAAATGTTAAATTTAAATTTAATTTGAAAATATCTTATGTTAACTGCGTTTTAGGTACTCTCAGGAGATTGCCTCATCTTTGAATAAACAAATCGTAGCGGGTCCCCCGTATCTGCACTGGAATCAAATAATTACTCGTGCCTAATGTGATAAGTACATTGCATTAATTTGATATGCACAAGGTTTTTTCTGATAAGACGTATTTCACATTGCTGTGGGCACGTAATTCGGGTGTAAAACTTTGTAATTTACATCACTTACAAGTATCTTATGGACCAATTAAACTGGATTATTTTTTTTCTCTAATGACGGAGATAACGTAAGAGAATGAAGGCCTGTTCGTTTCTGTATCGCTTGCGTAATAGGTCCATGTATGAGTAAAAGATAATATTTAATATGTACGCAATTACTGATCATTTAAAAAAAGAGAGATCGGAAGACTGCTGTTAAATGTATAATGAGTATAGAATAGGTTCTTGTATTGGACGTCCTATGGTATTGATTTAAATATGTTGATAAGGAAAAGTGTAAGTATATCTTTTAGAACTTAATTCAAAACATGTTTTTTTTATTTTCTCAATTAATAATTGTTAAATAAGATCAAAGAGTTTCAAGCTTGTATTTTTTTTTTTTGACATCCAGAAGATCGTAGATGATGTAGACGAGTTTACAGTGTATACAGGTGCAACTGTTGAGAACAAACTCCATGAATTTACATGGATTAAGTTTGACGAATAAATTCATCAAGACAGTACTTGGGATTTTTTTAAATTAAGAATTACATGAGTATGTGTAAAAGTAAAACACTGAGGTGACCGACGATATTGATGAAACTTTGGTTATGAAAATGATTACAACAATTTAGGTACATACCACAAATGTAAACAAAATATTGATTGAAAAAGTCATAAAGATGCCAAGAGGTCTTCTGTGCGTACATACTCAGGTTATTAACAAAAGAGGAATGAGCAGACGTGATGCATTGGCTTATACAGTTTGGAGTTAAGGTAAAGGTGAATAGGGTATTGACAAATCGTGTGGATATATTTGGCAACTGTTCGGTGCACAGATACTCACCGTATCGTGATTCAAAAGAGATAATGGCCTCTGTCAACATAACGTCCCATGTCAAATATCAACGCTTTTTGATACACAGTTCAGACATTTAAATACACGTGGACGCTTCCGCCGTCAAGACGGGGTTCATGCGATCTGGCAGGTCCTCCACCAAAATCGTCCTATCTGTATAGGCCACGAAGTCTGAAATGTCAAAAAGTAGTTAATTGTACATCGAACGTGCAGACTGGCATACACTCCACTGCCATCGTACAATAGGTCCTTCTGATAACCGAAATATATTTACAGTGGAACTTACCAGTCATTCATCTATATCTTTTTGAATTTATATTGCAATTAAATTCAAGTAATCGTATTTTCCTACTTATATATTTTTTGAAGTAGTACAAACATTTTTTACTGTACATTTGGGAGTGCAGATATACACAAGATGCATCAACCAATGGTAAACGCAAGCAAAAACGGCATTCAATAAAAGCTGTCTTACACGAGACAAAGACTCCGTGGCAACAGATTGTAGCACTTGATGTCAGAGATTTACCTTTGTGAATTACCAGACAGAAATCTACGGGGACCTTATGAATGGATGACGAAATGAAAACGGGAACGTGATAAATAGACCGTAGGCAGGCTAGGACTGTCTCGCGCCGAAGGTCAGCTACATCGATTGGTCTACGTTAAAATAAGGCTTTGGTTACGCAGACTTATGTCATGCATAATAAAGAACAGTTACTGATTTAGCTCATTTGAATTTATACAAGTGTAAAAAAACACTTAGGCGTTTTATCTTTAAACTTTCTGTTAAGTATATATGAGCATATAAATATTCGTCTCTCTTATTTGACGCCCTTTTTGGAAGTGTTACTTTTTTTTTCGATAATCCAGCGCGTGACAGCATACGTACTGAATCTTTCGTATTCTCGACCGGGTTAGTGTTAGCGCGATACGTTACTGTGAATTTAACCATTGTGTTTAAAGCGCAAGGAGATAAAGCGACTAGTAAAGAAATAGGTGTTACGCGCATGTCTGTACAAATAGGATGCTGCCCGAGTGCGTGTATTATAACTTTCTCAAATCACACTGTGAAGATTTGTGCCGAAAGGTGGACGAATTTTCAAGACAAGTCTTGATCAAAGTTAGACACATTGTGTATCAGTTGCGAAGTTGATTCACGTGCAGGCGAGAAACATACGTGCATTTTATGATTAACCTCTGGGGGTACACATAGTAAGATGATAGTAATAAGTTTTCATGGTTGTAGCGGATTAGATTTTGATAGCGAGATGGTTACATTTGAGGTTAGATGATAAATGTCACTCACTCGTATAGTAAGTTGAACTGATCTTTACTACGACATGGAAGGAGGTTTAAATGAGAATAAATTACCACATTTATGACAGAATCCGTTATATAAAATCATCTTTTGTTGGTGAAACGTTTCATTTTTAAGTGACCACCCGAGCGGAGATCCTTGATATAGGGTCACATGTATTCCGAGATCTTAGACTTAAACCAATTAACAATGCTTCACACGGACGGGTCAGAACGGCCAGTTAATACAGTCATTGACACAGGCGGAGAAGGAAATGTGATGAAGGAAGTCATTCCTGATCTTGAAGACGCTTGCGCGTCACAGAATACAGTGGATAATGTGCACATTAAAGAGGGACATTCTAAGGCAGAGTGTGTTGATATCGGGGAGGTGACAAAGGATATAGAAACTGTTTCAAACTTTGATTCTGTAACAGACACAAAGCAGTTAAACAGGTGAGTAGTGGAAAAAGCTTAATATGTAACCTTTATAGATGATATATTTAAGACATTCTATTATATAGTTTTGTCTTTAAGTTTTAGTTTATATATTCACTGATGCTATAGCATTGCTATAACGAACAATGAGAATTTTGGTGTACAGAAGAGGAAGCGATTCATGAATGAGAATTTATTACTTTATTACGAGAAAAAGATCTACCATTTTGATAGCATAAACATCCCACATTTAAGTGTCAAATCATCAGGTTATCTTTTTTTCTGATAGTAATGACTTGCGTATTGTATAAGGCATATTGTATGTGAAAGTATATATCAGGTGCATGCACGCTGTGTTAATGGCTCCTATTTCTGTGGTTGGAGGCGATTAGTGTACATAATCAACATTATAATGATCTAATGAATTACATCCCGAGACATCTGTTGAAATTATCTTGTGCAGATGAATATTATATCTGCCAAATCTCATAGATGATTTTAAATTATGGTTGAAATCAAAGCTTCCATACATTGGAGCAGTAATTCATGTTACCAAATGGTGTTTGGCTTGGCTTCTGTAAACGATACATTTTTTGATAAAGTTGCGTTTGTAGAGAAAAAAACACAACAAAAACTGACATTCTCTTGGAAAATACGATAAACACTAGAAAGGGGCTACTGTTTTGTACGAAATTGCGACGTTATCATGTCGAAAATGAAATTCAATCTTGTTTGGATCTTTTAACACAGTGGGTGCCGAATATTGCAAAAAACGGAGACAAATGGAATACTTGTAATGGTATACACATTCCCTTTTGTAATTAAAGGTGAAACCAATAGAAGGTAACAGTAAACCGACAAAGTGTATAGACAGAAAAGTTGGTTGCTTGGAAAGCAAGAAGGAATTCAAACAGTTAAATGTGAAACCACAGAACCAATTCTGAACAGGAACAGCCAAAAGCCATTTTTCAAAGTCTACGGCACGGTACATACCTGTCAGACAAGTATTAATTTTATTGTAAATGCGTATATAAAGGCTCATTTTATGCGAAACAAGCTTTTTGAATGTAAATTGTAACCAAAGATTGTGTATCTAATTTTATCATTTATATTTTATTATGTTCATCCAAGCTAACTAAGTGACATATTGTGTCAGAATGTTTAATGCTTTATATTTCTTAAGGCTATGGACCACATACCATTAAAGGTGCTTTAAGCTTTTCGGGAACTTTTTTCCATAAGGGTGATTCTGTATTAAATAAGTCAGTTTGGTAGTCTTGCGGGTAAATACAAACAGTCCTGTTATTATCCATCTGAAGCTGTTCACGCAACAAAATGACCGTCCTTTCGAAATTTAGAGTTAAGCTGAATAGAACAAAAGCCTTTATCGTACATTAGATATGAAAATAATGAACTTAAAATTGCTGTCTGGTTTAAGTTTTACAATACTTTATTATTTTTAAACTTTTCTCTGATCTGGTCGAACACCTTTTATGAAATAATTAATATGTTGATAATTATACAGAGGTACTTTAGGTATTTGACACAACGAAAAATTTACAAGGAGCGCATGAAATGTGATATCACCTCTGTATACTTTCATGATTTAAACGATTCAACAAAGATATAAATATTTAGATTGTAAACCCTACCCAATATTCAATAAACCACTTTGCATGTATTGGAATCATGTACGTAGTGTCACGTGCGTCACGTCTCCCGGCCATTCTGTTACCGGGGATGTTCATTATATCAAGTGATAGCTCCAGTTTATACAAATTTGCCGTCTGTCCTATTAACTTTCGGATAAACCCTATTTCAACAACATGTTTTTATCAGAGAATTGTCATTTCTGCCCAATCTCTGTCAAAGTAACATTTTGTCTAACTAATGTAATGCACCGAATATGCCAAGACTTTTAGAAAAATGAACATTGCATATTATATTTTGTCAGGTTCATCGCTGCACTTAAGGCTCGACTGTTGGACTCAAATATTGCCCGTGTGCGAGTCGTGTTTTCTGTTTCAGACGTAAAAATGCGTACCTCGCTGTACATATTGACATCAGGACGAAAATACCATTTATTTAAAACATCACAGAAATATAATGCATAGCTTTAACAGTCTCTTTAGTATGGTATGCAAGAAAAGAATGCTTTGACTTGAAGGACATAAAACTGTTGTTATAGCGTTTCAAAGTTCATTTACAGTGTCATTCTGGAACAGCGGGCAAGTAAAAAAAAAAATCACGGTCCCTTTCTTGCAAACAAAGTTTTTTTATCCTGATATTTGTTTACAATTTCTTTTAAATCTGAAAGAGTTATTCCTTCTTGCTAATGACTTTAAGAGATAGCGTTTGCTAATTGGATATATGACAAGTGTTTGTATGAAACCATAAGTTTATTTAATGTGTTTATAAATTGAATTGCAAATTCTTCCCTTATCAAACACCTCATTCAACTTTAAAGCGCAATGAACTTAAATCCGACTTTCATGAAGTTCTTTGAAGGAACCCAGTCAACCACTAACTATAAATTGTTTTAATTGATATAAATCCACGATAACGGGGTATTTAACCTTGTTTATCTCTTGTATGTTAATAACGAAGCAGCTGTTCGTTGAAACTGCATTATAATCACATTTTTCAGTGTATTAATCCATTGTCATTGAGGAATGTTTGCGGTCTGTTCCCAAATCAGAGGTCAGAGTGAAACTACAGCGTTTAAGCTAAATATCAGCAAGTTATCGCAAACAAATAGTACAAATCTTGAGGCTAATCATATGTCAGCGCTAAAAAAAAAAATATTTGATGAGCACATAATTATTTGTTCAGCTTAAGGTAATTAAACAGGGCTTTGCCAATCTAATTTAAGTAGGCTACGTTACATGACCGTTGGCAGATAGATTGTGGCCTTGTCTAAGTGCTTCTGGAAGCAAATCGTTGTCGTCTTGGTGCACAGTATTTACTCTTATTGGAGGCTGTTGATAGTTTTAAAATGTCAGATGCTAGTGATGATATTATGTTTCAATATTTTCATTTAAGCATATTTATGACCTTATGTATTGATTTTTTCGCCATAATCCTTGTATATGGTAGATATATGTTCTGTTGTGAAACGTAAATGACAGCCGTGGGTATCCAAAGATATGTCATGATAAAATGATTGTATACTCTTATATTGCTTTTCACAGACAGACACACTCCCAGCCAGACACACTCACAGCCTGTATAATTTATTGACGTAAACGGGATTATTTCTTTTACAAAATATTTTTATTCCCCAGTCATAATCAACATCAAACAAAGAAACATCTATATGTATAAAATAAAATACGTCAGACAAAACATCATGATAGTATAACATTTTTTAAATATACAATTAAGCATCTAACAACAACAACAACAACTGCAACAACAACAACAACAACATTAATCCGGTGATACAGTATATCTGTTGGAGTTTATTTGTCTCCGAGATAAGGGCATTTATCGTCTAGGTCAATAACGTTCCCAGGTGGTGAAAGTGGTGTTTAATTAGTCTAGACAGGGCAAACAGTTCGGGCGAGAACCGCTGATCGGCACTGTATATGGGTCGACGTGCATTTTCTGATTTATTTTCCATACCGCTGGAGTGCAGTAGTAGAAAAACTCACAATTCGGGAAGCAAGTTCTCGCACTTTTGCTAATCATTCCGACGATATCTGGGTCGAACATGCACTTTGCCCTTACAAAGTTCATGGGAGTTTCTCGCTAAGAATTGAACCAACAATAGTCGGTTCCTTACTCACCTACGCTACACTTAGCCACGGTTCACCAAAAAAAAAAAAAAAAAAAAAAAAAAAAAAAAAAAAAAAAATAAATAAATAAAATAATGACCTAGCCTTGGTAAAGCGGGTATCTGTATTAAGAGACAACTTGACATTTAAGTACAATTTTTTTTTCTAGCAGTCATATGTTCTATACGACCACGTCATCTCCAAACTCATTAAAATCAGATTCAGTATGCTAACTGGATCTAACCACATCATATAGAGGGTCGTCTCAGATTAACCTTTGTATTAGCCAATCAAATCGGCTGCTACAGAATCATTCGGTATGTCAGGGGGAAGTAACCCCATCAATCTCACAATAGGGTAGAAAGAGCGGTAGCTTACTCAGTAGAGCATTCGCCCTGTTAGAAAAAGGTCTCGGGTTCGAGTCCCGGTTAAGCTGCACATTTTTCTTACCCTGTGACAAATGTTTTACCAAAGTCAGTTTGAAATGCGCTATTTACTTTGTTTAAAATCGAGCACTTGTATATGCATATAAATTAACAGCGTCGGAGACCCATCTGTGCGCTGTATGAAGGAACGGAATAAGCGCTCGTGGGTCTTCGACGCTGATAAATTAATTAAAAGGTCTATCTGACGTGACCCCTAATGCGATGTTGTCAGATCCTAATCGCGGAAAGTAAAGGGTGCAAATAAGGATATGATTTTAATGAGACTGCGTCTTCTTGCTCCTTAGCCTGGCTGTTTTAAGCAGGGTTGACTGTATATTCCTAAGTTTATGAATAATAAAGTCCGTGTGCTTGGTTTTAACATCTCACCAACAGTAATTCAGTTTTAATAATAATGTGCACGACTAGGGTCTCTTTAGCATTTACTACTGTTTATGAGAAACATTTCTTTGGCAGTATATTCATGAAAAATACTTAAAGTATTTAAAGATTTTTTTTATTTTACGAAAACTAGGGCTAACGTTAAGCTGATATAGGCATTTTACTAAAATAAAGGCTTAGCTTTAAACTGATATACGCATACAAAAACTGAGATTGTATGAAAAAATAAAGCTTACATTAAGCTAATATACGCATACAAAAACTGAGATTGAATGAAAAAGTTAGAGCTGATACAGGCATACAAAAAGCCCGAGATTTATTGAAGGAAAACTCAGTTTATTTTCTCTCATTGGACATAAATGTTAACTATTTTAGGACCTGTCAAATAAATAACGTTCATTGATGACTTATCAACAAAGTCACACATCGTCTCGCAGCCCTACTCGTGTAATTTGTAATTAATGAGACTGCTTTTTTTTAACTTGCCACCCGGGTTTAAGGACTCTTTCCAACCGAGCGTTATCACATGACATTGCTAATGCATTTGATACTATTTTATTGCAAGGGCACTTTTTGTTGTTTATACAAACAAGGTGAACTGGAATTTAATGCAGTATCATGTTGTGAATTGTTTTGTAAGCTGAATTCTACGCTTTTTAAATCAAGAAATGTCCGATAATGTTGCTCCCATTTCGGGTTATAACAGTCACGTGATCGTAACGGAATTTCTATTTCCGCGCTTTGCATGGTGCAAGTTACCTTTAAGTCATGTGAATCATTTTGTCTATGACTGAATAATTCATCCGTTTTAATTTTATTACGGTTACGGCTCTTGGTGATATTTGGAAACTATCAAGATATCGAATGGTTTTAGCAGTGGACTGTCTTTATTGTGTTCTTGTCACTTCAGGATCGGAAACTAAACTACTTCAGGATACGATTTAGGATATCCTGATTTGATTTACGTAGGTAAGCATTGTTCTTTTTAAGATGTTCAATTTCAAGTGACGTTAATGTTACGGACCACCGGAATAGGTATCAAAAACAACTCCTGGTCCGTGTGGGTTCTACTTGAGTTTTGATATCGGTAACACAGTTCGTGTATTTAAGCTCAACCTGAAATAGATAATAATAAGGTTCTGGGTATTCAATTTTCAGAACAATACAAATATTAATATGGTGAATACTTTTACATAATTTGTCCGTATTACATTATGCAACAATTATTTCCATAATTTTAAGAATAGATCCGCCGTGGCCAAAACTAGACCAGTAGAACAGCTAAAATGCACACAAAGCGAAACACAGAAATATTGAACCCGTTACATTAACATATCCTTAGTCACAATCCTTTTACTTTGCTTTAGATCTCTCTCTCTCTCTCTCTCTCTCCATCACGTGTTTTATAGATGTTCCAACATATATCTCGAGTCATAATGCTTTAATATATCGAAGTTATCCTGTTTAACTTTCAAGTGGAAATGCATGCTCCTAGCTGTGGATAGAAATCACAGTTTTCATAATGTATACAGGGTATCCAAGCTTTAAATGGTGTCAGTGGATATGTTTTAATACTGGTGTTTATGTATTGTTCCATTTTTGTCACTTTGCCTCTAATCGCTGTTGACTCTTCAGTCCTCATGCGCTGACCCCCCCCCCCTGGGATTTGGCTATTACACTAAGAATAAAAAAGAAGAAAAGAACCCCCTACCCCATGGGAAAAATCATTGGACCCCCACCCTGTAAAAGAAAGAATGACGTATGGAAGAAGGCACGGACACCCCCTCTACCTACTGACGGTCATTCCCATAGATTGGCCCGAGAATTTCATTGTTGGCTAACATATTTCTGTTTGACTCACCCCCCTGAGTTAATTGGCTGGATCCTCGCATGGTCCCGCTTTAGCCTTCCATGCGACTGCGACAACTTCCTCTTTTAGCTGGACGCAGCTACTGACACAAACAACAACAGGCAACACTATATGAAGCAGTATGTTTAAAATAACGGTCTCGGTTGGCAGGAGGTCGCGTGTGTAATCAACCAAAAGTTGTTAAAATTATATATATATATATTGGACTTATCATGTCATGGAAGTTCCAGGACTGGTTGGCGTCCCGGGCTTTAGGTTTCACGCCACTTGTCAACGGTGTGATGTCATAGCTACAGTGTTGTTAGTGAGTTGCTAAACTAAGCTCATGTGAATTGTAGCTATCTGAGAAGATATTTGCAACGTGAAATTATGGGATGTGTTAGCAAAATATACTTAATTGACTGCAAGCAATTTCCTTTTCAAAGAAGCTTATTATGCCTCAGAAAAGTAATGGACAACAGCATCATTATTTTAAGCCTTTACTTTATATAGACTCATTTTAACTCTTTGCAAATAGAGCAGACCCAGATCAGACTGTCTGATCAGTATCTCCTCTGTTTGCTCATACAATATTGTAGCTCAGTTTCTACACAGCCTGTGTGGCAAAGAATTATCTTATTATTTCATGCGCAATCTTAAGTTCAGTCAATGAATATTCATCAAGTTATAAATTTGCACATGAATATTCATGTAAAGGGTTAAAGGTCGAACATTTGATGAAAAAGTAAAGAAACATACATGAGAATGTCTATTTAACCTTTACCGCTTACATTATAGACCCTCGAACTGGTAGACAGAGTAGTTCCGGGTCTTGAAGGAGCAGTCCGATCAGGGTCTCCTCTGGTTGGTCAGCTCAGAATCTACACAGTCTGCTCGATTTTGACAAGCCAATTGCTTCATATGCCATTCAAAGTTCAGTAATTGATGTTCATCAAAATATTAAGTTTATTTATCAATATTCATGAGGTAAAGGGTTAAGGATTCGTGTAGGTTCGAGTAAGAAAGTATGGTATACAAGAGGGAAAGCAAAAGGGATAAATATGTTGACAAATCACCAATTTTCTTAAAATTCTACAAGACATTATATATCATTATCTGACAGCCATCATTACTTATTTACAGTTCTGTTTAAATTATGCAGTATAATGCGTAGTTTTAGTGCGAGAGAGGCGAAAAAAACGAAATTAAGATATATGCTGGCACAGTTAACTTTATTATCAGACTGTTAATTGTTCGCTGATGAAGTCTGATACAACAAACCTAGTCCAATATGTGTGCCTAACTTTTTGTCCTTTTCTAATTGGTAGAGCGCGTGCTTCTAATAAAACGAAAGCCACCCTCTGATGGCCCAAAACGTGATAAAGATATACTTAGATTAGAAAACATTGATTCGGAAGACATTATGAGATAAGATATCACAAATTAAGGAGATAATTGCTCATCGCTAAACATCTATTGATAAAATGATTTTCATAAGCGTAACGAGTTGACAGATGGGTCACAATAAATATCAGACGGAGGTATAATTGAATGTATTTGATGATAAATCCACATTCTTTGTATGAAAAAAAGAAGGTTAGTTAAAAGAAAGAATGTCGGTGATACGTCATTTTACATATTTTCAATTTCAAGGTCACAATGCGTATAGATTATGGACGATCGCAATGCAACACGCGTTTAATTAAACAGTTCACGTACTGGATGCTATGTATACTGCACTCCAGCTATCGCTGTTATCAAAGTGGTTCAACTTCTTGTTTGAAGTAAAGAAAGACATCTGTAGCTAAGCATATTGTCAGCGACATGCTGTGCAGGATGAAAGGGGTGTTTAGCCCTTTACTTCATATAGACTCATTTTGACGAGTTAACAACAAAGCAGACCAAGCTTAAGGAGCTGTCTGATCAGGGTTTTCTCATAAAATATGGTTGTCAGTTTCTACTCAGTCTGTGTGGCAAAGAAAAATAATTTATTTCGTAAACCATTTCAAGTTCATTTTATAGTAAATGAATATGCATGAAGTCATAAATTTGTTCATGAATATTCATGAAGTAAAGGGTTAAGTATTGAGAAGAGATTACGGACGGACTGATTGACCGTGTAATAAAGACCCTTTTTTCAATTAAAAACAGTCTCCGGTTTTGTAGACAGATAAAAATTACAGTTCTTTTATTATGGACAATTAAACGCATTACTAAGACATTGTTTTGCCCAAATATACACATGTATACAGGATACAGATATATATTCAATCTTGAACAAATTGTAATTTGATTCACAGGTTTTTCGTTCAAAATATTGTGTTTAACATTCACTCTCGTTTGTAAATGTAGAATCTGAAAAAAATTAATAGAAACTTGAGACCTTTTGAAATATTTCTTTAATTGTATAATGTTATATTTTATAATTTCATTAAACATTGTGCTAGTATAATAACGATGAACATGTATATAACCAGGTGTCATTATTAATGAATTTACACCGATTAATGAACATTTTTTAAGAAAAATGCAAAATTTCTTTGTTTTTGATACGTATAAGACATTTATAAAATATCAAACACAGAAAATGTTTTAAGCGCACAAACAAATTAGTAATAAAAGTGCATATCCTGTACGGTTCTCAGACTTTTTATATTTGTGTTTTCAATGACATATTCGCAAAATGCACACTAGTGACACCGATGCATCGACTAAACAATGCAAATGCACCACGATGTTTACAGCCGTGCATGCAGTAAACTAATTTGATTTATATGTCGTGCCTGGAATTAGGTCGGTCCCAAGTAGTGCAAGCTCTCCCAAATATAACAGTGTCTGCTGATCTCAACAGAAATATGCTTATTCTACAATGTTGTCCGTAGTAGTATTTACTCCACACTTCACAAATCATGATTTTTTTTTCACGAAAATATGTGATATGTGATCACGTTTGTCATAAAACGATTTAAAAAAAAAAGCATACAGAGTATCTAGTAGAACAGTTATTCTACATCCACATTAAAACCTCTCTATTCACAAATATTGCAATTTTCATAAATTAATTAATTTATGATATCTTATTTCATAATTTCATGTGTGAAAAAAAAAAGATATGTGGATCAAAAGGCCTGATACATGTAACTGCATGACTTTTGTTATTGCGGTGTACGCTTTGCAAAATTGGCACTAAAAAGGAAACAAGTGTACTAAATGTTTAGTTATAGGGTGCCGTGGATCATAGGTAATGTACTCGACCGCGGACCCGAGGGTTGAGGATTCGTTTGGGTGGAGTGGGGGAGGGATAATTTTCATGACTTCACAGGCGGTAAGTACTGGTCCAACACAGGAACCGTCGAGAGGGATTGATATAAATTGTTAGAACTTCTTTCCCAATCGATGTAAAATGAATAAGTTTAAAGTATATCAAGTTTGTGTAAAGGACTGGCCGTGCATCGTTTATGTCGTCTTTTGTGAAAGCGACATCTGCAGCTGGTAAAATGAATTGTACTGGGATATAAGATTTTAAATGATGTTGCTATAAATGGAACATTCTGACAATTGTTGTTGATACTGAGAGCGGTTTACGAGTTTCAAATATGTGGGCATTCGTTGATATAAAGAAACACACACACCTATTTATTTACAGAGGAGTGAGCAAATTGTTTGAATGAAATGAAAACAACACGAGAAAATAAATGGGGGCTATCCATTTATTTTAAACTAGTTCTTTTTGTTAATTTAATTTTTTTGCAAAAAAAAATTCCAAAAATAAATAAATAAAAAAAATCAACAAACCTCACACGTTGCTAGTTACATCGACGTTATTCACCCAATTATGAAAAGATACCTTTCTAATTAAATTTCCCCTGTGACATATCTATTACTGTTAATGACCATAATGTTTAACTATCTGTTTAGGAAATTATTATTTTTTGTCGCCATTAAAATGATGGAGATAGTACTTTCTACTTTTTGCTGCAATTAAAAGTTTTTTCTTGTTAATTTTTGTAGTTCCTACTTTAAAGAAAATAATATGCAAAGAGACAACTGATTAATTTAAAGCATTTGACAGTATTTAAGGAAAGAATTTTGATGTCTAGCATCATAAAAAACACATACAAATTTAAATTTTAAACAAATTATACTGCACTCAGTTGTGCATAAAACAAGAATAAAAGCCCTTTTTATTTTTGTCATGTCGGGTTTTAGCTTTTTTTAATGTGCAATTTGCAGTGAAATGCGTATTACAATAGAGTGCTGCTGCACTGTTGCACAAAGACTACTTTTATAAGCATCGGCTAATTGCGGTTAACAATGTAAGTACAAGTTAATATTGTCTCTCTTGTGACCATATAATTTGATGTGGTTTTAATCATTGATAAACGGTGAAAGGAAAATAACAACAGAAAAAAAGCAAAACACGGAAAATTCATTGCATTGAAACTCCTTTAACCTCATTTAACCCTTTCCCTCATATAGACTCATTTTGACGCCCTCAATAGGTACCACATAAAGCCTGATCTGCAGAAAGCCAAACTCAAACCTTACCAAATTTAATTACAAAATCCCCATTACCAGACCACTGAGGAGCAGCGAACAGCATAAAACCTGATCAGCCTGCGAGTTACTCGCTGGCTGATCTGGTTTTATGCTGTTCGCATAGGTCTTTTCATGGTATCCTCTATGAGGGAAAGGGTTAAGAAAACATTTTCCTGATGAAATAATATTTTACTTATTCATACACCAAATTTGTCTGAAGGTTACATCATAAGTTGTCATCGTCGAAACACGTTCGCTAAATACGCGTTGCTTTAGCAAAACTTCCTATTTATGATTTTTTAAGCATTTAAGTGGGTCCGTGGCGGAGACAGCACGGATAATTTGACCAATAAAACGGAAGTCGACTTTGTTCTATCATGATGAGGTGACGTCACGCTCCAAGCGAAGTGGTCTATCTTGCGGGCACCATGAGCCGGCTTTCATTGAAGGATATTACAACGCGTGGTTTCATTGGTCAAGTAGCTGATTGATATTCATGAAAACAATGTTATGCCAGGTATATAAGCTAGATAGTGATAACGGAATAAGTCAGACCTGAATTAAGAGGTCATTCAAGAGGTGGTCGCTAAATGAAAGCTTAATATAAAACAATAATATTTGGTAATATTAAAACTTGCCGCTAAATACAGGTTGACCGATTAATACAGGTGGTCGCTAACACAGGTTCAACTGTATATACCGTGGGTTCCGACGATGTGGCTCCGTGATCCAGTGACTATAGTCGACGGCCCTCTCACTACTGCGGACTCGCGTACCAGTCGGATATTTTTACATACACTCAAAATATGAACTTTTTCAAAATAATGTACGACTTAATATTTTAATATATCAGTGACTACATTAATATTTGTCGAAATAATATGGAAAAAAAAGTTTCCACTTTGATTTTTTTTCTTATATAGCCATTAATTACGAATAAATTAGTCCGAGTCTGAAATGGACACAGAGGATTAGTTGAACAGATTCCTGGTGATTTGAATAATGTTTGATAGTACCTATTATTCATACCGATTTTTGTCAGGATTTGGAAAATGCGAAGTTGTGAATCTCGGGAATGTGTGAAGCTGTTTGTTTTCTATCTTATGACAACAAAATCTGGACTGAAACGATAAAATACACAATTCCGTCATATTGTTAATTAATAATCATACACTGTTAATTTTATCTTTTGAAAGCTAAATAATAGAAACACAACTTACAGTTTGCTCTTAATGCGTTTTAGCTTTGGTGTGCAACTACTGGACATAAAAGGATATCGCTTTCTTGGTTATATAAATGGCTCATAAAGTGGCCCATGAAAAGAAAAAATGCTCCAGTTTTTCAAGTTTGGCTCATCCATTGGCTCGGACAAAAAATTGCCAGAGTAAGCCCTGCTAGATGGTGATTTCCATATGTTCCTTGCGCAATTATATTTTCTTTGTTTAAATCAAATAAAACAGCTCAAACATTGAGATATACACGCCTGTTTATAAATGGAGAATCTTTAAGTTATTGCTTAATAAGCGATTATTGTACAACGTTAATTATGCATCAGTTTATACAAAGTAGAACATCCATCATTTTGTTACCACACCTGAAATCGGAATAAGTTACTGTCACATCTCACTACGAAAACTTTTAATATATGAATTCCGGGATTTATTTGAAATTCTATTTTCCGTGGTATGTCAGCATAAAATTGCACGCCCACCTCTTGTCTCTGTAAGTATTTTGTAATTTGACACATAAATAGTGGGCCATATATTAAAGTCCCGCATATAAATTTACCATACATAATTGCATTTCATTAGATTGCATATTACACATTTTACTTCTTTTCTAACTTTAATAGGATAGCCGATAGTGTTCTATTTGTCAGACAGTAAAAGGAGATGCCACTCACGAAGACGTGTTTAATAAGACACAAGGATTAATGTCATCCATCCATCATTAAGTTGTGATTATGGTCCATCAAGTGATCGTGGGAATTTTATAGTAAATGCAAGCCCTTATATAGACTTAGGAGTAAAAGAGCCTATAACTCCAATAACTCTTGCATCTTCAATGATTTTTTCTTAAGCATTTGAAGGATCATGTCAATACTTGTATGATGGATGGATTACCTTAATGATGAAGACTCAGAGTGACACAAACGACCTACGTCATATGTATTGATATGTCAATAAATATTATGCTAGTCACTGACATATAAGATCACTTAGCAACACAACAATTTGAAATTTGAGTGATTGACAAAATTCAGACAGGGACTCCAGCCCACGGCAGTGAAATTCTAATTGATAGGAACAGAACAGGACAGACATTTTATTGATAAATTGCTTTATAAATTACACTTAAACATCTACTGCACTGTAGTCGAAATATAAGATTACAAAAGACTATATTTTCCAAAGAATTTCAAATTGCCATCAATGTAGGAAACTTACATTAAATATTAGTATTTAAGTGTTTGGTTTGACTATTTACTTGTAATAATGGAGCATCGCATACAATGTTATTCTAACGACCTTATCGAGGGTTTTATATATGCATTGTTAGATGCATTTTCTTGTTGTACCTCAGATTTCACAACACTATAAACGCAAAGCTAATGCAATATGACAATATATTATGAAATAGTCCACCATGTGTCAAATGCAAGTAAAAACGCACGGATTCTGTTCGTGAAGCCAACTGCCATTGACCCATCCTGTCAAACAAGATGGCGGCCTTATTTACTGGTTTCATTGTTTGTTGAGTTAATTACGGACCGTCGAGAATGTTTCAGCAATTTAGAAATATTCTATCTTTGCCAGATGGTCGTTCTGCTGCTAGTCTACAATGTCACACTGTTGACAAGTGAGAGGATACCACACTTGTGCATACATTCTGACACCTAGCCGCTACAACCTGGAACTTCTTTGCGCAATAAGTGTCAAATAATGATTGTACTTGAAACAAAGCATTTTGAAGTCCAATGTAAAAGGGTTTTGTGTTGTTAGGAATTTAGTAAAAATACAAAACTATTTTGTTGTAATGTTTTTGTTTTGTAATGTGCATCCTTTAAATATTTGAGACTGATATTTTGCTTTGCCCGTGTGTGTCCCTTTTGCTAAGGTAAAACGTAATAGGTGCAGAAAGTTATTTCAGAACGTGCAGGTGAAATATCATTACGTATATTTAGTTTCACTGAAAATAGTGAATAGCAGTTCAGAAACCTGCATTTCAGGACTTACATTTTTCTTGTATATGTAAGGAAATAAACAGGTCATGTTTAAATATATCATTTCTATTGAATAAATTGCATGTTTTCTTTCTCATTGAATATCATGCGAGATAAGCTTTAATTTTGAAAGAAAAAACATGTGGATCCTTTAAACGTTCTCAAGAAGTTGCTGATATTGTACTTTCTTATTAAACGAAGATATTTTGTCATTTTCCTATGGAAATACTCACACCATAAATGAACATGCGTCTATATTCTAATAGGAAGTTTTTTGAAAAGGCCGTAAAATTATAATCTAACTTTTATGTATGTAAAAACCGAAGTTTAATCTATTTAATGTACAAGAAAAAAAAAACCTTTGCAAAGCTTGTATCTGTATGACATAGACCTGTGGAAGAAAGACTAAATTGCGCATTTTTTTTGTAAAAAAAAAAGAAAGTTTTATTAATATACTTATTAAACGCGGAGTATTAAAGCCAGATGTTTTTAGATAACTTCAAAACATACACATGTTACTTCAAAGAGTTCAGGCTTCAGCGACCGGGTATTTAAAAGTGAATTTGAATAGCCAGTCATAAAGTGATTATTGAAAAAAAATATTAGCGGTAACGGGAGAAATATTTCCTTATGCTAAATTTGTGTCTTATATGGATATAATTTGAACAAGATGGCTATTCAACACATATAATTAAGGATTCATGAGGGAAATTTCACATTGAAACAAACCATGACAATATCAATCGATTTGATGAGAAGATACTGCAACTGGATAATATACATTATTAGAAAATGTATAATACATTGTTATAACGATGATGATGATGATGATTAATAGTATCAATGATAGTAACGATGATGATAATAAAATTTGATACATTGTGATGATAATTATGATAAGGATGATAAAAATGATGATAGTTTTCGATAGCATAAGAACTAGGCGAGGATAATTAATAGTATAATTAATAGTTTCTTGATTATACATTTCAAATGACTTGTACCTGTTAACACGATCAATCTGTTCTTTGTTAACCTTATTTACCTGTTACTACAACGGTTTTAGATTTCGTTGTATTTGCAGCAGATTGAATCCTACTCGGTGTTTCAGGTATTGAGTTCTTCATTTTTCCCAAAGGTTCAACAACCGTCTCATTTCAAATTACTGGGAGAAAATATTAATTTTCGTGGGGCAGATATTTCGTGGAGGGTTTTATCTACGAATATAAACCCTCACGGTTGTCGTTCACTTAATATGCCTCGACTATTCAAGAACATAAATCAATGAAATTCCATTTAGAACATAGTCAACGAAATTTAATGCTATTGATAAACAATGATTTTACAGGATTTAATTTCTTATAAATGCTCAAATCCAAACATTGGTAATTAGGAATCCCACCGAGTGGTAAAGATTCGGTTTTATTAAAATGGCAACACCTTATTATAAAAAGACGCCCCAAAAAGCTGTGTATCTATAAAACACCATCTTGCAGGTCTACTTTCGAGGTGTCAGATAGATACATTTTTGATTGGTCCTAGAAGGCGTTTTCAATAAGCGTTTTGACAGCATCTCGGCGTGCAACAATGGGTCAGATAAGATAAATGGAAAAACACTTTGAAAACTCATCTAGAAATGGATCCATCGAAAACCTTGATCTTCATACGCATGGTAGACTGAATGTCAATTTTGTGGAGATAAATCCGCTGATTTACGACATAAATAAACTGGGAGGCCAAGCACGTGGTTCTTTCCTGAGTTATGTAGGTCTGGTGGTTTAAAGACGCTATCAAATATCGGAGAATTTTATTGAATCTGCAGACCTGATGTGGAGCATGCATTTTCGCTTATTAAGTTATATTTTAAGAGTGTATACTCAACTGGCTTGTATGATATGATCATCATATTATAAGATGCCATGTATAATTTGTTGCAGCCAACTCCCGATCAACTGGACAATATGCCCTGTTGTTCAAATTGCATAAACACAGGTGTTGGTGTTCCGAAACAAGATGCCTTGGAATTCTTAAACCATTTTTACGCCCACGCCCGTGTCATTTTATTCTAGGACGAGGTCAATGGAACTTAAACAGTTTTTGTAACATTTTGAATGAACCACATAGCATAAATATCTAGAGACACGGATGTGTGTGTGGTATTTGTTTACAGCGTCTTGTAACAAGTTGGAACAATAGGTTTTTATACTGATATCAGTCTCTATATTTGAGAAATTTAAATAAAATCTCTCGGACATTTACTAGGACAGTTACTACAGTATCAAATACTACATTCATTTTAAGTCAGAATTCAAACAGCGTGACTGTTAAAATTTGGTTTTAAGTACAAAATAAAACCACCGCTGCCTGAGGCTCGTATGTTCTCTTGTCCGCCAAACATTACACAGAGATTTTGTCCCCCCCCCGACAAAACACATGGTAGTTGTTCCCCCTTACTCTTCAAAGGGGTTATGTCCACCTAACGATACATATGTACCCCCCAAACACTACACAGGGGGTAGGGGGGTTGTGTCCCCCTAATACTATACAGGTAATTTGTCTACCAACTATACACGGATGGTGTCCGCCAAACTGTACACGGTGATGCTGTCCGCCTAACACTACATAGGGTGACAAGACATTGTTGAACTTATGGTATGCCAGCATGATGCAGCAAGAAAGAATACAGGATTCATAAACGAGATTAAATAATCGTTAAACCTGAAGTCAAGAGTGTTTAATTTCAATTTATGTTCATCTTTGTCATTTTCTTCAACGTTTAAAACGTTTTTACGTTGATATGATATCATGCGAAAGCGTAACATATCCTTAATGTTATTTTAATAATGCTATATGCTATATATCATATAAGTATACACGTGCAATAGTGGTATCATGTTTGTGGTTTTCCGCTGTAATTTCTTTTTTGAACATTAGTAAGTATCATCTTTAATAGTTTTATTGCACGTAACAGAGTCCCAGCAGACAGATCAGTTACTTTGGTCTAAGGTGGAATGAGGTGTGAAAACCAGACTCTTTGCAAGATGACACAGAAGATAGTCTAAAAGAAGTACCACTTGAGGACTGTGTTGAAGGTCACTCTGAACATCAGGAGTCTGCTGACCCCGAAGCAATTTATGGTTTGGTTGATTAACTCAAAGAAATGATAAACGATATTAAGTCATTTCTGAACTTTCAAAGTTCATATATTCAAGCAAGTAGATAATGGTGTCATATAAAAAGAAATATTTCTAGAGCCAATTTGCCGACAAAAGTGCAATCAGCTTAAAATGATTTATTTAAAGTTCAACCTTTATCTATTTTACAACAATTTAGCAGTAAGTGATATCGCTTATGAAAGCCAGTGGAGGCGTTCTCGAGTTCTGTGATATTTGAGGAAACCAGAGAAACCGGATGAAACCAAAAACAAATTCTAAATACATTATGAGTTGTACCTTGACCCAGCACATAACTTTAAATGTCCGTACATGTAAATATATAGTGTATTAACTCTTATTTCATCTCGATGTGTGCCTCTAACGAATACCATTTTCTTTTCTGAAATTCTTTTCAACTTTGTATGATTTAAAGTAGCTGTTTACAGTTGACATGTAGACTTTAATCATAATAATAATAAATAAAAATGTCAATGTTGGTGAAACCTTGCATAGGAAAGTGTTAATTTCATAACGCCCACTATAGGGGAATGCCGATTAAATGTAAAATACGGTATCACCGAAGCAGGTGCTTGCTGTGCCACTTGACACATTCCGCTATATGGCGTCTTCATCAGTCCCGGAGTGTTGTTAAATTGGTCAGCCCGTGACGTAAGCGCGTGCACGAATATAAAATGAGATCAGTCATGTAACGGCAGACGAAGATAGAAATTCTAAATATATGTTTTATACCGTTAGCAACGCTTCCTGTGGTGGAGAAACTACCCATTACTTTTACAATCACGGAATGTTACATTGGATGACCATGCGTCTGTAGGTAAGTATTGATAGACATAATACAAATAGTCTTAAATCAAATTTTTAGTCAATGACAATCTGTGATCGAGCTGCTTTAAGACTGATTTTGACAAAACGTCTTTCATTTTTTTTTTCGCCACGAAATCTATCTTATCAAAACATAAAGCCATAATCTGATTCAAATCTTTATGTGAACAGATTTGACAAAAGTGTTTTTAAATATAAACCATTCGCTTAATGGTGTAAACTATTTTAAGAATAATCAGGTTTCGATGTATTTCAAATGCCGCATGTTTAGCTTAGACACAGTACAGTAAGGTTTATTTTCAGTCAAGAATGAAAACAATATGTATATTCGGAAATGTTAATATGTATAAAGTCAATGTACACATTCATTAAGAGTTAGCGTGTTAAACAGTTTTCTTTGAACTCACACATTATGACGTGTTTACTACATATCATTTAGATCAAGAGTATCTCGCGAGCTGTTACATCATCCACATTGTCGTCCTTTGTAATTAAGTCCGGATCAATATATTACTGCAGAGCTTAACTGTGTATCTGTAGTTAATAGATTTCATTGAGAAGAGAAAAGGTAAGAAAGGAAAGAATGTAAATTGAATTAGGATAATTAAGTAAGTAATTCCCAGCTGCCTGTGTAGGTGACCCGAAGATGGTACAAACATACTAATGATGATATCTTGTGGGGTTATTGCCATTCTATTACCGATTTCATTTACTAGATTTATGTACTTTGTCTATAAAAGATGTATCTCCCTTATCTTTTTGTCTGTAAGAGAGGATATAGCTTACAGCGTGACCTTCAGTTTGCATGACTGAAACCTTCACCATTGGACACTATTTCCCTGTGGCATGTGTGTAGTTTCATCAATATCCGATAAGGTTTCAGGACAATCTTCTAGACAGTCGTATGCTTTACAGTTTCTTGTCAAATGAACCATGATAAAAATACAATTTTAGGAGATACACGGCGGACACAAAATTTCATAAATGAACAAATGAAATTAATGAATAAATAAAAAAATACACCTCGGTATCCAATTAATCATGAAGGGACATGTACATGTTCATGGTGTGCACCCGTTTTTGCATGGCGGATTTTATTCTGCCATTTTATATTGTTTAATTTCAACGGTCTACAGAAACAGTGATAAAAATAATGAAGGATTACGGAATTACCCGAGGTGGTCCGATTGGTGTTATTCTAACGTAGATGACGTCATATTCTCATACAAACAGCATACTATTTCGATTCACGGCAATCTAAAACTCTGTCTCACGAGGCAAATGTGTGATTTTACATCATTCTACGATTCTAATATATCAAATTTGCACCGAGTGTTAAACGTATTTAGTGATTTCCATTAACACTTCCTGTGTGAACCCAGAGCAATCATATTCCAAATGACTTGTAAAGAACTTGCCCAATGCCACGGCAAAGGTTTTAGCACTCAACACTTGACACAGATATGATGTCCCAACCTTGGATAACGGCAAATGAAGAATTCTCAGACACGGATTCTGATTCAGTTCCTAACATACCAGACGTAAGATAGGATCTCGTTGATGAATATCACAGTTTCTGTATACTTTAACTCATGAATCATTTTTCCCTGAACTGAATTCACATAAGATATTTACAAGCATTAAAATAATTAATGATATCAACATTACTAATGAAATTGGATAAACATTAGTTGATATAGGTATTACGTTTGGTAATATCATATTTATTACATAAATTGCCAAAGGTCGGATAAACAAGTTATTCGAATTTTCGGTAAGGATTGCCCCACAAAAAAGTTAATCGAAACTAATTAAGTTCACAAATTTCATTACGCTGCCTAAAAGCTATAATTTATAACTAAAACGTACTAGGTTTCTTGGAGGATGTTGAAAAGATTAAAAAACAACAACAAAACAACAACAACAACATGTTCATTTAATAATCGCGAAAAAAGTTTATTTGTTAGGATAATGAAACAATCAGTTCCGTTTGATCCTTTCTTTTTTTTTTTTTTTTTGAGGATTGAGCTGTAAACTGTTTCCTCCTCTCCGGCTATATCGTTTGTTTATTCGCTTATCAGACCTCTGTACCTTGTCACTGTTTTGACTGTTTTTCTTATTCCAATCCACAATTAACAGCTCTAGATTTATTTCTCAAACCAGTGTTTTACAGCCCTAGTGACATCAGTTTTACTTAATTTGACATCTCCGCATGGGTCCCAGGCATAGTATCTACAACTGTTGTTTTCTTGCCTCTATCTTTATCACACATCTTTGACAACTAGGCCTGCCTCGTTTCACGGAGTGAGACAGGAGACAGCAGCATTGTGATATAACAAACTGACAATCCTGTAACCAAACCTCTTTGATCACAACTCTACAGCCTCGGTTGCTTCTGCTTGTACTGACGGAGGAATAACTCAAGTAGTTCCAGACCAGAGCAGAATCAGAAGTTTGCGTTCTTGTCATTGACGCACCATTTGGGTCAAAAAGAGCATAGCTCACATGTAACTGACACAATTAAATTTCAGATGCAACTATTGCAGATAGTAATTTGTGATGTATAATATTACAGTTGCAACTGTAGTTGTTATTATATTTTCAAAGTCTCAACGTGTCTTATTAAGATAAATTTACAACTGTACAATTTCTGTTACAGCTATATCTTAAACACAGCTGCAATTATAGTATCTGCCAGGTGTCGTTATTTTTACCAAAATAGTCACCATTCTTTTTTATGAGACACATTTGAAAGTAATGTACAGAACTTGATTAAAGCCAAATATATACCACACAACAACAACAACAAAAACAACAGCAGCAAACAAACAACAAACCCTACAATGTCGGAGGCTCCAAAATAAATAAATCTATCAGACTGAATTGGTCTCGTTTCGACAATTGCGTCTTCGGCAGCCATAGTTTAGTTTCAACAAAATCTCACACTTTTCTTTCGATATATTTATTTTTATCCTTGAGATTACACATCAATTTGATTTTACATGACGTAAGTCATAAAAAATGCTTGCATTTCATTTATAAATTGACTAGACTAGTATTCTTCGATTAAGATTAATTGTACCAGATAGGGTACACGCGCGAGGTTATTACTCCTTGCCACATCATAAAATTCGCCGTATCACCTACTGAATGTAATATAATTGTTTAAAGATGACACCCTATCAAGACAAGTTGAATCAAGTTATCTACGGCTGTCACCACGCGTGGCTCCTATCACATGTCGACATTAAGACATCAGATTTCGACAGTTTGATGAGGTCGAAATTTACCATCAGCCTCTCTGGAACAGCCGGAGATTAGTTCAATCTGAAGTTTATGCGTTTTGCAATTACACACGTTTTACTAGCATGGTGTATCACGGTGGGCAATCAGCAGAAAGACAATTAAGAAGAAGTTGGTCCTGGAGAGATATAATGACTTGCTCTATCAGATTGTAAACGAAAGCTTTCAAGATTCTTCGCACTCTAATAAAAAAGCTCTGGTTTCTCAGCAATTTGAAACGCGAAAGGTCAAGACCGTATAAAATTTATATTGCATAAATATAACCAGGAACGAGTTGGTTATGAATGAATGATAGAGGAAAGAATTAAAGGGCATTTGTTGGTTCTCCAGACGG
>CM037777.1:57135907-57185907 GCA_021229015.1 Solen grandis
GAAGTAAAGGGTTAAACTAAATTAAAAATGGGGTTTTAAGAAGATGGGAATAAATTAAAGATAACGGGGAAAACGATAAAAGTAAATAACAATAAATGTGCATTTTTGATAAAATACAAATTTGCTTCTTTCAGTAAAAGAGAATTTTATATGTTTCAAGGAAATTTATTCATTTGCAGCTATGCCACTATATCATGAAACTTATCAGTACCTCGTGACAGTAATGAATTTTAAGATAACCAACTAACTATGAAATCTACTTTACTAGTTGAAACTGCCAAACACTTACATTCAATAAATAAATTAAATTAACTACTCCGTAATATCAATTATATCTTGAATTATACCCAAATGTGTACACCATAAAGTTGCTACTAACTGTTAGTACACAAAGTTTAAGTGTCTTCGATGTCCTCAAACATCTGTTTGTTTTATTAGACGGAGCGAACACTTTCAGCTTTTTCATTATCCTCTTTAATTACTCAAACGTATTTTCAACGCCTTTATCTCACCCCTCTAATAAAACCAGACATTTCATTGCAAATTGAGGTAGCATAATGATTTTACTGTAATGCTAAATTGACATTTTACAACTTTTATTTAATTGCTCGTTGACAGCATTGTTAATGGTTTGTAATTACCGTGCTTTAATAGTATCGTTATATTTTTTAAATGTTTGTTTGTTTGTGGGGAGCATACCACCGATATTTTTTTCAGTCATTTCGAGTCTCTGTCGACATAAGTGCTGCCACTCTACGACATCACGCCGTAGTCAAGTGACATGGTATCGCACCCGGTCACATTACCCTGACACTGCTGGAGCTAACCTTAACCCTTTCCCTCATAGAGGACACGATGAAAAGACCTATGCGAACAGCATAAAACCAGATCAGCCTGCGAGTCACTCGCAGGCTGATCAGGTTTTATGCTGTTCGCTGCTCCTCAATGGTCTGGAAATGAGGATTTTGTATTTAAATTTGGTAAGGTTTAACTGTGATTTTCTGCAGATCAGGCTTTATGTGATACCTATTGAGTGCGTCAAAATGAGTCTATATGAGGGAAAGGGTTAAATACTGAGCGCCAAGTAAGAAACATTTTCAAGACTTGAATTCCACCAGTCATACTTAGCACTAGGTAATACTTAAATATAAGGGGTTAATGTCACCATTATTGTTCCTCTTATAAAAGTACCCAAATGTTTTATTTCTTAACAAACACTGATAGTTATTAAGGTTATCTGTACAGTTGAGTCATATTTTAGAAAACAGGGATGTTGGAATGCGTTTCTATCCAATTTGAAAAATAAGTACAATTTATTACTTAGTGGTCAGTATTTTTGGCGAAATTGGCGCCAGTACCATTTTTAACGATATCGGTTAGTCGCGACCCGTCATCAAATCCACTACATGACGCAGATATATGTTATATAATGTTAAATGTTATGTCATGTTTTTTATATGCAAGCATTTAACGTCCCCAGTGGTCGAGTGGATAGAGCGTCCTCCTCGAGAGCGGGAAGTCGTGGGTTCGACCCCCGGCCGCGACATACAAAAGTCGTACAACTGGTACTGGTATAGCTTCCTTGCTTAGCGCGCATCCTTTAAAGGTATTTCAAAGACCGGTTGGTCCGGTGTCAGGATAATGTGTGGTATAATGCCACATGTCTACGGCGTGATACTGCAGTGTGACAGCACTATATCTGTCTCAAGTAGACATCGTCTCAAAATGACTGTAATACTGTCGGTTGGAAGTTAAATAAACAAAAGAAACAAACAAATATGAAATAATCTAATTATAATGTTTGTATGCTGCAAACATTTATCCCTATGCATTTCGGCTACATACGAACCCGATGACCGTGTGGTCAGAGAGTTCATCTCCGGAGCGAGAGGTAGCAAGTTCGATCCTCGATCATAAAATACCGGTACTAAGAATAATGCAACTGGATGCAATATGCATCGTGCTTTTTCAGTGTATGTATGTCTCGTGTAAAAAAAGACTCCAAATTACACACATTTTGTTTGTATGGATTAAACGGCACATGACCTAAATACAATCGGTGGGACGTTAAACCAATCAATAAACATTTCCACAAATACAATGCAAAAAGTAGTAAGTAAGTAAATAATTAAGTAAGTAATAAAGTCTTTATTCAAAGTGGATAACATATTTGACATAAACGAATCTAACATGTGGTCCACATAACTTAAAAATAATATGTTAAAATTTCATGAATACTGAATTGTCTTCCTATAAAAATATTTAAAATTGTTGAATTTTATTGTTCGCGATTTGTTTTCCTCTTAAAATAATTGATGTTAAGATATCATATGTGAAGGAAACAGTGACTCTTTATGATGATGCAATTTCATATCGTAGACACGTGATATGTTATAAGACCCAGTCAAACTACCTGCTCTACGTTCAGTTACAACGTGTGCAATGCATCCCTGCTGTATTGAAGCTTATGAACAAACGCACAGCCGTTTTCTAACGTGAGCTGTCGTTCGCGGACATCTGCGCATAATTTGCGCTAAATAAGGTAACTCTACCAGCACCAGTTTTACGATTTTGGTATATCGCCGCCGGGGATCGAACCCACGTATTTCCTGTTCCTTATTTAGTGTCAGCCATGTCTTACAAACAAGCTAGACATTCATCCTCATTCACTGCCAAATGTACTATATGCCCCTACTGAGTGTCGAAAATCGTCAAGTGACAGTCGCCCGTGACAAGAAAATAAAGGTGCCTTACAAATCGGTATTACACTTGCTAATTATGGTGTTTTGTGATGTCAGTGCAACATATACTGAGTCCTTTTTAAGCTTTTCCACCCATAATGAGCTGTTTTATTATAAGGCGTCTCTAATGACATTTTACGTTAACGAAAAAGCAGTATTGCACCGGCTGTGAACGTAACTGGCCCAAATATCACAGGGAAGGTTCGCAATCCGTAAATGTCAGGCAAATATTGTCAAGGAAATGCCTGAATTAGAAATTACATTGTTATTAATCAAATGATAATATAATGCGAACAAGTGTTTAAAAGGTTTCATTTAGAAATCAATATAACAAGAAATAAGTTTAATACAAATTCAGTTGCTGTGTAAGTTTTTATTATTATTATTATTATTATTATTATTAGGAGAATCAAACTATCTCCTTGTATATATAATAACAATAATTTATTTCATATCTTCAGTAAAAAAAATGAGAAATATTTGTGAATATGAAATCATATCATACACCATGGGAGATACGATGTTACCATTTTCATTATGGCGTTAGTTTCCTGCATGCCTGGTAAAATGAAATTTCAAAAAAAAAATCGAAAGGAAATTCCTTAGCTTGTATGCTTATTGCTATCTTCAGTGTCATTAAAAACTTTGAAAACATTTTTCCCGATACGTAAGTTCCACTCTATTCGTTAATGTTACTTTTGTTGATTTAAATACAAGGGAGTGCTAGAGTAATTAATTTAATGTATCCAAACCATTGTTTTTCACGCCCAACGTCTCGAGGTCGGCTAGGGTGTCTACCATCTGTGGTCCATCAGCGGCCGCTCGTGATGTCATTAATTGATCGGTTGCTATGGTAATGGTTACGTTTTCGTGTGAAAGAAGCTGTCGCTATATTCGAAGCTTAACTTGTGCAATCATTTGGATACAGAAAATGGACTATTTCGTGATCAAGAAGCCACAAGGGGACGAGCGTATTTGGAACAGTTTAGAAATCTTATCCTGAAGTGAATAACCTTTTCGTTGAACATTTCGAATGCTACATTTTGCCAATTTCAAATTTCTTTTTCATCGGGGCAGCCAAGTTTTCACTAAATCATTGATTGCCCCGCCACACAACGCCTCCGCTCTCACTGTGCTCGTAGGGCGAGGCGGGATCGAGGAGGGCACTGAACGAGCAGACGTGGAGAGCGTAGTCTACGGAAGTGTGTTGGACTTAGCGCCTTTACGAAACATCATTATGTAAACAGTATCACGGTTATTCAGTATCCACTCAGTAGTTGTTTTATTTGTGTTAAAAAATAATGAAATTGCACAGTTTGCGAGAATTTTTAATAGTAGGTTCTTCATATTGTTCAAAAATACGTCTAATCATCCAGCATCGCAGTTACGTTACAAGAATGTTATAAAGCATGCCACGAAATCGGTTAAACTACATGAATCCTTTTATTATTTATATTTGAGAGTTATCCAATTTATCTTGTGTGGCGTTTAAACCAACGTTCGGAATGTGGCGTGCGTACAAACCACGATGTTCCCTTTTTTTTTTCTTTTCTTTTTTTTAAAGATTTTTGATCAGTTATGTTTGACACTCGGTTTGTCATTCCTGTAGAATTTGTTGAAACTGGACGTTTTCATTAATTAGTCCATTCTGCATTAAATGTGTATTCCAATGTTGCAACTTTTATCCTTCCCATTTGAAATGAAATACACACACCTTTAAATTTGTGACAGCAACGAGTCCTTTTTATCTCATTTTTCTTCTTATTGTACGTTTAACTTGGTTTTATTTTATTTAATTTGGATTCCTTTACGCCATGTTAATGCTATCAAATATCAACAGATGACCAGTTTACCTAACAACTCTTTCCCGAGATTCTGGCAGTGCTTAAGCATTAGCACACATCTCTGTAGTTAAATAAATACAGCGATGGAAGACGAATGACCATCAGAAAGATATTGTAAGTAATTCATCAGGGAGACCGTACCCGACCCCAGTGGGGATCGAACTATCAACCTTCGGCATCACAGCCAAGCGCTATCAAGGCCGGTTTATTTATGTGAAACCCATGGTTTGGCACTGAGAAATTATTATTATCTGTTCAGACGGACCCCAACAGTAAACAAGAACTATCATTGAAGATGATAATACCCCTAGATACTGCTTCGGCACGGTTACTGTTACCCTTTCAGATATTCTTGATAAAGTTGAAGGGTAAAAGTAAAAACACACCAAAACCAGACAGAGCTCTGATACACTTATTTATGTATTGCAGACAAAAAATATTTAATAAATATAAAAAAAAAGCTGATCGTGACATGCCAGTGATATATGCAACTGTGTTGGTAAATTACAAATGCTGTGAAGTTATATCAAATCTGACCAATAGTAGCTGAGAAATGGAGCCGATAAAATATATTCTATAAATATGGCAAGGGGGTGGGGGAGGGCATAACTGGAAGAAAATTGAAGCAAACATGACATGCCTACATTATAAGCAAGTAGATTTGGTATTTATGATTTTAATAATTCAATAAATATAATAAAGAGCCCTAACTCATATAAAATTAAGCCGGCCATTATGTGCTAACGATATACGCAATTAGAATTCGTACTATTAATGCTGTTAAGTTATATCTATATCAGAACATTTGTAGCCAAGATATAGTGTGGACAAAATATATTCAATAAGTATAACAAAGGGCCATAACTCATTCAAAAATCAGTAATCGGCAATGCTCTTACTGTTTTAGCGTGAGGTGAAAGCGCAGGTCTAGGTGTGACGGGACATCACGATCGTAGTACGTCCAAAGAAGAACCCGAATGCGCTATTTTTGCGTTCTATGCGTTTCCGACACGCCCTAGTAGCGAAGTACGAGTGGGGACCTTGATTTACGGGAGTATTAGAGGCGTTCTTCAGACTTAAGTCGGAAAAATGTTCCAAAAATTAGTTGATATACAGAATTTATGATTTCTTGTACAGGACTAGTGTCGCTAAAGAAGCAAATCATACATGTTTGGCTGCAGATTTAAATCATTTCAAGTATGTCAATAATTGTCATGCAAGTGGGTAAAGTTAAGTATTCTGCCTAAACAGTGGCGTGACTGAAATAAACACGATTCCAATGCAACGCACGTGTTTAAATCTCGTTAACTAAATTATCTGGAACAATTTAATAGCTTCCCTTAAACTGGTCATTGAAAATTCCCCTGCTTAATCGAATACTGTGTTTGTTCGTATGCTGTGGCATGCAAAGCACGTGCGCACATTCTGACACGTTGTATAGCATGAATCTCGGATAAGATGCAGTTCGTGGAGATGAAAGCTGAGGTTAGGAATCAAAATGCGCATTTTTTGTGCACATTTTGAACCTGCAGAACCCACAGGCGCATCTGGTGCATTTGATGGAAAAATAAAAGGAAGGTGAAGGTAGAGGTATGTAGATAAAGCCAATGTGCTGTTTGGTCTATCACAGTTAATAAAATGAAGCAAAACTAAGCGGACACACATTCACGCACCCATACATACTTTTTTTTTTGCAATAATGGATTTAGTTTAGGTAATATTCAATCCATTGCTTGTTATTTTTTTATGTATGCAAGCACATGTATATTTATTTTCTTCAGTTTTGGATAATGATATCGAGCAAAGCGAAGTACACACACAAAGCGAACTTTTAAATTTACGTCATTTTAACTTACAATCAACTCCCAGACGGTTCCTGTGTTGGATCAGTACTTAGCATACTGAAAGGTTGTTAAACCGTCTTGCCACAAAAGGGTTCGAACCCACAACCTTCGGATCCGTGGTCTAAGATCTCTACCAAACAATATGTATGAAGTTTTGTTGTTCAAAAATTGAATGTGAAAATTTGCATTTATCAAGTTTTTTTAAACGACCGACCCTAAAGTTTTTTGTTTGTTTTTTTCCTTTCCGCCTTTAAAAATGTTTCCCTTTTTTACCTTTCGTTTCATGTAAAAAAAAAAAAAAAAATAAAAAAAATCCCGACCTAATGACCCTCTTTCTTATTTCCTAGAGACCAGAACTACTTTTTTTGGCCTAGGTATAATTCATGTATATAGTGAAATAAACAAAACAAATACAAATATTAATTTTATTGAAATCAGTTACATTACAAATATAAAGTCAGCAACACGTCAATCTACTTGATTACCATGGTTTCAGTAACATTTATTGAAAACAAGTTTATTAGTCTGATGACGTCACACTTGGTCCTGACATTTAATTAATTAAATGTAAAACGTCTACAAAAACGTAAACAGGAAAACGTGAGTTCCAGTAATAACCATCGTCAAAAATGCACCCACAGGAGTTATATCCTGGTTTTAAGGCATTGGAACTGTACCTGAATCATAGATCGCCTTCAATTAACGCAAGAAAAATGTGAATTACGGAAAATAGCGGAGTCAAATATGACTGACGGAAAATTGCTCAGTCAAGTGCGAATTACGAATGACGAAATATTAATTACGGTCATGGAACACTAGCTGAAAATGAATGTTGCTGTTGTTGTTGTGTTTAATAGAGTACGATTACAGATTAAGCTTGCCATTATACTAGCAGTCCCAAAGATAATATATATTAATATCAAATAAATAAAAGGCATGCTGTCAAATGGAACGTTCGTGATTTTTGTTTCACCAAAATGTTTGTATAAATAAAATAAAAAATGCCGACGTAAAAAATCTGCATTCGGATTTAAAAATATCTAATACTCGTACATATACGAGTGACGTGTTTCTGTCAAACAGCGACGTAAAGCCAATTACGGGTGGTGGAAGCCACCAGCGCCTTCATTGAACCATTGACCTAGTGATTTAGTGCAAGCCAGCTACAGGACTCCCTCTAATAAATTTCCGTGTGACCAGATCTAGGTCCGAGGATAAAATAATAAGCTAATGAAGTATGATTTCACACTCAAACTCAGAATATGTCCTTTTGTTTTAATAGGGATTTTAGTATGATACTCAAATTTCAGCCTGAGATCGTGCTTAAAAATGTTTCAAGAAGACGCGGCCAGGACTCGAACCGACTCGACGAAGTGCTAGGTGATAGTAAATCAGGGTCTAAAACCTCACGGCCATGACACCCCCACCCCCGCTCTTCCACTTGGTAAAAAAATTACAAATACGTAATACTGTGAATGCCTATTTGACGATGAATTTTACATGGGTCGTTTTCGAAACTGGCCATTGATTGCCAGATGAAAATAAATAAGTGATAATTAAAGAGTATGTACAAAATGACTTTGATCGACTGGATGAAAAATAACTACATTGAATAAATACAGTCTAACCTTGACTCCAAACAATATCATTAGTCGAATTTTCTAGTTTCTGAAACATGAATACGAGATATATCAATGTCTGACATTGAACCTAATTGCAAATGACATTGTACTGCACGCGCCTACACAAGCAGGTGCGGGGAAACACGTGTCGTCTGCTATTCTCTTAAAATAGAGTAACATGCTTACACGCAAATACAGAGCGTACCTTAAAGTGTTGTTTTTTTTATATCATTTGGCATCTGTCAGACACAAAATATATGTTTTATAAAACAATAGCGTTGACCTCATTTCAGAAAACAGCGTCATTAGACACAAAAATATAATTAATGTCTATTTTACATAAGATGAATGTGTATTAATGAACGGCAATATAACATCATAACTATAGCAACAATTTAGCTTTGTGAGTAAAAAAAACGTAAAATAGTTAAACAATACTTCTAACATCGTTCAACTTTTTGAAACATGTAATACTAAAGTGAGCCACGGAAAATCAAAATCTTTCACGTGTAATTAAATTTCGTTGATTTCATAAAGGGTATTTTACGCGAAAATTAATCTCTAGAAACCCATATATGCAGTATGGACTTCACATATTCTGGGTTATGAATCTAATGATAAATGTATCCTCTAAATAAATTTCAATAAAAAATCAACGAAATTTAATGTCAACGAAAAACAATGTGTTGCAGTACAATAGCATGAAAATAGCACCATAAACTGGTTAAACCTATTTCGATCACATGTCTCTCACAAACTGTACATGCGTTTTATTTCTTGCAAGTACAGGGTAATTATTTACACAATATATGAACATTTCAAGAACATTTTGAGATTTGATTAATATAATACATGCAATAATATGTATAAAAATTCCTTATCATTTAAAAACAATAACATGAAAATAAAACAAAAAACATACAACTTAAGCTGGAAAACACGACACCTATATTTGAAACTTTTTTCAGCAAATGTGAAATTATAAACAAATTAGTTCTAAACTTGCTCGGCAATCTCCGTTAGATGGACGAAGTGTTCCGAAAAAGTGTGAAAACTTGCACATGAACATTTTTGTTGTAACAAAAACAAGAACTGTATGTTATTCTGACATATACACAAATGTAACTGGAACTTAAATGACATTAACATGAAATATAAAACATATAATAAATATGAGAGAAAATATATTTTAAATCCGAAAACAGTTAATGTTTTTATCCTGGCTTCGTATGTGAGCACACTTTGTACACCCATATAAAATCATAACTGTTTTTGAATAACATAAACTTTTTAGTATTAAATGATCATATCCCTGAAATGTGGCAGACATTAACAAAATAAAACCTCGTTTTGACTATCAAAACAGCAAGATAGAAAATTAATTAGATTTGTTTTTCCGAGAGATTCAAAAACATGCTTCATGTCTGTGAGGAAGAAATTAACATCAAATTCAATTATATTTGTACAATTACGTCATAACTCAAGCATTGTGTTGCCAGATTGTTCAATAAGTGGATACACCGTTGTAAAACAATTTACAAAACTTGGCAAGACTGACAGCATTTCTCAATCTAAACAAAATTTGCAGTGTTGTTATTAAAAATATATAACATGACTAGTCTTGAATTCCGACAACAAAACTTAAAGCTAAGTAATACATGGAATCTTGAACAAAGTCGGAACACACTGTCATTCCACCATTCTCTTTTTTTTACTAACTTAAAGTGGAATATTGACTAACATGTGTTTTTTTACTATTTGAAGTATTTGTATAATTTTATTTTGGAAACAGGAAGGAAGAAATACAGCTCTTATCATTTAAATATTACTTAGTGCTAAGTTAGATTGATTGAACTGGAGCCAGTCTGCAAAGTATTTTCATGATCAGGTTTCAAACAAGCCCTATAAATGATCTGTACGTGTTCTCGCGTGATAAAGGGTGATGCAACGTGAATGACGTCATGAGGTATGCCACCAGTATGATACCAGTACAAGACGAGTGGTTCCCGGATTATGCTTGCAAAAATGGTTACTGGCTCGGGTACTGGCCGGTATGAACGTGTATATGTAACGGCACACCTTCGATTGGACTTTCCTGTGTTTACAGATGTCTTCAAATTGACTTACAAACTTTCCAAAAGCCAAATTGGGATAGCAGAATGGCATGATTCATATAAAATAACAAATGGCTTTGTTTGTGATGCTGTCTGTGAACAAATGACCTAATCATGAAAGATAAATAAGCAATATGTAATATTTACTGTTAACATTAGGAAAAGATTTTTTTCTATCTGGTTCCTTCTACTGGCTTTCCTAAGTTTTTGGACTGGATCTTATGGATCCATCCTCAAACTTATTTTCATCAAAATTTAACTTTTGAAACCACACATTTTGCCTGACTTTAAAAGGAGATTATGAAACCTTCAAAAGAAATTGAAAGAGTTTCTGCATTTTGAAATGTCTGGTACCGTGTCTTCATGATGCAGCAAATCTAGGATGAGTCTGCATATCTATTTCGTGCCTGAAATTGTTCGCAGTGAATGTCAAAATCATGAACAATCTTTAATCCTCGTATAATATCGTAATATCTTTAAAAACTTTGTTCAGTCGGTGTTGCACACATTTTTTTTATCTTTTAAAGATGCATTTAATAAGATGCTGTACTAGTCTAAAGAGCGACATTATTTATAAGCTTCAAACTTCCAACTTTTTTTCTGTGACATTTTAATGAAGATGATGCAATCCTTATCAAATCACGACGACGAGGTACGAACGGAGTAGTAGCATAATGAAACTGCCGGGCGATACCACGCGCTGACTGGCCGTTGCTATGGTTTTGACGACATTGTGAGCTCAGTTTCTCCTTCGCTGATGATGTTTGTGAATATGCGGACAGAATCCAGTATGCACGCGGAAGTCGCCAGCATTGCACGTTGGAATAAGGCATTCATCTGATTTTATACACCTACAAAAGAAAAATGTCAGTTCAATTCAGTTAACTAATAAGAGTTTTTACTCAAGATTTCTTTACATATATGAACTCATATAATTACGCTGAAAAGTAACTTTTACAACTTGGTGGTATCATTACTATTATTATTGTACAGTCTGCCTCTAAACTTACCTTTGTTAGTTTTTACTATGATATCTTACAAACATAAATATATAACATAAACAGTGTTAACCCTTAACCCCAAATACACATGTTTTAGTGTAAAGGCAAGGAGACCCATATGAGGAGCAGTGTAATCAATGTCTCCTCTGTGTAAGTCTGATTTTACAGTCTTCATAGCAAAGAAAAATAAATCGTTTCATATACCATTTTAACGTTTGGTTAATTAATATTCATCAAATCATAAATTGTACATGAATATTCTTGGAGTAAAGGTTTTAACATAAAACGCTGATGCACTTAAGGCGGAGAGACACTAACTGGAAAATGCTATTCGCAAACGAAAAGTACTGGTTCAACAGAAAACTGGGTAAGTAATAGATTAGTTAGTTGAAATCGGCATATACAGAGCATGGATATTCACAGTTGCAAGTAAGTGCTTGCTGCCAATTTCTTGTTTCAAGAAATTAATTTAAAATACCAGCCTAGCAAGTAAAACCAAGATGGGTGATAGGGTAAATGCAAGGGTTCGACTCCCGGTTACATAAGTGAGAGATTACATGGTACTCCGGTTTCATCTCAAAATAATTAACCACATATGTCGTCATCTGAGCTAATGAGAGTGCTTTGTATAACTGTGAGAACTTTTTTCACAAAAGTTGTAATTTTATAAAACATTTAAACTTTTAACAAAATGAGAGTACATTTTTTACATTATTTGAATATTCAAATATAATATTATAAAATCATCTCCTATATTAAAAAGAAAAGATTCAGTTGGAAACGTGTAATTTTATTTTAGAAAAACCTTCGTTCGAATAACCGGCATACCCTCGAGGGGCCTTAGACCTTGGGGGTCAAGGTCATATGAAGGTCATTTGAAGGTCACGGTCACCTGGCAGGTAGACCTGTGAAGTTTGGAGGCTGTAGGTGGTCAACTGGTGATGTTATGGTAAAGATTAAAGTTTTGTGACAAACAGACAGACCAAAAACTATCAATCCGGGGTGCAAAGAAATCTCACTCTAAGACTTTTCGTTAAAGGTATGCCTATAACCTTCCTGTAACACAACAACATTGCCATGCCCACCATATTGTATAAGCCAATTATACCCATAGGCTATAAAAACGCCTCATCTTGAAAAAATGATGAATATATTATTTCTTTTTACTTCTTTCCCTCAAACGATTTTAGATTATCTACAGACGTAGATGCATATTTCAGCAATAGATTGGAACATGTTTTATGCCCTTCTTATTAAGTAAGAATATCAACTGTCCACTGAAAAATGACGCGAGCGAGATATCGAAGTTTTAGACATGAGACGCCTTTAATGTCCTCGAGTACACATGTATATTGTACAAAATTTCTTACATTAAGTCTTGTTCGTCAAGAGGATGGAATCCTTTCTGAATCCGCCGGCATTTTTTATTATGCGGATGGCATTTACACTCGCAGTTGACCCCTGTCCTTTCCTGGGAGAACTGTGTCGGACATCTTTTATGACAACTGAAACAAAATACGAATATAATAATTTTATATACACTCATAATTTAATATTTTATATAGTTCAAGAATGAAAAAAAATTACAAAGGCACACAGTTTAGAATATTGATGGTATCTGTTTATTTTGAGTGGATCTGGATTGAATCTCATCGAGAAGTGATACAAATTTTGATATTTCAAAACAGATTATCCTACAGTAGTAATTGGGGCGAAAACATCGCTTCCAGACATGGGGAAATACATTTACACCATAGTAGAATATTTAAAAATAATGCTTCTGATTATAGTAAAGAAAGACAAATTCAAGGTGACTAACTAAATATCTTTATTTCTATTTGTTGCATTCATATTATGTGTGTTTGCTTTTGTTTATTGGGTTTATTGTCTAACTGACAGTATTTCAGTCATTGGAGACGATGTCTACTTGAGACAGATATAGTGCCGCAACACTGCAGTATCACACCATAGACATGTGGCATGATACCACACCCAGTCATATTATCCTGACACCGGGCCAACCAGTCCTTGAACTACTCGTATATGCTGCACAAACGCAGAAAATGGGAGCTATAACAATACCATTTTGATGACTATGGTATGTCACTGAAGGATATCAAACACACGACTAGCAAGACCGGTGTGCTTTGTTTTGAATGATCTATTAAAAACAGACATATTTTGTGTTTAATCCTATATTCACGCATTAAAATAATATAAAATATTTAAACGTTATATAGTAAACGACACTTACTTTGTTTTTATTTCTATACGCTTGCATTCACATGACGTATGGTTTAAGAATATCCGGGGCTGTATCAGCTTTATAACGGGCTTCAGGTAGGAACCGTCACTGCTCTCAAACACCTGTAAAATCTTGTTTTCAAGTTACAGAGTTTAAAGGAAACATTTTTAGAGCGCATCGCCTAAAGCCAATCGTTTTACTCTGCCTTTCTCCGGATATGCATTTCTCTGGGTCTTTTGGGGGTAATCGTCGTGGAGGGGTATTTTTTGGTGAAGGTACATTCGAACTCAGCTTGAAAATTATAAGAAACTGGAACTTTAAGTTACAATATATGAAACAATATGCTGATATGATATTTATGTCTATATAACACAATCATTGCGATATAAAACAAACATTCCAAAGATAAAATTTTCAGTCAAAATAAAGTAAATAGTGCAATAAAATGAAAATGGCAACTGCTGGCTGCACTCATTACAATTTGTAAGATAAATATATCATAAATAGCAATAAAAAGTAGAATATTCACGGAAGATTGAATATTTTCACACGAAACAGCGATAAAAGGTTAAGAAAATATAGGTAAGGTGGACTTTTACAAAAAAAAAAAAAAAATGAAATTCATATGAATTTCGCCGAATTCACTTCGGGGTGTTCCACCATTTTTATCCTATTTAGGACATACATCAACCTATCAATTCTGAATCTAGAGGGCACAAAACAAACTTTACTCGCTGATCTTGGAGTAAAACTACTTACATAGAAATATTTTGTGAAATAATCCACAGTCTTTGGTCCACATTCACTTCCCAATGGACAGCAACCGGAAGTATTACGACATCGATGTACTACAGTGCATTCTGGGTAAACAGTTCGAATTACACCTGCATCCTCACTGTCTACTCGAACTGTTTCCGGTCTAGGATCGTTGCAGTTATTGAACGGGTTCTTTGAAGTTTCTTGAAGATTTTTTATTGCCAAGTCTTTGTCTGAAAATAAATTAAAGGTTACAAATGATGTACTATATCTATATTTATTATGTGAAACATTTCTTATATATGTTGTAATAGATTGCTGTAACACATTTCTTATTTATGTTGTAAAATATTGCTTATATATGTTGAAGTAACAGTAAGGCATTTCTTATCTACGTTGTGCTATTTATCTTATCTCGGTTGGGATATATAAATGACCTGTTTTGCAATATATTTCTTACACGTATATGTTGCAATTTATTTTATGCAGTTGTAATCCGTTTTCTATACATGTATATGTACTAATATAGATTTTGTATGTGTTGCAGTATATATATTAAACGGAAATGCTTAGTACACGGTTATTTCAAATTTATATTGCAGGATAGCTTTTAAGGATTATGTTATATATGTGTTATAGTAGGTAAAAACATTACAACGAAAGATGTATAAGTTTGCATTGATTAAGAATGCTATACTTGTCCAATAAGCAAACTACCCTGCTCATTTAGATGTCATTAAAAGAGGAGAAAAAATACATCAGAAGGATAAGAGGAGAGCCATCTCATCCATAGTCCGAAGCGCAGTACCAGTTTACTTCAATTGTCATTGCAGTTTTGAAGGGGGTCCATTATTAAACAAGTATCTGGTGCTGCACGCAACACATGAGTCCCCTACCGGTGAGGTGCATAATTTTGCCTTTACCATAGCGATCAGAATTTGTCCATACTGCCATCTATTCATATACCAAGTTACATAATATTATCTTAAACGATTTTAAGTTATCGCGGGATCCAGATTTCCGGACATCCGGACGGACGGACAGAGGGGCTGATGGACAGGACAGACAGACAGACAGACAGACAGACGGAGGGCAAACCTATAATCCCCTCCAGTGTAAACACCGGTAGGGGACTAATTATAATAATCGACCTTCAAATGCTTAAAAGACTTCAGTGCCGATGCAAGCATCCATGGGCTTGGAGTTAAAGTCTGTTTTGCTCTATAAGTGTTTGCATTTACTTTAAAATTCCCATAATCACTCAGATGGAGTACCTTAACATTTATCAAAAGTGGGTCATCGTAAATTGACAGATAAAGTGATATAACGTGATAAAAAGACAAACCCACAAAAAATGTCAAAAATGTTCTAAACTGGTTTATGAATTACAATTATATTTTGTTACAAAACCAATAAAACTGCAAAAAAGTGAAATGAGCTGTATTGATAGATCAATAGTAACCATGGATGTCACGTGGCGGATGTCACATATGGACGCTTGCGTGGAACCAGTCGGAAACATGGATCAGGAAATCAGACTGTTGACTCTAGCGGTCGGCTGTATTAAGCAGTTAGACTGTCTCAAGCGGCCATAATCATTATTTCTAAGATTGGCATTTGGTTATAGAATAAACTTTCATTTAGCAACCTCTTGTGCAAAGCACCATTTTTTTCTATGATTGGTCGCTTGTAGCAGACATGACTGTATAAACATGCTGTAAAAACTCGATAACTAGACCGTGAACAATTAATCTTATTAATGAGGTGGTCTGAATACAAACGTAGATAGGGAATAAAGGGTATGTATAGGTCTGCATTTCGATCAAAACCCTCTCAGAGTATAGGAGGTTCTGTTTTAATACATACTTTAGGCGCTACAGTTTTTGTTTGTGCTTTGATTCAGTGAACACAAACGTTTGTATTTTTGTTTGTTTCAATAGTTTTGAACAACCTTTCATTTAGTGCAAAAACATCCCCCAAAAACATACAACAATAAACAAATAATGGGTTAGCATACGAACACAAATAACTTCAGAATTACTAGTAATGAGAGGAAGTCGAAGACCCAAAATTATGTAAATGTGTTTCTAACAGACAAACCGTAAAATAATATGGCTGTTTGAATTTAAAATGTGTATTGGAAAAGAATAACAATAAGAGGGACTTAAAATAACTTTATACTTTATATATGCTATACTTGTTTTTCGAGTAACGATATTAGTTTTATGGTTACAGAAATTGAACGCGTTATCGGACTGGGGTTAAAACATTATTTTGTTTATGTCTTTCTTATCTTGCTTTTTAGCGTGCTTTGCATTCTTGTAAACAAATAATACTTAACTGAAACCGATCTGGTGATAACATAACAATAAATTTTCATTGCAAATAAGAAAAGCATCTCTTTCCAAATCTGTTTAGAGACATACGCAAAATAACAATCGGCCAAAGAAACGGCCAAATTTATATCTTTGTGGACTTGTTGAAATTAATGGATGTCATACATCAAAAACAGATTTGACAAAATTTTCCTTCTTATAATGAAACACACTCTTAAGATGTTTAATCCGTTGCCTCACATAGACTCATTTTGACCCATTGAAAAATAAGGCATTGGCAAACAAAAAATTGTATTTTTCAAATGGTCTCCTCATACAACAAAAAAATGCTATTTTGTTTCATAAACCATTTAAAGTTCAGCCATTAATATTCATATTGGAATTAATTTGTACATGAATATTCATGAGGTAAAGGGTTAAGAAATAAAATTTTACAAATTCCTCTGATTTGTGAGCAATTTGCGTCTGGTATTTAACAGAATTGAATAATTCTCGATTTTATCTTAATTAGTTTACCATTTACTCATTCCATTGAATAATCAAATAATCATTTCAAAGATCACTGAGATATAGAAAAACAAACTATATGCGATTGATGTTATTCTTCAAATAAGCTTCCGACATTTTTACTGGTTAATGAAGAGTAAATTTTAAACTTATTTTACTTCTGTTATAAATTACAGAAATTGCGTTGGGCAACAAGTTCTTACAGCTTTGATTCAGCCCTTCCTCTACATAATATACGAAACAAAATAACAATGGCAGGCATTTAACATAAATTTGAACAAGCGAAAGAACATATTTTATCCATAATTCACAGGGAATCATTAGACAAGAGTGTTCTCTGGAACACATGTGTGACCTGCTCAATCGAGACGGAAAAGTGTGACGGACAGACAGACGTAAGGACGGACAGACAGACGACGGAAAAGTGATCCCCATGTGTCACCTCTGCTTACAGCAGGTGACACAAAAACTCTTATCATGATTGAAAAAGACATAGATGAATTTGATAACAAAATAAATCAACGTGAATAAGAAAAAGAAATGGACTACATATGTTAAATACAACTGAGACGATAAATGTAAAGATAATAGAATATCCGCTACTTTCAATGGAAACCTATGCATATGCTCATAAACACATTTACTTTTTTTACGGGGAAAAAGAGAGAGAGGGAGATAAAAGTCCACGCATGCGCAGTTAAATACTCACATTCTTCGTCATTGAAATATCCGCCATCGTTGAGGTACTTCTCTCCTGCCTCTCGACCCCAGTCCGTGCTGCGCAGGCCCGGGTGTGCTTTCATGCGCAGTATAATATCAACTTGCTCATCTGTCAAATTAGGATCATCAAAAAATATCTTCAGTAGACCTGCTGAGGACTTTGCAGTCAATATATGCTTTTCAAATTCTTCTCTTGATACTTTCCTGAATGGCAAATCCTAAAAGAAAGAAAATACTTCGGTGTTGTAGCTTAGACAGGATAGACAGTTTCTATATGCATGTCTAAAGAGAGAGTAAAGCGATACAGGACAACGTAATGGACACAAAGCGGTTTAAGACTTACAAGACTGTTCTAGTATGTTTGGGAAAATAGACCCTACATACATAAAAAAGTGGACACAATTCGCTTCGATTCAAGTTTTTCTCATTATTCGAACACATTTACAAAACACCCAAAGGGAGTTAATACAGCATGTATTTTTCCTATCGAAATATATTCAAAAGAAGGAGAAACAGAGAAATAGACAGAGGCCATCGTGACCGGAAGACTTATCGGTACACGTTATACGTACAAATCATTTCATGACATAGACATTATTTTGGGAAATACAGACATAGCTAGCAACCTTTACCTTAACCTATTTCCTTCAGCGTTTTAGGTCTTTGATATCAAATACGTCAACAATGTTTCAAGTTTCATAACGGTAATCCTAAGTCTGTTTTGTTGCCTTACTTTTATTTAATAGTATATAATGTTTAACTGTTTTACACAATTAAAGTAAATAAATATTCGTATTATTTTCTCTCTTTTTCTACTTCCTGAAAAATATAAAAATCTAAAACATATAAACACTTATTTATTTGAATTCGTAACATTCTTGTTTTTCCTGTTTATCTGAAAGGAAAGCACCTTGCAGCAGCTGAAGATATCTAAGTGCGAGACAACATCCTTAGGCACGATAGACGAGAACTTAGAAGAACAGAAAACTGCGCAGTAGGGTCTAAAAACAACATATCAGCCGCGGTACCCCGCACATTAGCTTATCCACAAAAACTTATCTTGGTGGCAAACAGGGTTGGATTTTGACACGTTTTAAAGGTCTGGCCAAAAATTAAAACTTTTCCTATCCGAAATAATCTGTATGTTCCATTTATCTCAATCTTATCTCTGAGCCACGTAATTAAGGAGAACTGAGAAGGGAACCAGTTTCACAGCAATGGCGACCAGCCTGTTGATTAAAGTATTGACTTAACAAGGAATGTCTGCAACAATGGTTGAAAAGGATACAGTTGGCCTAACTTCAAAGACAATGGACGAGAAATACATATTTGACCTAATTACAGAGATAAAAAATCGAAGAGAAAATGAGGTAATATAACTGAATCTGATCTTATTTTGCGTCGATATAATTTTCATTTCTTTCAAAGAGCCTCAATAATTTATGTCTAAAATAAAGATACCTGAATAACCGAAATGGATATATGCACCCCCTTACACAGACATGTAGCAAAACCTTGTCCAATTATTATTTGATATTTTGTAAAAAGAAAATGTAAAGAGTTTATCTGGAACACCACCAGCTGCAGTTAAGGGGACAGGATTAGGGTGCGACATACGCCGTGGTCACATGGTAGCGCACATACCTCGGCATCCGAAGGAAAGGGGCAAGAACAGTTCATGACCTTCCCAAGCACAAAGTACTGGTCCAACTCAGCGATGCCCGAAAGTGGACCATGTGTAGTGTTAGGAAGAACAGCAGAATGCAACGTGTGTAGTTCCGGTATAGCACGCTCTCTCTCTCTCACTATCTCTCTCTCTCTCTCTCTCTCTCTCTCTCTCTCTCTCTCTCTTAATTAAACGCAGCTCCGTTTACCCGACCAAATATAGAAGGGAGGCACACTGGCACAGTGAGGGATACTCTACATCATTCGTTTATTATATTTTTTTCGGTATAGCAGTTATATCTTACAATTGACCTACTTGACAGACCTATCAAATATGTAAATCAGTAAATATCATATAGTATAGTTAAACTGCACAAAAATAACTTCGGGGCATAATTGGAGCGCTTGCCATAACTTCAAATACAAAGTAACAGTACCCTTTTTTCCGTCTGTAGCGATCATATCAATCTAAAATGCAAAAAATAATTACACAAGTGAAACTGAATCTTTTAAGTTAAAACATTGATTATTGCGGTGGTAAAACCACAGATCATATATTGAACTGATAAGTTAATGGCTCTGTTGTTTTGTATACTCATTTTTTTTTTTACTGTTTAGCAATGATCAGTCGGTTATAATAGCATTCTGTATGAAAATCATTTATATGTGAAAGTTCGCCCAGCGCCAATATATGTACAAGAGTGTTGTCTTTGGAACACGTGTGTCACCTGCTGATGCGTGACGGAAAAAGTGTGACGGGACGACGGAAAAGTGATCCCTATGTGCCACCTCTGCGTACAGCAGGTGACACAAAAATATGTATATACTGGAGGACTTTAAAAACGCCTCGTGTATAAAACTTGGAAATGTCAGATCATTTTTCCCCATGAAACAATTGATAATCTTACTTGATAACTTATTCCACTGTTTAGTTGTGCGATCTATAGTCACGCACCAATGATGTGCTAAAATATGCCTCATTACATTTCTAAATAATCTTAAGTCGTTTGATAAAATCACGAAATAAAACATTCGACATTTTCCAGAGGTGATACATTAAGTCATTGAGTTTAAGTATCTTGTTTAAATTAAGAAACGTCTTTTTCTTTGCAGGAGCTGACATGGTTTAAAGGTTGTAGTACAGTCTGGATCGTCCTTTGAAATATCATAAGTGGTACACAAAGCATGCGCCTGTTCCTTTCATGTTTCTGACATATTTACTCCTTTAATTAATAACAGCCTTTACTTCTAAATTCAGGTAAACAGCCAGCAAGGATTGTGAACATCAAGACGTCAACACGGAAAATTAAAAATCATTCATTTCTAACGTCGATTGGGAAACAAATTTTACAACTGGTACTTATCTATCACTGGACCATTCATTAAAAAAAAGAAATGAAGGTAATAATACATCTCTATTCTTGTAGACGGATCAAGATGGTATTATTTAAAATCCCACAAATTATAACCAGTTTCGCACCCAATGCTCTGTGAAAATCAGAATATAATCTGATGTCTTAACCCTTTTATTCCATAATTTCGCATGCTGTTTTATAAAGCTGCCATTTTCTTATAATAATTAACTAATTCAGTTATAGGGTGACAAACTCCCATACATAAAACTTAATGTGCCCCTTTAGGCTATTTCCAATGGATGCGGACTGCTACATTCCCGGAAGCAGAACGCATATATTTCAGTTTTTACTCGACAAAAAGGGTCTATTCATCATGAAATATGTTTCTTCAGATGACAAGATTAAAACTAATAGAGAACATTCTCATACAATGAAACTGTTTCGCACGAGGGGGCACTGCACCTCAACATCTTGCACTGGGTTTGAATACCAACTGATATCTCAAGGGAATTAAACTGAGCTAATTTTCATCCCGTTTCCACAGTCTACTTGTATTTTAGAGCACCGTTCGCAGTCTCCGCCAGGCGTTGCAACGGTAGATGATGCAACATTTTCTCACTGTGTATTGGGAAAGGGCGAGGAGTGGGGGGAATTATATTAAATCCAGTCTCGCCTTTTCAATATTTTCTGTGGTAATTCATTAACGTATTGGCACATATCTAATCATCTCGGTCTACTAAAGACCGCAAGGAACTGTTAATCTAATAACTTTTAACTTTTTCTCAAGGTTATGTCCCTTTTATGAGAAAAAACAAGCTAGTACTTGAAATGATGTTGTTTAAATACCGCTTAACTTGACGTTACGGTATCGTACGTAACAAATGATAGGATCAACAACATAATGATTATTCTCTTTCAAGACTCTTCGTATCATTTTTGGCGCTTAGTGAGACGAACGCACGTGGATGCACGTGTCTTCTAGTTTTACAGTTACTTATATGTATTTTCTACTTGCATACAATTCAGTATATGATAAACTAAAGATACAAGAGAGGTTCTACTCACAAAACCGTCTTGAACTCCGCAAAATATTTAAACGTTTGTCAACATGCATCATACACGCACAATCAAAATTCCAGACCTTTCATGTTGTTTTTTTCACCTTAAACTTTTGTGTTCTATCTTGCTACTTGTAATATTCATACTTATTGGATTTATTTTTCGTCTGTATCCTCGTTAGCGAATTTGCATTTTATTATAGTCACTTTGATGTCAACAGACGGATATTATCAGAGGATGTCCGTAATACATCCTTGGCGCGTGCCAAACCGCGGCATCCATGCTTATTCTTCCAAGTCTTGTACAGTAGAGTAAAGTACAGTTCACCGTCTAACGTAAAAGTGGGTACACAATTTTTATACAGAAGTTTTACTTTAAGTTCAGTTTATTAAATACAAAAGTTTTCACAAATTGAATCCTAAATCAGATTAATGTATAAACGAATTTTCTTTTAGTTATCGATTGAGAAAATCGTGCCTATAACGTATACATGCATGTGCAATCCTTTTTGATTAATATCCGAGTGTTGGTTTTGCTGTCTCTCTATTCTGCCACTGCAATATTTATTTCTTTTTTTATTTAACTTGCATCAGACCCGATCCCACTAACAAATATAAATAATAATCATACCCTAAGATAGACAATGTTTTATATTATGTTTAAGGCAATCCATCCAGCATTACATTGTGATCATGGTCCATCAAATGATTGTGGGTATTTTATATTAAATGCAAGCCTCTATAGGTATCGCGCAAAAGAGCTTCTAACTCAAAGTCAATGGATGCTTGCATCTGCACTGATTTCTTTTAAGACCTCGATTGTAATTCAATGATGGTTGGCTTTCCTTAAGTAGAAAACTAAATTGTTACACAAATAAATAGTAACCTTATCGATAAAAATCGTATCGATGAAAATAAAACGTTTAAGTATTTGTATTTTGGAAACCCAATGATGAAATCCTATCCTAAGTATTGTACTGCGTAGCATATTTACAGCTAGTGGAAATATGAATTAATATAAAGTATGGTGCCTACACCACTACTTTCAAATTGCATCACTCTTTCTCACACTGACAATATTTACCAATACACAAATCCAATTACCTCTTTTCATGCACAAGTGCAAGAAACAAGTGCATGTTATTTGAATGCAAGACGGCAGTACGGTTATGATTGTTGAAAGACAATGATGCAACTGACATTTATCCTGCTGGCAGACGACAAAAATAGCCGATACAGCAGAAGGTAAGCTTCTATAAATACGACGGTGAAATATCATCACTAAATAACATACAGACTGACGGTGATAAACATTGCTAACTTGTTCTCAAAACGATTCATTCGACAGTTCACCTCAGTTTTGAGAGTGAAGGTTGAAACATGCGTGTGGGTGTTAGAGAATGTAACCTACCGTAAAATAATTATTTCTTGTTGACATTATATTTCGTGAAAGTAAATATATGTTTATTCTTGTTCTAAAGGACGTGATATACAAATGGTCGTGCGATTCACTTGCATAGGTAATATAAGTGACATTATGGAATTCAGATGAAAATAATAATAATAATCGACAGCGAAAATAATTATTTTCATCGTATTGTTTATAGATCTAGTATTAGTAGAGATTCAACCAATTCAACGTATTAGACCATGTCACCAGGGGTTCGGCAAAACTCGGTAAAATTCGCTGATTTAAACTTACCAATCAGTGAATGGGGAAATTCTCATCCGTATGTTTATTTCCCATTGAGCAATGTGAGGAATTATACACCAGCAGGTTGAAAAGGTGTTTGATTTTCGTAGGTTTAATCTCATTTCAGGGTAAAATGGAATTAAATCCGCAAACGAGCGATTACGAAAACTCATACACTTGTTGTGTTATCATCTTAGAAACGCAGAATATGTAATTTCCAGTAGAAAACGTATCATGAATTATGAATGAAAGAACATGATGTCAGATAGGCATACTAGCTTCGTTCAGTAAATCCTGGTTAAATAAATGCTTCGTTACCTAACCCCTAAAGTGAGACTTTGCAAACGTGTATTTTCTTGTAGATGTACAGTACTTCACTTGAAAGGGGAGCATGGGCCATTACTGTGATTTACAATCAACCTACGACATACCTTAAAGTGAAAATAAATATTTTCTTTTCGCATGGACATCGTATATAACGCAAAACATGACGCAATTTTATTTATTGATTGATTTATTTATTTTCATAAGCCTTTATTGATGCCTCATTTTTGAATTCCTTATATTTGATCTCTGTAATATTTTAATTTTTTTGAAATTTGTAAAGTAAAGTATATCCCGAGTTTTAGGAAGAACTTTTTATAACACAAGGCTTTGGCTATTTACTCTGTATTATTTACTCTGAATATCTACCATTAAATTTTTTAATTTACATTCGCAGACTCGATTCCTATCATTTGATCTTATGAGTCATACCTTTTTTCCGACCTGTGTTAGAAAATGTCGGGCGATATTTGCTATTTACCCCTTAACCATAAATTTTCATATAAAAAGCAATGAGATAATAAATAATAATTTACAAAACTTAAAGGTAAAGTCCCTGTAATTGTTCCGCTACATTTTGGACCTCATGGCCTTTCACGAAAATAACCAGGTTTCATTAGGGTACCTTGGTTACCTTGGTAGAGGTTAAGTGGTCCAAGACGTAGCGGAACCATTATAGGGACTTTACCTTAAATGGTAAATGGAAAAGTGTTTTTTTTCTATGATGTGCAGACTGTGTATACACTGAGCTATAATAGAGGACAGTCTCTATCTGGGTCTGCTCTGTTTGCCAATGCGTCAAAATGAGCCTCTATGAAGTCAAGTGTAAAAAAACATTCTAGGTATGGCAATCCTGTTACAATTTAGCGATTGAAGTGTCTGCATAGTAAAATAAATTTGTCAGTCTGCTATTCACAATTCTTTCACTAGGTAATATTCTGTTTTGACTGCAATTAACGACAATTAAGCATTTAAGGCTTTCCAGTTAGATACATACATTTTTGTTTAATGCTACTGCAGATCAGGCTACACACGTGTCTATGGAAGGCCATGATTGTCTTAAATGTAGATAATGTATATTGTTGATTCATAAACACACTATATGAGTGAAAACGTGCGCTTATATTGAGTCGTTACAGCTATATTTTGAGTAATTTTGGGTCCACTTGACTTTATATGAAGCGACAATGCACTTATATTGAGCCGTTACAGAAATATATGGAGTAGATTTAGCATTATAAGAAGAAAAAATCCTTATGTAATATAAAGAGTCGATTTAGCATTATACGAGGTGGAAATGTCAATATTTAGAGTGACTATGCTCTTATATAGAGAAGTTACAGCAATATAAGGAGTCGATTTAGCATTATACGAGGTGGAAATGTCAATCTATTCTGCACTATATCCGTAGGTGGAGCTGCAAAATTTATAGAGTCGATTTGGCAATGTATTGAATGAAAATGTCCATAGATGGGGTGCGCTCACTGCTACAAAACTAAAAAAGGTGCATAAATATACATGGCTTCTACTTCTTGTATAAAAAAAGTGCATTGCTGACGGTATATCCAATTTACCACATAATTTTAAACCTGTTTGGCAACATTCAAACACTGAGTGTTTAAATTCAAAGAGAAGTACTAATCCAGTAAGGCAAACAAACATTTAGCAGTGAAGACAGAAGTAATCAAACAAAACAAAATGTTCAAACAAATGTAGCGAATTAAAACATCAAACTTCAGATATGTATAATGACGGATAATGAACATGCAGTGTTTACTTTAGGATACAGGTGCCACTTAGTGTTGGCCTTGATAGTGGATCTCTTCACCTTAGAGCTCTTAATACTGAACTTTTTTCTAAACAAGCCGTCATCACGAGCGGCCACACAGGCGGAGAGAATGCGCGCACGTGTAAACAATGGCGCGTGCTATGAATCGTCTGCTTCAAATTTCTGCAGGGAATCATGGGAGCTATTTGGCGCCAGCTGAATCCATTTTTGCAGAGATATGTACGGAATTTAATTGAAAGTTACCTTTTTTATTGCAAAACCTTGAACATGTTAGCATTTTATTAAGATAGTTCTAAGGTAAACAAATTGTCGAAATAAAAAAATGACCGACACATTCCTCAAACTCTTCAAAGGTGGATATGTAAAGCGGAAAGTCTGAAAAATAGCTATTTCCGTTAATTTCGACCACTGATGTGCGCTTACTGCTTGCGTCACCATCAAGATATTACAGAAATAGAAATCTGCATCACGCATTTTACAAGAAATTCAGGTTGTTAAACTGATCAACAACACACAGTAACAAAAAGCCAAGAAGAACTATCTTATCACATAAATCAATTTGCTTAATGTTTATGTGGCCAGTTTTAAATATGGGCCCATTTACTTATAATTCCAGCGCTCAGCGATAACAATACAGGCCGAGGTGCTACCGTAATGAAATTTATTCAAATAAAATTATTATACTAATCAGATTAATGGCTTGTTTAAAATGGTATAGATTGTCTAATGTCTACGTCCATATTTGAAATACTCATTTAAATGCAAAAGCAACAACAAAAAACAAGCTGCTAACTGCTCTAAAACGGGATGGAAATAGTCCAAGTCAGAAAATAAAACTTAAGACATACAGACGGTAACATTTATGAGTATATTATAGATAAAAGATTGATGAAATTAAGTGTACACATATAATAAGGATTGTATAATTTATTCTTTCTATCTATCTTGGTGTGGAAATACCACGTGGTATATGACGTCATTTTAAGCTATTTTGCATCGATTCGAAAAAGAAAGTTGCTATAATTACTTATTTTTCACCAATTTTAATGCGATATAGCGTATGCGAAGCTGAAAATTGTGCACAACACAAAAACCTCAATGATTTTTTTTTTGTCAATTTTTAAATTCAGTAAAACTTTATTAGCGATGTGCATTACGTGTAATCAAACAAAATTTCACCAACTCGGAAGGTTTTCCCGAAAGAATCATTGAGACCTTTGTTTAGGGCACAATTTTCCGCCTCGCATACACTATATACCATTAAAATTGATCAAGAAATAAAATACTTACAGCAGTTTTTCTCTCTGAATCGATACAAAATATGTTTTTCTCGATAGTTTGAAATGGCGTCATATACCACGTGGTATGGCTACACTGTATTTGTTTGTCAGCATAAGCAAACGCCCCAAGTTGCAGCTTTCAACTGTTACAGCTCCGTCCTTCACCCCCCAATCTGTGGTTTGTTTTACTGACACACATTTTCTGGTACCGTAACGATTCAGTTTATATGTTCCTTTTATATTCCCGAAATCATGCTCAACATCTTTATTGTTTAATGTTAATAAAAGCAATGAGGTGAATGGGTTTTCTATGCACGTCTGGTAAGTGTAAAGTCTGGGTTTCGCATGAAATTTGTTGCATGGTTGGGTTTCATCATCATCATCATCATCATCATCATCATCACAATCATCACTTCTATCTTTATCATCATCACTTCCATGGATCTTCATCATCATCACTTCCATCTTTCCTCACTGCCTTGTTTCGTTCACATCATAACTTTTTTTCTGTCATCCCTATTCAAACGTAACTACTGTAAGAGTAAATATCACTCGCACCATTAAAAATAATGATAAATTTCCGCCCGCATATCACCGTCTCAGTTATCATCATGCAATAGCGATAATACCTTGTTTATTTTCATAGCAAAATAATCTCAATTCATTTTTATGTTTATACCGTCTTTTAACAAGCATTTAAGCTCTCAGTGTTGTATTTTTACTCCAGCAAATAAAAAAAAAGCAAATTTACAATGTAGAGACTGTTTCAGTTTATTACAATGTAATAAACCACTTAGATCTCACAAGTTATTACGGTGACTTTGGACTAAAAAGCAACTTCTAATTTCGTTCCAGTACAAAAAGCGGGATGAACTATGAAATTGCTCTGTGTTTTTAGACGTGCCTTACTATCTTTGGAGAATGAAATGTCAAATTTCAATTCCAAGGACGTTTGCAAGAAGCAGTTAACGAGTTCACCCTATTTATTGCCTGAAGGATTTTCAGAGAGAGCATTTCAGAGATTTTATGCATAAACTTAACAAAAAAACTATACATGCCATAAATAAATTGTTGTATATGTTAATACATTCTTGTAATTTGTAACTTGTTTGCTGAATAATATATTATTGTAAAGCTTTCTGCTGGCTTTTCTTTTTGTTACACCTTGTACGTAGCAAAATAAATTAAGCACTTAACTCTCCAGTGACCAGTAAATATAATTCTACAATCACCAAGTGTATTATATAACGTTGATTAAAAGATCTACACAAACATCATTCAATCATTTGTATATTTTGGAACTGCAAGATAACAATAGATGTCGGAACAACACATATGCCTCCTACGCCCCCCCCCCCCCCCCCCCCATCGAGGTTACTGTGACCTTGACCTTAGACCAAATGACCCCAAAATCAATAGGGGGCATCTACTAGTCATGACCAATCACCCTATGAAGTTTGAGGAATTTGGGCCCAAGCGTTTTTTAGCTTTTGACTGGAAACGAAGTGGTCTACCGCCGGACCGACCGACAGATCGACCGACGGACCGACATTTGCAAAATATAGGGAGTGGGGGATAATAAAATCGTATAGACTTGACATGAATCCGGGAACAGTCGTATCCATTAAATTGCAAGTAATACTGACACAACGAATTTCAAATGTAATACATGTAGCAACGGCAAACAGTAGCCAGTACTCGGCGTGGATATATTTACAGTCCCCGAAACAGGACCCAGTTATTGGACTAGTTGCTCTGCATTTTCAATTATCTTTTACTTTGAGCGACCGGTATCTTCTTTAAAATCTACCACATGACTGCGATGTTGAATTTTTTTATACGTAACCTTTTATATTTTTCAAGACACACTTTCAACGTTCTATCCATTTTCTGCAAATAAAAAGAATATTCACAAAAAAGTGGATTGCACCAACAAATGTAACCTGCCGCGATTTTCTTCCTTTTCATATGAAATAAAAAAAAAATCTGAAAGCCTTGTGGTGTTGCTTATCATCTGATAGGCTTTCATTGCCTAATCCAAAACCTCCTGGTGAATCATCAAGAGCCGAGGTTGCTTTGGGATTGTCTTATCTCATGGAAAAGTCGGGTGGCATAAACGGGATGCTAAAACAGCAGGAGTTTGAAACTGATCAACGAGGTGTATTTCCCATTATCTTAGCAAAACAACGGCCAATTGTTGTATAAAAAAGAAGTTGGTGATATAAAATCAATGAGTGTCTGAAACTAGGTAAATCTCTTACTTTGAAAACAAAAATCGAATAAAGATGAACGTAGAAACTGAATTAATACAACTGCAGTTGAACTTGTATTAGCGGTCACTTGTATAAAGCGGTCAAGCTGCATTTAGCGGTTAGTTAAACTTAACCAAAGTAACAATTTTTTATATATTTAAAACTTCATTTAGAGACTTCCTCTGTTAAGCGGACACATTCTCTTGTCCCCTTGACTGACCGTTACAGATTGGTTTGACTGTACTTAAGACGTCATTGCCCAAACCCAGTGCATTGGCAACTTAAAATTAAAACATTAAGAAAAGGCATGTCTAAGAAATATTCTATGAAATGTTGTGGGTATAATACTATATCTCTCGTTACCCCAGGGATATTCATGTACAAATGTATGACGTTTTTAAACTATTTATTGACTGAACTTCGAATATAGAGCATGTCAACAACATATCTATCCACCCATCCCACGCCCATTAGTTGTGTACAGAAGATACCTATGTAAAGGAACACCTCTAAGCAGCGACACTTTTCTGTGACCACGGAATGTGATGTATATGAAGCTACAAAAGTGTATGGGCAAACAGAAGAGACCCTTATCATATAGCTCCTAAAAAGAGTTGTCTGATCTAGGTCTGCTCTGTTTCGTCATTGCGTCAATATGTCCATATGAGGTAAAGAATTAATGACACATAAATGGTTCTTTGTAGCAAATTAAATGAAAGTGTCGTCCTTTACACACGAGGGGGCAATGAGACGGGCCGGTAGATTGTCCTGTTACCAATGTCTCCGACTGCATATTCATTATGTAGAATCATCTGAGCAGTTACGGATGTGAGTTTGTAAATTGTGTGTGCTTTGAAATGGGCTCCATCTAACATATTTGTATTTATTATTTGCATAATTAAGTAACCATTTTTAAAATTTTTGTTTGAGTAATAAATACATTAATTAACTATTTAAATCTAGTTTGACATTCCCCTTGACCAAACTCCAAGCATTCAAAACCGATAAAATCTTTTATACGTTTGATTTTAACGTGTTCTTTTTAAAAATAGCTTTAAAGGTAATCCATCCATCACTGAAATATTATCATGGTCCTTCGAATGCTTAAAAAGAATTCAGTGCCGATACAAGCATCCATTGACATGGAGTTATAGGCAATGTTGCTAAAAACCTATTAAGGCTTGCATTTGCTATAAAATTCCAATGATCATTTGATGGACCCTGATCACAATCAAACGATGGATGGATTACCTTAATTCAGTATAAGTGGAATGTTTTTAGAGACAGCTTCAATCTTCAGCGATAATTCCAGACATAGTTTATTGATTCCTTTTTCTATTTTGGGTGAACTATTAAGAAAACACCTGCACATATAGATCAAGGTTTAAATGAAATTCTGATCCAGGAAGATTATGATTTACATACTAAAGCAATGAATAACATGATATTTACATCTTAATAAGATCGGGTCATTTCAATTTGCAGATCTGTCACATTTGCGGGATATCTAGAATGACACATGACACAAAAACAACCCAATTTAAAAGCAGTGGAACGAGAATGACATGCATATGTTTAAAATGCCTAAGCAAAATGTAATTCTAATACTGTGAAATAATTAATTTTCGTTGGACAAAAACTTTGTCGATTTCGTGTAGGGTTTTATGCACGAATATTTATCCTCACGAAAACATGTCTCATATATAGACCTCACGTTTTCTAGATTATAGATCCACGAATAAACGTACCCATGAAATATCCTTAGGTACATCATCAACGAAATTTAATGTCAACGAAAATTAATGATTTTACAGTAATGGTTTAAAACCAAGTTGAGGTAGAAAATGCATGTGGACTACATTTATGCATGAAATGTACATGTATACCACGTTTTTTTTTTCTTAATTTGATTTATGGATGACTATATGCAAGTAAATTTTCAAACTTTACCAGAATCTTAACAACAATAACGTGACCATCTGACCATCATTTTCTGCATGATGAGATTGACAAGTTCTTCGATAAATCGTGTACATTTTTGCGTTAAATTGCGTAAACGTTTATTGTTTATTGAAATGATATTTCTACTCAAAAATTGTTAAGGACCACTTTTGGCATGCTTGTGTACGTGTATTGACATTTGTGCTGTTCTGTCTTTACTCATGATTTATTAGGTTGTTTTGGCCAAAGTGTGACGGAAGTTGATTTTTCCGTAACTTAATTTTTTTTCTGTAAATCAATGAACATAAAGTAATCCTTATTAAAGTTATGGGTACTAGATTCATAATCGAGAGGTCTTATTCAGTATTCAAATGCTAAATCGTGTGTTAATATCAAAAACGTATTTTCATGATTGGCGATCTTACAATAAAATCAATATTATATATATATATATTATTTATTTCATGTCATTGTCATGACTTTTAAGCCCCTTTTTCGCTCCCTCTTGTTTTTTTTTTTATTTTCGATGGGAAACCTCAATTACAGGATATTACGTCATAACTATTGATTTGGCGTCATTTGTATTATTACGTTTAGAGACAAGCTTAGTAAATGCAACCCTACATCAAAAAGGGTTGGGCCGGAAATTGTTGTCGTCATTAAAATGTTTACATTTTATCTTTCATGGTAGAGATTTATAAATCATTTAAAAAATACTTCTCTGTTTTACCGTGCAACTGTTATTTCTATTTTCATTAGGGCAAATCTGTTGGGACTTTTAGTAAAGATTTATATTTACGAGTACGGCTAATTTGCTGTACATTTGTAAAAGTGGTAATGACGTCGTAATATCAATTTCAAGATGTTTTATTACACATTTAAGTAATAATACAATTATGTGATAAAATGAGCATTTAAGTTTACGTTTCTTTAGCAGTAACTAATAGGAATTGGCGTTTTATGACCTTGAAAATGATGATAACAATGTTTAGGCAATTAGATAGCAACCCCAAAGTGTTTTTTTTTTAAATAAAACTCGCGCGGCATGATTGTATTTTTTACTATTTAAACTTTTTTATACTATTAAAACTTAAAAGCCTCCTACAAGTTGTTATCTTATGAGGTGTTCCACATGTAGATTGCTGTCTAGATATATACAAATCTTTAAACTAAATAGAGCAGCCCTAGGGCTGGGAGAAAGCTGTTATCGTTTTAAAGTTTTGTTTGAGAAAAGGGCATGTTTATACCTCACTGGTTGGGGCCATTCATTACATTTGCTGTATAATTAACGTAGATATATTGCCTACTCTACGATATAATAAATCGTTCATGACTTTAACAGAATTTTTGATTATATCCAAAATAACTTAAATATGGATAGTCACTGAATCTCTCTCTCTCTCTCTCTCTATCTCTCTCTGAAATCCCTTGCTTCTTTCATTCATCAACGTAATGATTCTAAAGTTTATTCTGATTCTGTATTTTATTATTCTAATTATTGTCGAGGACAAATATCTTAGACAACATATCATACTTGCCATGAAATTGATCGTGAACAACCAAGAGAGACGATGACAGGTCGAGTCACTTCATTTCAAATTACAATAATGCAATGCAGAGTATTGAACAGAAACACTTACCGTAATGATGTGGTCATCTCCCGAATGCTGATCCTCGTTTTCATCCTCAATCGTTAATCCTGAGGGCATTGTTGGTTTAGACAAAATATCACCAGTATGTCGGTTTTGTTGTTTATGGCTCATCATCAACACACCGCCACACGCAAAAACAACAATCATCACAGCACAGTGACACAACACACGCAACATCGTTTTCTTTTTTATGAGGACGGTTCTCCAAGACTTCCACGCCGAATGCGACCAACGCAAGCGGTTATCGCGTGTGTCTAAATGTAGGCGCCTGGATTTCAAGCGAGTTCGGTGTCTCGTTGACTGTTGCACCTTTTCGTCAAAACGTCCAAATGATTTAAAGCAACAGTCGCAGCTCAGAGTGGTCACGGACGTTGCAACACCGTTTAAGCGGTTATCCTTCGTTGATTGTCTTTCTTTTAAACACCTACAGCAAAACTGAATCCTGTAATGAAATGCGAATGGGTTTATATTAATGTTTACGGTGTTACGTCATTTGTAATCTAGATGATTCAATTACGAACAATAATTAGAACAACGTGGGGTCCGTTTCATTAAACTCTTCCTACGAATAAATTTGATCTTTGTCTTTAGAAGGTTGTCTTACATACTGATTGTTTACAAATTTCTTATTGAAGAATTGTAATCCATTTTGTAAGGCTATCACTTTTTGTTATGAAACACACACACGTATACTACTATTTTATGAATATATGTACACGAATAGTTTTTCGAAGGAAGTTTTGTGAAACGGGCCTCAGCGCAAGAATTGAATGAAGCCAAACGTCACACCCAGGCGGTGAGTTTGGGCGTGGAGTCTGGTGCCATTACCAGGGAAACGACGTGAGTCTGATCGACCATCTGTGATACAATTGAGATAATCCTGCAATTGGAACAACGTAACATGTCTTCTCCTTCGACGCCAAAAGCAATCATAAAGTAATGGCAGTTAGTAGAGAAATCTGGTTTTCTATGTTTGTTTTGCCATATCTCTTGGCATGTTGTCTTTTTAGGATGCATTTCTTATGCGCAGTAATGCACTTCTTCAATGTACTTTTATTTTTGTGATTAAATGCCACTGACACTCCAAAGTGGATGATAATAATGCATTCTTTATCAAAGAAACATAGCAGCAATCCCTAATGCCTCTAAGAATCCGAAAGTGAACTCGTGAGTCATAAAGGTTGGGGACTTCTATAGGAAATATGGCGTGGAGTCGAACTGAGGCCTCGGGGTTAAACAAACCCGCTGTTTCGAAAAAATATCGACAAAGAGAAAGGATATCAGTTCATAATGTGTTATTCATCATCATTATCATCATCATCTTCTTCATCATCATCATTATTATTGATTTATTTTTCATCTTCCTAAAAAATGAAAATAAAAATATTATTGCTGTTTCTGCCACACTGCTACTACTTATTTAGTAGTAGAAGTAATAGTAGTAGTAGCATTAACGAATGATTGGTCTTCAAACTTAAGTTGCCAGAAATAACAAGTATAATAAGGTATAATTGGTAGATAAACGCTGTATGAGCCATTGCAAGCATTACATCTACTCTGTTAGCAGAAATTTACTGTTTCCACACTGATTATAATTTCTGAGTTCATTTTAGAAGACATTCTAGGGGTAAGGTATGTTTTGCCCTTCCAACTAAAAATTGACTTCTTTTGTGAGTGTTCCGCGGCCGCGTGGGTAAAGCAGTTGATTTGATATCACTTGGCCTTTCTCTGCTGTGGGTTCGACACCCGATCTGATAATGTGAACATTTCGTTTAAGAAAGTTTTCCAGCTGGCTTGGGATAGGTCGGAGGTTCAACTTGGGATCATTCTCCAACATGCATTAAATGGTCGCCTCTGTATGACTGATACACCTTTTCGGCGATGGTGAACTTCAAAACAACAAATATACTTTTTTTATTTTGTAAACGTCTGCATGTTTGATAAGGATTCTTTATCAATCGCAGACATTAAAAATTAATCTTATCTATCGCAAACAGAAAGATTATAATTTATCTACATTGACACTGAAGTTATCTAGATGTTAATTTTTATTCTCTTAAAAATTCCAAAGATAATTTTATGCATGAAACAATATCGTACAAAGTTCATAGTTTCATATGTGTTGGCAACTTGACTGTGAAAACATTAATTTTCGCGGGCATTTGTTGTTGTTGTTATTTTTTTGCGTATTATGATTCTTTAGTTTTTGTTTTTTTTGTGTGTGTGTTTTTTTTTATCTGGTTTTGGATTCATGCACCTGAAAACGACCTATATATAAACGTTTTACATGGGGATAAAATTTGTTGATTTATAAACGAAAAGTAATCCCCCACGAAAAATGGAGACTTACAGAGGATGTGTGTGGGTTTTTTTCCCTGCAAAGTCAGATGGGGTCAGGGCTCCAAATGTGGTCAAAAGCATACTAGAATATAACTACCTAGGCATGTTACTGATAGTGAACTTCCGTGACCACACAGGTTTGTTGGCCAGCTGTAGGTTGTTGGAATTAATGAGCGTAAACATGTCAAGATCATCGACAGAACAGCCATATTTACTTTAAAACTTGAAAGGAAATTAACACAATTATGTCATTTCAAGGCATGGAAGTGCCCCGTTTTCTAAGCAACACAATGAGGACTGTCACTGATCGTGATTTAAGCCCTATGACTCAGTGAGTGATAAGTACTTGTACTACAAACTTACTTAAACAGATGGTTCGCACATGTATAAGGTCCAAAAAAAAAGAAATCTTGAGTATATATATATATGAACGTAATTTAATTTAAGTAATGACTTTTTTATTTTTTCTTTAATTACCAACTATTGTTTTTCCTATTCCATTTTTTTCTTTACTTATTTTTATAAATGTTTAACATTGGTTTTAAGTCCTACCAACAGTATATTCTCCATAGACACAGAGCTAAATGACAACACCTAAGTCAACTAGCCTACACTGAGTGCAAAGCAAGAGTACTTTTCTGAACTTTTTTAAGAACTTTGTTTGTTGGGTTTAAGCATATCAGTCATTTGAAGACAAATGTCTACTTGAGAGAGATACAATGCTGCCACACTGCAGTATCACGCCGTAGTCATGAGGTAGGATATTACTGCACCAAAGCATTCCTGACACCGGGCCATCTAGTCCTTGAACTACTCTGCATATATGTTGGGTGCCAAGCAGGGGGCTTCCAATGCCATTTTTAAAGACTTTGGCATGGTGCGGTCGGGAATCGACCCCATAACTTCCAATTCACGAGGCGGACGCTCTAACGCCTCGTCGTCCGGTGAAATTTACATGTCGAGGAAAGATGGACCTTGTCTTCATGTGAATCTAAACTGGGTCAAATTCAGAGCAAAAACTTTTAACCCATTCAATAAAGAAAATTATCTTCCGAACTAGAATCGAACTCAGAAACGCCACAGGAACTAGCTCACGGTAAAGGCCTATAATTACCGCATTATATCTCATTTACAAAACAAACCAAGCAAGAGACATTTTGGCACAAAACTAAACATCAACATTGATTGATACTCCATTTTTGATGTTTTAATTTTATCACTTACCGTTTTTTCGGCTTTTGAAAACTTAATTCATATCGAGACCGTTTAAAACGTATAGACAAGCCGATTAGAATTTATAAATATGCAAACTGATAAACATAGCAAAAAACGAATATACTACAACTGATAAATCGTGATCATTCTCGAAAGACACCTGGTGAGTTTTGATATTGTTGCATCACTACCAGCAATCCATTTACCAGGTAATTTGACCTATTCTAGCGTCAAATAATGTCTTAAGTAAGCACATAAAACAGCACACATGCTTGAAACAGACACAAACCTACAGAATACTAATCACCAGATTTTAAACTATCTCGATAAACTTCCCGTGATTATAATGACGTCAATAATATCTTGTGACGCGAACCTGCTGAAACCCAGGTATCGTCATGACTGACCTATGCACCGCAGTTTTGTTCATATCGATACATCGTTAGCGGTATCGCAGTATCGGATTCCCGATAGGTCGACAGTGGGTATCGAGACAGACCTGCTATCGACTGATAACGTTCTTTACTTCCGCTTGATTAATATTAAATTGGTTATATCGCTGCAAAAAGATCTGTGGAAAAATGGTTAAAAAATGTTTTGTTTCAAATTAGATAGCTCTACTTTGAATTGCAGTGATAATGAAGATGCCACTAAAAGATATCGGTGATCGATTCATGTTCATTGATTTTACGACTGATAATTCTCGATTTGTTTGCATTGAACTAGTTGGAATTTTTAAGACTTAAACCAAAGTTTCTCAATATGTGTGTGTTGTTGTTGATGATGTTTACTGATGCACTAATGCATTTAATTATACAATTTGCAGATGGTGAATTAATCATTTACCTCTAAAAGCACATCTGCTGTGGTTTCTTAAGTGATCATAAGTTCTTCCTGAATTCACGTATCGAGTTGCAACTGGCATGTTACGAAAACGAATTCTCGAATGTTTCAGAATTTTTTATTTTTTTTTAATTTATTTACTTTAAGTAACAATGATATAACTTTGAAAAATAACAAAATTCCGGTTTATATCTGGTTGCCCCCCTCAAATGAAGCGCGATTTTTAATTGTATTTAATGAACCATTATATTCCCTGGGTATCGTTCTTTCATTTCACAAATTACAACTACACGGTTAATTTCTTACAGATTTCCTCACGTAACACACGTATTGTTATATAATCCGCTTCGTTAACCTCAAGTGTTCCTATTCCGCTGATTTCTACTTTAGGTCAGACTCTACTAAATAATGTTGACCATTCCGCTTATACCAGCTTATGGTCAGACTCTACTGAATCATGGTGACCAGCTTAAGGTCAGATTCTACTAAATAATGGGGAACAGTCCGCTGATACCAGCATATGGACAGACTCTACTAAATGATGGTAACCATTACTCTGATTCCAGACTCTATTAAAATAATAATGATGATCCTTCCGTTGATACCAGCTTAAGGTCAGACTTTAGTAAATAATGGCGACCATTCTGCATATACCAGCCTATGATAAATGATGGTGACCATTCCGCTGACATAGGGGGGATATTTGCTATTAAATATCTATTAAATACTCGTCTGTTTAGATCTCTGAGAACATATGAGGTAAAAATGTTAAATTAATTCGATAATACAGTGCTATCGAAACAAAGTAAAATAACGAACGACCGTACGTATTATTATACATATGTGCATGTCAGCACATATCGGACATGTCAGACTAAACATTAGTGATTAAACCTCGAGTGAGCGAAACTTTCCTGTGTAGTGTGTCGCAACATATCGTAACATGGCGTCGGGCTAAGATAAAGACAGAGCAATCATGATCTTCTAACACGAGACTGCATGCGCGCTAGCATGTAGGCATGCTATGCTGTAGACAGATCAAAGAAAGCTCCATTTTATTTTTTTCGGAATTATCAGGTAATGATGTATATATTTGCAAACTGGTATGCGGAGCGGTGGACACTCTTACTTGTTTGGAATAACGCTCCTATAGTATTGTTATAATGCATATTTCAATGATACTAAATTGGATGATTTCAAACACGTAAAAATATCTGTTAGAAACAGGGATCATATCTCCGTTCCACGAGCGACAAACGCAAGCACACGTTCAGAAAACCTGCGTTTTGTGCAGTTCGATACCGTAGTACGTGACACGCCGCACGTGGACACGAAAGTGGCACGTGACAGACATAATGTCCCGTCTCTTCCGTCTTGTTAATATCAATACCACAAATATCTGATTGGCAAATATTGCCCTTCCTTTGAAAAAAAGAAGAAAAGAAACAACACTTAACTATCTTGTCACATCTTATTCAAATTCATATCGTTTAGATCTAATATATTTTTTGCTAAATTTATTATGATTTTAAATGTTTATCATTATCAAATAAGATCATTTCATTAATAATCATGGCCAAATTTTAGCTGCAACTAGATGAACAATTACTTTGCTGTTTCCTTATTTAGCGCTAATGATTTGATAAGACACGTGACATTCTGCGCATGCTCGTAAAGAAACGGAAGTCTGGGGACGACGAACGATCAAAAATGACAATTACGTTGATGAAACTTTCAAATTGCGTATCCGTCACTATGACATATTAATTCAGTGGCTAAACTCAAAACAACTTATTCTGATTGGCTGAGATGATGCGCAGTTAAATGACGTTGTTATTTAAATATAGTATTGCTCTTTTTAAAATGTTTTAGGGGGAAGTGAAATACCACATAGTACGGGGGAAAATGTCATTCTTTCCGTGAAGAGAAAAGGTTTAAAGGAGGAAAATATGGGAAATGGATAAAGAGCTGGTGGAGTGCATTTCACCAGAGGATCGGCAATATTTTTTTCAATATATTGTCTACGTCACTCTTTAAAGCACTTTTTTCAAAAATCATCAATGATATGAATCCATCCTAGAATAGAATCAATGAATTCACATCACAAATTGAACACGACACCTCTCTCTCTCCCAACGTATTCCCAACACGCACGACTTGGTCTATCTATCTTACCGAGGTTTTGCATGTGTGCCTCATACTTCACTATGACGTTTGTATTTGCAAAGTGTTAGCAAACCGAGGTAAATTTCACCAAACCAAATCAACGAACACTTACACCCTAACCCATGTCCTTACCCTTAGCCTAACCCAAAAACCGAGGTACGAATTTTCTACCTCCCAACATACCGTTTACACACTCCACCTGGTCTGCAGAAAACCACAGTTAAACCTTACCAAATTTAATTAAGTCCTCATTTCCAGACCACTGAGGAGCAGCGAACAGCATACAACCTGATCAGCCTACGAGTTACTCGCAGGCTGATCTGGTTTTATGTTGTTCGCATAGGTCTTTTCATGGTTTCCTCTATGAGGGAAAGGGTTAAATTACTAAACCTCGTCATATTTTCAATTAATGGTCAGCAATTTTTAGATGCATTTATACGCTGAGCGTCATTTATGTTCAATACTGAATGGTTTTGTCGGCCCAGGAATTGAATCCATACCCTTCTAGTATATACACCGAGTACTTAACATTCTTAAAAAAGGTAAGAAAGGATAGAAAGCGACACCAGTGCCCCCCCCCCCCCCCCACACACACAAACACTTCCTTGCGGGGCGCAATAGCATTTGTATAAACCACATTTCGTTTATATCTAAAATGTCATTAATGAAGTGCCTCATTTACAATCAAATTTACATTCGTATCAGTTTCAAGATCTGCTTAAAGCCTACTACTAGTACACAGCTCGAGGTATCCCCTCTTTCATGTTCTAGACCTTTCATCACTTCCGTTTCAAATTCGATTGCAAGTTAGCAAATGTTTAGACATTTATCTACAGTTACAAAATGTGTTCAGAATGTTTCCAGTCCAATAAAACCTAACCTACCAACCTACTAACCTAAATGCATTTTCAGACCGGATGTGCAAACAAATGCATGGCGATGCATAAGGCGACCGCACTGATCTCGAAGTGAGACACGCGAAACTGAACAATGTCACAAGTGAGAAAAGACAATGGAAGCTGTACCGACGTGTAAACCTGCCCCAATTCACTTAAAATACGACCCTCCAAAACGGGCGACTTCGTCCCATGGCAAGTTAGGATTTATAGGCAATGAACTATAGGTCAACAACTAAAATGCAATATACTTCCGTGTAGCACGTACAACGATGTTTGAATCTGGATTATTTAGATATTACTCGGGAAGTTCAATGACAATGTGGTTCGACCTATGGATAGCTTTCTATTGATATAAAACCTCTCAAATCTATCAATCTTCCGTAATGAAGACAGATGAGAAACAGAGGGAGGCCTCGATACGAACAACCGATCGTTAGGATGATCTGACTGTTTCGATAAAGAATTGTTTGAACGCAGCTTTTGATATTTTTAGATAAACTGATTAACTACCTCACGATCTCACTGTACGTGCCAAAACACGATATTATTTCCGAACAAATTGCCTCTCCATATTTCTATTAGGGAGGAAGACCTAAATCTGTTCAATATTTCATATAAAAGACATATTAAGGCCCTCGATTCCTAAAAGATATTGGACAGTTTTCGGCCTTCCTTCCTTACACATTAACTGATACTGAAATGAACTGAAATAATAAAGGATTACGTCACAAAAATGTTTAAAAGACGGATTCTGTTCCCCTATCTATTGCTTATAATCCATTCAATAAGCCAAGAACATCGAGTTAAATATCATTTTCATCATACATTCTATTCACATAAATGTGAAAAAATATTGAAAGAGTCTAATTCCTTTAACAACACTTAGTTTTTTGTCTCTTTATTCTCAAACACTCGTACTACGATTTAAAAATCCCGTTCAGCTTTGTCTCGCGTGCTGTAACTTATTCTTAACCCAACTCTAAACTCATGCTAAACCTAAGAACAAACGAGAAGAAAAAATAAAACATCTCTGCACCTGTCAAATTCAGTTAATTAAATGGATTAAAAGATTTACTGGTTGAACATATACAACAGCTATTTATCCATTTAACACCGTCCATCGCATGGGGTCGCTTCGCCATAGATTTTTTTTGAGTGGAGCACTCTTTATGAGTGAAACCAACGCTGAGGAATGTAGCGTAAATGATACGATGATTTAGATGTCGTTTTATTGATAAGTGCCCCGATACTCCGACACCTGAAAGTATCAAAGTGCATTTATTGCACCTCTTTCTCGATTACATCAATCTACGCGAAGAAATCTCGAACATCAAGTTTAATTAACACAGGATTAATAAATCAGCACGATGCCCGCGCGGCCAATATGTTCCCGTGGGTGCGCTAGATGAAAAGCCAGGTTTGTCTCTTCTTCAAATACCCGTTCTAAAGGCAAGTTTAACATATATCTTTATCCTACAGTCAACTCTGTTTTATCTCATGGACTATGTTTAACACATTTTAATTTTATCTGAAAGGGGGTTTAGATTTTATAGAAACGTGTGCTGATTTAATGAAGTACCCACATAGCTTTTCCTAATTATGACAATGGTTCTAAAATAAAAGTCTTGATTATTCCGAAAAAAGAAAAAAAAAAACTTCGTTTAAAAAAAGTAATTACCAGAATAACAAATTAGGCCCGGCTCATAAATCAATTATGATAAAAGACAATATGTAAGCATTAGGCCCACAAATTGAATACAAATGATAAACCACAAACTATAAAAATGATCATGAAAAAGCCTCACAAATTTTATTTTAGTACATGTAATTAAAGACAAGCTATTATCATTAGAGAATTTGAGAATAAAAAATAAGGCTCACAAATTGATATTCCGTACACGAGATAAATTGCAAAATAAAAGATAAACAAAAAATAATAATTGTGACTTGCAAAGGACAAGCTATAGACATAAGAGAATAACACATGGGTCACAAATTGAATATATCGTACAAATGTTAACCGCAAAAAAGGCTGACAAATTAAGATTTACTGACTGAATAAAAGTGATAAAAAGCTATAAATAAAAGAGTTTAAAACAATAAGGATCACAAATTGAATATAAGTACTCAAAAACACGATTACATTAAATGTGGGTCTTTACGTTTATCTTCTCTATAGCCTAGATTTTACAACAAATACGAATGTACAATCTCCAGCAACCAACCTCAGTTCCTTGCCTAGAATATGGCTCTTTTTTCTCTCTCTTCAATTCCTTGAAAGAATATCAGTTTTATACGATCTCCTTCCTATCGGGAATATAAACACTTTTATATCTCAGCATCAGGCCTCCAAAATGCAGTTTCCAACGGTTAAAAGTCCAACGCGAGGTACCTCTGATTGACTACCTTATTAACTGCTGTATCTATTCTATTATCAAAAATAAATAAATAAATAAATAAATAGAAAACTATCTTTCAAAAATACATCAAGACACTGTAAAGAAAAATAATAACCATCGAAATAAGAAATTACCAGTAAGTTATGTAACTTTGAAAAAAGATATTGGTTAAAAGTTTCACCCTACCGTACAGACGTTTGCACGTGCGGTGAACCGTGCACACTGGTCCACAGAGAGAATCTGGGCACCTGCGCTCTAGACAAACGTTCCGTCTGGTGAACCCGATCTGATATTTGTAAACTAGAATACCAGATAGCAGTCGCAAATCCAGTTAATGTGAAAATAAACCTTCTAGATATCTTAAAGATGAGAACTTTATTCTCGAATTGTAGGATGTAGATCTCTACTTGTGTTATAACAATTACGTACAAGGAACACCCAGTACAAGGTCGTTTTCCCAACTGTGGACTCCGGCGTTGCTGTTTGTGTTTTTTTTTCTTCACCATGATTCTTACAGCTTGTATCTGACGAATTGTTCGTGGGAAAATTTACGAAATGAAAATGTCATTCACCATGTCGTTTACTGGTTCAAAACCCTGAAGTTCAAAAGACACGATGACCCATCAATATGTTCTGAATAAATAATTTTACCTCGTTACATGTATTTTAAGCCCTCCCACCTCCTGGGGTTAAACTGGTTGTTACAAGTATCGGGTAGTTATATTTCGTAGAGATATTCCCCTGCTTTCCAGGGAGGGATTATATATAATTAATATCATGACGTCGGCATATATATATATCTATATATAACCTGCATTTCCACCTCTTTAACATTTCAAATCTTTCCACGTGGGAACGTGACATCACATATTTAGTTGCACTCGGCCTTCAACTCAGTGATATTTTTATGATGTAATTTCGCAATGTCCGTAAACACACACAGTTATAAAATGTTGTATTCGTGTGATATGACAAAAGAAAAAAATGTAAGAATGTCAGGGTTATATCTTATCGCCTTTGTGATCAAATCAGATGTGTTGTCTGAGAAAACAGTGCCCATGATTCTTTGCAATTCTCCTTTTGTCTGTTAGATTTCTGATCATATTATGGTATAAAGGCACCAAAACATCTTACTTGAAGCACTACTTGAGATATTTGAAATAGACACACACGCTTAGGTCGTGTTTGGCACGAAAGGCGAGTATATATAACAAGTATTAGCATTTTAAAAAATGCTAAAAATCGCCGCAAGCCTAGTGAGCAGAAAGTTACACTGTTACGTAAAGGGAAATTAAATGTCGAAGTACTTGCAGCTGAAGGAGATGTTCATAGCTGGGAAATGTTATCATGATTGGTTCAGCATCGATCAACACCGAAAAGAAAGCCTTGTTGATTTTTAAATGTCTCATACCGTACCAGAAAAGCTAATCACTCCATACCGCACACACTGAAAATTATCGATAGTGCTAAAGACTTGTACAGACAAAACTACCAAGTTCCTTATAGTTAAATTGCATGATACTTTTACTCGTATAATGACAAAGCAAATTCAAAGCAGTTTCCCAAAGCTTGTTCCCGGTAATCTGATCTGTTCATCATTCTGTGGCCGACTGAGAAGGAACCTGCTTCACTATTACGTCAGCGGTGCGGGAGTAAAATGTTTCTTTCTTGCTCGATAGTATAATATCGCCGCCCTGGGCCGGTGATAATAAAAGGGAAACTACTCCCAACTGACCAAGATTCATACCCTCCTTGAAAAAAATGCTAACATCTTAGTCATTTTATGATGCTATATTTAAATACTTTGTACCATTCGCAAGCGTATACATTTAGGTAACAGAAAATCATAACTTTTTCACGCATGCAAACGCAATTATCCTGAAACGAACCCCGCATTGCGAAACTAACCCGCATTTTCAAGCATATCGACATGGGTTCGTACACCCGGTCTCCCAGTGTAAATATTCATTTCTGTGAAAGAACGAGGTAAACCGACGCAATAGTAACATTAAACAAATTAATTGCTTACATCGGCATGCATAATTTTTCCTCACCTTTCGTGCCAGACCCCTTTGGTTTCGAAGCCAACACTGACCTTCAACCTTGGACAGTGAAGGACGGAGCAACAAAAGTCTTTAAAACAATGCGCAGATGTAAACGATAGACAAGTGACGACCATTCCTTCACGCGCAAGTGTCGCCCACGAATGCCAGTAATGAATGACATTTTCTAAAATTAACAAAATCTTGTGAAAATAATATAACAAAATGAAAGAAGTCGTCATAACTGTAATAGCATAAATAGACATACGTCGGTACCATGCTGTGCAATGTTTGAGTGAAGCCTTAGTCACATTTATTTACCTCACCTGATGTCAAAAAAGTAAATACGTTATGTTTTACATGGTATCCGCCCACCAAATTCATACCTGCAACATTAAGTGACCTAACATTCACTTGCCAGCAAATTATCAGTATTAGTGTACTACACTGGTACGTTGTCAGGTATTAGGATAGAGAGTTTAAGACGTTTCTGCAGACAATAGAAGACCGAAGCGAGCGTAGCGTTAAGTCATCCTTTGTGAGACACTTGATTCTGCGAAATAGATCAATCTCTTTTGTGCGTGGTAAAATAGAAAAGTGTTCTATTGAAATCAATCGCTGATAGGGCGAAACGAAATTAAGTTGTTTGTTTCCACTAACATCTCCGAAAAAAAAGGCCGGTAGGTCGGCTTAACCCCCCCCCCCCCCCCCCCATTATACCTTATTTACCTTATTTATTTAGAGGAATTGACGAAAAACAGCGTTTTGCAAACGTAATTACCCTAATGCCACGAAAAAAAATATATATTTATTCATATATTAACTATTTTTCGACCTGCCAATGTTGACTACTTCCGACAAGTTGTCAATGTCGCTGTACTTCTCGGTACACCTTTTCCAATGAAATATTCTTGTGTCGATGAATGTGTAATATTGATGAATGTGTAATATTTTTCGTGACACTTAAGAATACATAAAATTAAATTCCAATAATTTAAAAAAAAAACTAGTGAGAATAACCATAAGACACCCCTTCTTTCTTCTGACCCGATGTGGATTTCTAATAAACCAACATATGGAAATAGTGGGTTCGAACGCAAGGAACTTTTGAGAAGTGAGATATAATTGTATCACACTTTTAGACGATGTACCACACTTTGTTGATTGTATCCCACATGGTTTAGAACATTCCTGATTCTGGTATCACACTGTTTTTGATTCTGACATCGTACTATATGACAGTATATTAATACCTTGTAATTCAATCAGAGCGGCTTTCATTAACTGTAAGGTATATTATAGAATGTTGTTTATAAACAGGCAATATCAAAAGAGCTTGATTAACAAATGAATAACTGATACACCATAAAATCAATGGTTATATAAGAGCAACACTCCTGAAATCATGTAAAGTTGCTGTTGGCACAATTGTGTCGTTATATTTTATTTCCGATAATCCGTTTAGCCCTTGATATATTATGAAATACCTAATCGAATATCAACATAAACAAGTGTGAAACAATTGCTAAAACGTGTAATACCTAGTGCTATACCATGTTTAACAAACTGTAATACCAAGTGCGATACCATGTTAAACAAACTGTAATACCAAGTGCGATACCATGTTTAACAAACTGTAATACCAAGTGCGATACAATGTTAAACAAACTGTTATACCAAGTGCGATACCATGTTAAACAAACTGTAATACCAAGTGCGATACCATGTTAAACAAACTGTTATACCAAGTGCGATACCATGTTTAACAAACTGTAATACCAAGTGCGATACAATGTTAAACAAACTGTTATACCAAGTGCGATACCATGTAAAACAAACTGTAATACCAAGTGCGATACCATGTTTTACAAAAACCAAAAATCATCAACAAAGTGTGATTCTATCATCAACAAAGTGTGATAAATCATCAGCAAAGTACGATACAATCATCAACAAAGTGTGATACTATCATCATCACAGTGCGATACAATCATCAACATAGTGTGATAAATCATCAACAAAGTGCGACACAATATTTAACAAAGTACGATGCAATCATCAACAAAGTGTGATATTAAAAAAAGTGTTAAATAATCAACAAAGTGCGACGCCAGAATTTAGAATTTGCAATACCCTGTGTTAAATCAAGAGTCAAGGCAATGCGATGCCAGAATCAAGAATTTGCAATACCCTGTGTTAAATCAAGAAGGCAATGCGTCACCGGAATCAAGAATTTGCAATACACAGGACGAATAAGAATTGCAAAAGATATAACTAATCAACAAAGTGCGATAAAAAAATATGACACAAGAATCAAGACAGGATGATACCGAATGCCTTATCGGAAAATAACCGAAGAGAGATAACTGAAGAAAAAAAACATGACTTTTACCATTTTATACAACGAACCTGGTGAAAGAAAACCTAGCACAAATGCTCACATCAGGCATTCACATCGCATAGCACGTCATGTTCAAGAGAATGACAAGGTTACTGCTGCATTAATGTTCAAGGGCACTTAATGTTGTTTGTTGCACAAAGCTATAAAGTGTGCATGCTGATTAGTAAAATGCTATGGGAAGTGCATTCCTCAATTATTTTCCACTCTGCGAAAAATGCAGTGTTTCTTATTTTTATTATCGTTGCAACTATTATCATTAATGGCAGTAGCAGTATATGTTTGTTGTTTCTGTTGTTGTGTTAACTGTTGGCTGCAAAAGTATTTCAGTCAGATATCGTCGTCAAACGAGTTAAAGTTACTGGAAAATATATTAATTGCAGAGAGACTCGCTTTTAATTTCAAAGTAATAAGGCCATCATTGAAAAAATGTTTATTTGCTGTTTTCCTGTCCAGAACTTTGTAGGTGGGAAGGTCGGTGGAGATTTTTTCAACCTCTAGCAATGACAAAGCTAAAAGAACTTCAAGGTGAGGAGGTGAACATTTCATTAAGCGTAGTCTATATATGCCTCATCAGACATTATTTTGTTTTACATGTTTGAATGAAAACTGCGGAGTCTATCCGATTGAAAGTGGCATTAAACTGGCTGAAAGAACGGAAGGAGCCAAATAGACGGAAAGAGCGAAATCGGCGGACTGAAAAAAAAAATCCTTGGTCTGGGGCTGTTAAAAAATTGAATTGGTAACGTTTCTGCTGAGTCAATCAAAGCACGATAAACAGACATATTCTCAATGATGGCCTATTCTACGTTAGATTATGCTAAATATGCTAAAACAACACTACAAGATTCCACGTGTTTTCTTCATGCTTAATCATAACTAACACAATCCATGCACCTCGTGCATCTCATGCAACATCTCGTGCAGTTTTTTTTTCATAAAATGTTAATAACCGCTAACAGCTATGTATCATTTGATCTTCAAAATATCCCGGCACGTTCAAAGGATTTATATTTCGATGTAACACGATCTCTGCCGATATGCACCGGACACAGAAAACACTTAAGCTAGGAGTAAACATTTTTCAAGACCTCTTACGATCCCTCTAAGGAGCCATCGAAAGGGATTAAAATATGTTGCACACAATTGCCTCCCGTTCGGTGAATAAATATATACTTTCTCATAAATCTCAACGGCGAACTATAAAGGGAAATAATTTCGAAAACAGCAGGTAAAAATTCTTTGCGATAAGCATCAATAAATTCTTGAACTGTTACCCTCAGTGTGTGATACATTTTCATAACACAATAAGCTTTTATACGTTTAAGACGTTAGACATTATCTCTGTTGAGTTATAAACTCCATTTTAAGGAAATGGTGCAAAGCTGTGGATGCACTCCATGTCGGATTAAAAGTAACGCCTTTTGTCGTCTTCATTACCCGAACATCAAATATATATTATCAACAGTCCCCAGGGTGCCTGACCCATATGCACGTGCCGCTTGCATTTTATATCAATCACTTCCCTAAAAAAATGAGTATTATGGTTTGACTCAAAGACGTCTACCGGCGTTATCGGCACCTTTGAAGGGGAGATAAATTCGTCATAAAATTAAATGATTTTTTAACCGTTTATGATTTCCTCATAATTTTATTTGTGTCAGTTTTAATATCAAATAAATGATTAATTTTAGTCTCCATTTATTATTTTTTACGGAAAATTCATAAACTCACATGATATATTTTAAGAAAACCTCGGTTTCTTTTTATCCTTGTCTTATTGGGTCACTCAACGTGATTAGATTTGGCCATTCGCCAGTAACATCATTAATTTGAATATGATATTAGTTGTATTTGGAAAATAAAACGCTCCAAATTACGACGAGAGCCAAATTAAACATACAAAATAAATTTTAACATTACTCGAGACACACAAATTTGTGTAAGTGAACAAAGCAAAAATTCAGCTAAAATAAAATTCATGCCAAATTCAGTGGATTTTGTTTTGGTCCAAAACGAGTTCAACCTTTTTTTAACGAATCGATAGGGTAGAGATATCGAAAGTAACCAAATGCATTATCAATGAAACAGGTGTTACACGTGGTTTTTAGCCTGTCTAATCAAATGAAACTTCATTTTACCTAGGTAACATTGCACATTTGATAGTAACTGGTTCTGAACGGAAACTTGAATTCGTCAGATTGTATCACCTTTAAATTTCATTGGAATTAACCATTAACCTATTGGTTCCCTATCTTTCAAAACATTGATCTACAAACTGGGAATATTCTGTGTTGTCTTGAATCAATTTGAAACTAATTCTACGGATTATAGGGGTTATTAGCTCATCATTTAGACTTATGTAGCCATTTGTACATGGAAGATAAGAAAAATAGCCTGCCGAGTTGTAATAATTCACCTGTTAAATAGGTAATGGTTTTTATACTGATAGCAAGGTTAACAAACTACAGATACCTGTATCGAGAGACAGAAATGGGCTGGCCCTGAAACACCTCGAGTGTCAAGATGTCTGCACGTGCTTATAGAGGAGTTTTTTTGTCTCGGAATATGTTGACCTTTCTCAACTTAAACAAACTTTTGTACTCTGGTTCGTAATCAAAACAAAGATAGCTTATAAAAACACTGAGTAATTGAGAGATAAACTGAGTTGAATGGAAACAGAGAGACATTCTGCATCCAGCCCTTTGAACTGTCTTTCCTCACTGTTGGCATCTCTTTCACAAATTTCTTTAATGGGTTAACTGTATTTATCTCATTACAATATAATTTTGAGTTACTGAGAAAAAAGAAAAGTGAACACTTTCGTTTTATACAAGTTAATGCAAACAATCAGTTAACATACGATAAGCATAAGGAACAAAAGCTAGCTCACAAGCACCTGTTGTATGACATCCATGGATAATATCACACTCACTGTCTTTATCTTCCGATTATTCAA
>CM037777.1:57186007-57236007 GCA_021229015.1 Solen grandis
AAACAGCTTCGTCCCGCTACCTCGTCTTACCTTTGCTTGGTTAATACTTTGTTTACTTTTGGTAAAATAGCACAGTAACAAGTGTTCAATGTTATTATCGAAGGTGTATTTTCTTTACCACCGCTGCCACCACGCCAGTAAACAAATAAAAGACGAAACACTTGATTGATTTCCAAACCAAACGATGTATTACAACAAATGGCGGGGGGAGCACACAAAGGGGAGATCACTCATGACATAATATAATGCAAAGTACTGACGGTACTGCCTAACTACAAACTAACATAATACAACATAGTGGCGCAACTTCTTCTTTCTTTCTTTTTTTTTTTTTAGATCTACTATATTACCAAGATTATAAAGGATGGCATAAGCTCGATTATTTAAAACAAAGACAATATAAATCTGCTGGCATTGTACACAGAAGGGTTTTGCATTCTTATATACCAGTTTTACAAGTGCTATAAAGTTAGATTATTATTAATTCTAGTGATATTTATGTATCCTTTTAAGATGAACATAGAGAGTTAAAATAACAACACAATTTATGAGGAAATATTTAAACTTTTTCAATTCTAACAAACATAATCCTGAAGATATGTTGGTGGTCTGCGTGCACGCACAGGCCTAGGGTTCTGATTTGGACTACAGTTTTTACTAGCAGGCAAAACATCAAGTGACGCCATGTCTTTGGCGTTAGGGTCAGTTAAATCTGGTTCAGAATGAACATAGTCATATTCAGGATCTCTATGTTTAGCTGACTTTGGGGAAGGGAGGAGTTCATCAGCTGGGCGTGTTAAAGTGTCTGGAACATTGACAGTTGCTGTTGGGTCTGATAGCTTTGATTGTAGTTGTTCATCATCACTTTCATTGTCGACCAATGAAGACGGCATGTAATGAAAACTAGCAAATTGACTTTGAACTCTGTAGCACTCACTGATTTTCACTTTGTAGGAAGAAGCACGTAACTGTGATCCAGAAAATTTTTTTATGTAACACCAAGCATTGTCGATAGAAACTACCAGATACCTGCTACGGCTTTGTAACTTGTTTCCTTCAGAATGTAGGTAAACGATATCTCCAACTGAGATAGATTGTGAATCTGGGCTTTTTCCACTTTTGCATTTAGATTTTTCACTATATGTATGGTTCACATTGCGACGCTCAGATTGTTGAAGAATTATATCTCTGTCAGATAATGGCAATTGCTCATGTGTGAACTGATTTCGTTGGGTCCAAAGTTCACGTGAAGATAATCCACAGCTACGAATACGCGAATTTAACCTTGCCAGAACAACATACAAGCCTAGCTCTGATACTGGACCACCTCCTGGTTCTTGCCGAAGTAACTCATTTTCGAGTTCTTGAATTGCTTTCTCTGCTACAGGGTTTTTGTTAGGATTCTTGACACGGCCGACATCAAGCACTATTCGAAATGACTTTAGAGTATTATCATCTCTCAGAGCAGTAAAACCCGAGGCTGCATCACACCGCACTATAGCACATGGACCGTCTAAGGGATGTAAACCAAGTATTAGTTTTAACAGAGCATTGCGAAGTGTGTCATGTTTCTCATTCTCAATGAAACAGGCTACTGTATAAGAACTTGCAGTTTCTCTTAAGACCATTATTAACTGCTTATGTCGTTTCAATATGTCCACAGCAAATGAGATGCCAATTACCTCAGGGGGTTCACCAGATGTCTGAGATATCAAAGTTTCAGGACATTTTTGTAGAGATTTACAGATGTGACATGATTCACAAACCCTATCAATGGCTGCATTTAGGTCTAAAGCATAAAACTGCCGTTTCAAAACAAGTTGCATTTGATGTTTAGTGGGGTGGTTTAACTTGATATGAAGTGCAGTAGCAAGACCATCTATGACAGACCGTGGTACAACTATTAGTTCGCGGGATGGTGCAAGGGGGTCATTTTTGGGTACAACCAACACATTGTCTTTAGCAATAGAGACGACACTGAGGTAACGCTTGATGTCTTTTACATTTGTTTGCTTTTTGGATGGCCTAGTGCCTTGTTTTAAGTGTGCATGGGTTCTACGTAAGTCTGGACACTCAGACTGTATATTAGACCAAGCTGAACGAGTGGTAAAGGGTAAGTTAGTCATACTGTCAAGAACGTCACTCACATTCACAGATCTTACAACTGATTCCTCAGTTTCAACAATGAAAGAACAGATTTGACAATGAGGTTCACTGCAGTCTGGTGCGTTACGACTTGCAAAGTCAGAGGGAATATTTGCCTTGCCTGCTAAATGTTTAATGTCAGTGCCAAAGCGGCTGACAATAGAGAGAAAAGAGGTAACTCTGGGACTGGAGGAGAACTCACCCCGGCATAACTTATCAACTGCTTGCACACATGGCTTACTATCTGTAAGGACACAGGCTCTGTGTTTAGACTGTATAATGTATGGACTGAAATGCTTGATGGAAGCTGAAATGGACAGTGCCTCTATTTCACATGGAAGCCAAGTTACCTGATGTTTTCTGAGTTTGGCACTGAAGAAACCAGCCAAGGACAATTTATTGTTTCTAGTGACATAGAGGGTTGCTCCAATTCCACGTTTGACAACAGAGCCATCAGTGACAATCCAAAGTTGGTCAGAGGGTTGCGGAAGCAGGATAGCTTTGTGCGTTTTAATTGTTACCTGCGCATTAGAGAAGTGAGCAAGTAGCTCATCATTCCAATGAATTCTATCTTGAGGCTGTTTACCAGCTATTGCATCATCAAGGGGGGCCAAGACAGATGAACAGTTGGGTATAACCCTACTAATCACTTTATATGCACCAATGAATGACTTGAGACCATGTACAGTGGTAGGTGGGGAACAACTTGACAGTACAGCAATACGGTGAGGGCTTGCAGATAACCTGCCATTTGACCATTTCCAGCCTAATATGGTGGCTGATGAAGGGGCAACTATTGTTTTAGTGGGAGAAAGTTTCAAATTTGACCTGCTTAAAGCCTCAAGGACACGTTTCCAATTTGAAAACAATTCAGAAGGAGTGTTACCACCACAGTACAGGTCATCTGCCAGTTTGGCAACAATACCATCTTGTAGGCAGTCTCCAAGAACCCGACACATGAGCTCCTCCAGGGCAGTCTCTGACCCTGGCATACCCATTGCCGACCTAGTATACACTCTGATACCTTTGTATGGGGTCGCAACACCACAGTATTTAAGTGAATCTTTGGAAAGTGGAATTTGATAGAAAGCACTTGTGAGGTCAGTTATGATAATGTACTTCCAAGGGGCTATTGTCCTTAATGTCGAGTCGACATCTGGCATAAGGGACGGTTGGGGCTTACTGTAGCGCCCTACCTCTGAGAAAGCAGTAACTAGGCGATATCCTCCTTGGGGTTTCTTAACTAGAAAGGAAGGGTTTAGGTATTCAACTGATACCCCGACATCTTCAGGGCGAGAGAAAACACCCTGACTTTCAAGTTCATCAAATTTCTGTTGTAATTCAATAAGTTTATCTCTGTTATATTGGGGGACACGCCCTTTTCGCTGAGGGGGTTGTACAGGACCCATGTTAACCTTGGCCTGGAATGGCCCAACAGCACCATTATATGCTTCACTAATGTCTGGACTAAACACATCATCATACTCTTGGTGTAAAGACTTAAAGTCTGATTGTGACTGAGAAGGCAAGATATTATCAGGATCAAGGCTGATGGTGCTTGAGTGAAGATGGTGACCTGTTTCACTACAAGATGTTTTGTTAATGTCCCCAGTGACAGAGGGCAATACAGGTGCAGGGGACGTGAGACGAGCCTGACAGAAATGATCATGTTTATTAAGCATTTGGGGTTCTTGGGAGTCATTAAGTATACGAATTTTCCGACCAACAGCCTCTACAATTTGTGGAGAAGGCCAATCAGCGACGGTCTTGCCACAATCAAAACGTTTTTCTATTGCTAATGTTGCATCAGGGGGTGTCTCAACAGGGATGCCAACCTCTACATAATCACCAGGCCAGATTACTGTTGATGAAGAGGTTATTCTCAGTACAAATGAATGTGTATAACGTACATTACTGTTAGGACTTGATGCTTGGACATTGTATTTTACTACTTCAGAATTACCAATAGTTATTTCGTGCTTGGCTGGTCTGATGGAGATATCATTTGATGCCATAAAAGGTATGCCAGCCAAGAGATCAACATCAAGGTTGTCAACAACAAGGGCATCTAGAGTAAGCTTTGTCTGACCCCGGGCTAATTGAATATGGGTTTCACCAATGATCTTAAGGGGTGTTGAGCCATCTGCTTGTAGGGCACATTGAGTACTAGTTTTCACGTTAGCGCCGATAAATTGAGCTACTGAGTGCTTGATCATGCTGACTTCAGCTCCTGTGTCCAGTGTTGCTGTTAAGGCATTGTGTCTATAAAATACTTTCAATGTGGGCGATCTCTTTGTAGAGACTCTACGAGATGATGGGACAACGCGAAAGGTATGAGAATCTAAGTCTTCCATGTATGTTTCCTGTTCCTGGTCAGAAGCTTCATCACAGCATTCAGAGGTCTGACGGACTTTAGACATGTATTGCTTGTCACTTTCCGGTAAATATTGACAGTGGCTCAAATAGTGTTGATACTTCTGTCTGCCAGCTTGCTTGCATAGGGGGCACACTGCTGGTGTTTTTTTCTGGAAGGGTCTCTGGCGCTCCGACTGTACAGAAGCTTTCGATTTAAATGCAGTACGTAATATTTTTGACTCATTTAAACTGTGTATTTCATCAAGTAAACTATCTAATGCTGCAGATATTTCTGGTCTGATGGTTGCTATTGTCTTTGACCGCAGTTCTGTTCCATAGCGTTGCTTAACTAGAGCTGGGAGATTAGGGTGTAGCAATCTCAGCCAGGTCAACACAATGAAGTTCTCCAAAGAGGCTGATAACTCTTCATCTTCAGCAGGTATGGTACCATGGTGGTATACTGAACCATCATGTCGTAAGAGATTGTCCTCCACAAAACTGACAAGTCGTTGGTATAAATCCTCAGGACGTTCATCAGGTTCAAGCTTAATGTCATTTAAGTCAAGAAAATGAGCACCAGATGACTGAAAGCCATAATGCTGTCGTATTGCTTGCCAAATGCTGTTAACTGATGTTGAGTTTTTGACAATAGAATTGCGAGAAATAACTGGACAGTAATTTGCAATCTGGCCTAACATCAGATCAAGGTGTGTTACTTTCTGTTCTGCAGTACGACGCCTAGCAGCTGCGATGCTCTCTCCGTCAGATACTAGTCCCCTGAGCGGTTGAGCGCTCGTTTTCTTTAACCAGGTGAATCCCTCTACCAGAAAGGGGGCGAAGTTTGCATCTAAAGATAATATATACTGCAAATTCTGACGCCATGCTTCAAATGATGTGATGGATTCATTTTTGGTTAAGGCCCATTGCTTTGGGGCACGATGATTTGCCATTCTGTCGGACAGATGTATCACTGGTTTGATAAATACGATGTATCAAGTGCTTAAACAGCTTCGTCCCGCTACCTCGTCTTACCTTTGCTTGGTTAATACTTTGTTTACTTTTGGTAAAATAGCACAGTAACAAGTGTTCAATGTTATTATCGAAGGTGTATTTTCTTTACCACCGCTGCCACCACGCCAGTAAACAAATAAAAGACGAAACACTTGATTGATTTCCAAACCAAACGATGTATTACAACAAATGGCGGGGGGAGCACACAAAGGGGAGATCACTCATGACATAATATAATGCAAAGTACTGACGGTACTGCCTAACTACAAACTAACATAATACAACATAGTGGCGCAGGTGGAGGAAGACCCTGAATGCACAGAGGCATCCGGGTAGGTCCACTGACCTACCGCAAGCCAGCTGGAGTGCTTCCCCACATTAAAATCCGAATGACCCTGCCGGGATTCGAACGCGTACATATGAATTGTTTGCCTTAGGCATATATCGGTACGAAAATATTATTGGTGATAATGCACGTAGAGTGCGCGTAGAAACTTTATATGGAAACTATGTACGCTAAGAAGCCGCTTAGTTTTAACGACAGCGGACGGGACATGTTGACAAAGAGCCAATGAAAGTGTTCTCGTCTGAGGCTCTCTTCTCACAATTTGAGGACTGAGCCCAGAGTCGAGTAGAGCGGCAACTTCGTCAATGTACACTCTGTAACATTAGAGTTTGCCCGCAATTTCTATCCAATCAGATATCCCGAAATTTCAAATTCCTGGTCGATTTAATTTGTTAAGAGTTCGGGATTTTGCAAGACTTGTCTACTTAATTGAGATTTAACTTTTAAGAGTTTACAGCTAACTGCGCATGTCATTATTTCAAATTATGCTCCGCCCTTTTCACGTGATAGTCATATATGGAAGTGTTTACTACACCAATCCCTACACACGAGATGTGTACACTGGCGCATGTTGACGTCATGATTACCAGCTCAATCCAAACGGACTCCTAAGTTATAGTTAGTGTTTATTAAGAGAGAATCTAACAGTAAGTTATATCAATTTCCATTTTTGTATTTACCAAAGTCGTAAACATAGGTACTGGCACAGCTCCCTTGCTTGGCGCTCAGCATAAGGGTATTGGCCCGGTGTCAGGATAACGTGACAGGGTATGGTATCACGCCACATGTCTACGGCGTGATACTGTGCAGTGTGACAGCACTACATCTGTCTCAAGTAGACATACTGTATACTTGACAATGTACATTGTACGTGTACGTCGGAAATAAAATATTTGTATCTTTGGATCTATCTTTGACAAAGTCTCCAAATGACTGAAATACTGTCAGTTGGACATTTAAACTTAATAAAGAAACTACCTTGTATTTTAATATTTATTTTAGCATTTTATTCTTTCCATAGAGACTTAGAAAATGAGTATCATTTTATACTTAGTTGTCCAGTGTATCCTCAAATTAGAACAGAACAGAACAGAACATAATTTTATTTTCAAGACTTAAGCACATAGGCTCATCGTCACAATACAAACAAAATTACAATGCATGAAAAAGATGGTAAATATATGAATACAATAAGACATAAAATGAATAAATAGGTGAGAGTGGCATACACTACATTTTAATAATGTATCTTTTGTACATAAAAAACAAACTTTTTTTTTTTTTTTTTTTTTTTTTTTTTTTTAGAACTAAATATATTAATGCATATTATTACAGACGACCAAGTGTTCACAAATTTAACCAATTTAGAACTAGAAGTAGCATAATGAAAAAGTTAAGGTGCGTTTGCACTAAGTAATTCGTTATAAGTGACATAACATTTTTATGTTCCGGCGTGACACTATTGTATCAATACGACAGTTTGCATTCAATACAACTCACATTTGTTATTGATGATCAATGTACATATCTGCATATTGCATACTTTGACAAATCACTGTTTTGGTTTCCTTTTCATTTTATGGTCGACGCAACTTAACACAAGACTTATCTATTAATAGCGACAGCCCACCTACTATGTCACTGTTACAGCTATTAATTTCACTGTTTATATCAGTCATGACACGTGCTCAACTGTTTGAAAAACCGCGTCAATAATCCTTGATTGCTATGTTAGTACTGACAGGGGGTTGTTACTTTACAGCGTTGCAACGATCCGATCTGAGTACTGTTAAAGAGGGCCAATAAAAATTAGAAGAAAATAAGGAAGGAGGTGAGATTTAGCACAGGAAAATATGATATTTTTTCGTGTGTTAATATAAATGCTTATATTTAATTATATATTTAATTTCTATTTTTGTAGACTGAAGTCTCTTTATCGACTTTTATATAGATCTCGGCATTAGATCGCGGATATAATCGAGTGGTCAATTTTTTTAAAGGAGTCCGTATTTTATAGAAAGGGATCATTATTTCTAAAGAATAATGATCGGAGAATCGGGTATTGAGGCATTTACAGCAAAGGAGTAATTTTTCCTGACTACTAGTATATTGAACCTTGGTCAATATCTTATAGATATCATCAAGGGGGTGGGGGTCAAAATCCTGAAGAATAATGACCGAGGTCAATACCTTATACATATTGATGGGGGTGAAATTTTCTGAAGAATAATGACCGGAGTCAATATCTTATAGATATCATGAGGGGGGGGTTAAAACCTTATAATATTGATAGGGGTAATTTTTATATTCATCTTTCTCTGAAAATAGGATCTATTATTCTTTAAAGGGGTGGGGTGGGGGTCAGTATTTTATAGAAAAGGGGTCACTTTTTCTGGTGAGTAATGACCGGGAGGTCATTACTTTTTGTGTGTCACTCTACTTCGTTACACAGGGGTTTGGCACGAAAGGGGGGGGGGGGGCATTAAATCACTATATATAATATATAGTGATTTTATGCCCCCCCCCCTTTCGTGCCAAACCCCTGTGCTTCGTTACACCGGCCAAGGGAGGCAATATTATACTATCGAGCAAGAAAGACCGGGAACAAGCTCTGGGAAACTGCTTTGAACGCTGGACTGGTTTATAGGCTACCGGAAGTTAACGGAGCTAGACCTGGCAGGTTCATAATTGGGCAGATTCGATTGGAATACGCCCCTTCGTTGTATCTTTTTTTTTGATGATGCCATTATAAGAGTAAAAGTTTCGTGCAATTTTACTATAAGGAACATGGTTGTGTATGTCATTGTCTTTACAAGTCTTCAGCACTATTGATAATTTCCAGTGTGTTCGGTATGGGACTTTTAGTTTTTCTGGTATGGTATAAGACATTTACAAATCAGTCTATATTATGTATGTATGTATGTATGTATGTATGTATGTATGTATGTAATCACTTGGATGGACATGGTATGTTTAAACAAATAAAATGGTACGTTAACTACGTTTACATTTAGTTTGATACTTTTTATTGATTAAGCCATTTTGAAAAGAAGAAGAAGAAGGAAGAAGAAGAACAAAAAGAAGAAGAAGAAGAAGAAGAAGAAAGATGAATTTTGGATATCAGTTTGCAGCATGCGGAGCTATCAAGTGATTATTCATGTGATAGCTAAACACATTACAAAATAGTAAATAAAGTTGTGACATCTTACGTGCAGTCAAATTTTATTATAATATAAACGCCTGTGAAGCAATCAAATAAAATGACCATTTTTCTTTGGTGTTACGCATGTATAATTACGATATCATCTCTTGTTACAACAGCAAACCATCTTCGTTCTGCTTCATGATTCTTCTAGAAACAAAATTGCTAACACAACAGGACATCTTTGTATGTCCTTATATGACTTACTGCTGTTGTATATATATGTCATCTATGCTTTATCTAATAATTACTTTGATCAAACATTTGTGAATGTATTGTATTCCGTGTAGCTCACAGTTCATCCTCACATAATTTTCTATTAACATACGTGTACTTTGTAATTTATGTATTTTTTTTTTATTTGTTTGTTTGTTTAACATGTGCTCTCTCTCTCTCTCTCTCTCTCTTGTAAATAGCTGTTGCAAGTCATGTCATGTTTGTTAAAATATTTTACATTGGGCCATGTAACAAGAAACATGTATATGTTTACGTTAAAATGAATGAATAAAATATATGAATCTGAATCTGTGTTCCCTCACCACTATTTGAAAGTTTAAATCCAAAATAAGTAACTGCATACGTATCTATTTGGATAAGACCTGTTAAATAGAATAAACCTTTCATAGAAGACATCTAAGGAGATTTTAAATAGTCAATACAATTTGATAAATGACTGTCTGTTGTAGATGGGGTAAATATCCTCGAAAAATCATCCGCTTAATAATTGCTCCGAAGCGAGAGATTATAGGTTTATGTACCTGTTTATGATAATTAGTAAAGCGTTCGGTGATTACATTACAGCTCAGGTATAGACCTTTATTGAAAATAACGCTACGCCAACAGATTACAACCTAACATGTGTACACATGATATTCTAAGTCACTCAAAGATATTTACAGTTTCATAAGCTTAATATACAATCTGGTTGAATTATTTTCAAAATGTCTGGAAATAAAACAGTTCTGATTGTGTACGCTCATCAGGAACCTAGGTCATTTAATGGTGCTTTAAAGGATGTTGCTATAGAAACGCTTAGAAGTCAAGGACATGATGTAATCGTGTCTGACCTTTATCAAATGAATTTTGACCCAAGGGCATCAAAACACCACTTCAAAGGTAGGTTGTTTATCGTTATTGTTTATGGTCTTGGTGATTTTGAAAGAATTGATATTTTTGCATGTACTTTTTTCTGTTTATGCTTTTGTCGATCATGATATTTGTGATCCTAAGCATTTATAATTGAAATAAAAGTTTGAAAGTTTAATTTTTGAATATAAAAAAATTGTGCTGAATGAAAAACAACACATATTACATCTTTATCACACACACACACACACACACACACACACACGTCACAATATTCGATCACGTGGCCTTTGTTAATCAAACAGTGTATGTCCAATTAATCGGCCTTATATTATGCAAACACTTTTAAATCTACACACTGTGTATCGTCAGTTCTATATAGATTATCGTTACTCTCATACTATGCTATTCTAGTATTAAAAGTGAAATATCTAATTCTCGAGTACAGAAAAGAAAATGTAACGTAATGTTCAACGACAGGTAAATAAGAGCAAACTATCGTCAAATTTTTCATTCTGACATTAATGTTCTGAATAGAAAATGTTTGTGAACACAGCATTGATTTACTAAGTGACCTAGCTATTGACCCCAGATGACCCATAAATATCATTCTGATTAAATTTCATGATAAATGGATCAAAAGTCCTGAAATAATGTCCAAGGAAGAAAAGTTTCCGACCACAGACCAAAGGGGTCTGGCATGAAAGGTGGGTTATATATATATATATATATATATATATACATGTATATATCGGTGGAACGTTAAACTAAATAAGCAAATAAACATGGACTCAACATATCATTTTTTACTCGTGATACTTGGCAAATTATCTTATAGATCTATATTGCTCGTTCAATTCCACATCTAACGTAACCTACAACAATACAAGTTTTTGAAACTACTGTTTAGACCATAAATAGCCGAATGTGAAAATACGTGCTAATTCATCCCTGTTATGTATGAAAATTGAGGTCAATTTAAATAGAGGTCAATTTAAATATCAAATTTTTGACGAGCAATAGGAGTCAACCAGTACAAAGTGTGTGTGTGTGTGTGTGTGTTTATGTATACTCACGTTCATTCAGTTAGGTGTGTGAATAGTTTAAGAGAAAAACGAATCATTCATGTACACGATTCGGAGTCAATTATCTGTGTATTTTATCAAGCATGACCAGATGTAGAGTGAGTTCGTTTATGAAAAGACATACTTAAGCGGTTGGAGATGCAGACGTATTAGTGGTTGAAGAGTTTGGGGTTTAGTAAATGTCTACTTATTCAAATAGGTAGAGGGCTAATAAAATACAGCAGAAATGAATATAGGATTCAGACAGAAAGAAAACGGGCGATGTTTTTATACGCGGCCTGAGGCGATCGTGTATTGGCGTCATCTCCGTCTGTTCATTCGTCCTTTCTTGTAAACGCAACTCCTACGTTTCTGACCGCATCTTTCCAGAAATTGGCCAGTGTTATTACTATAATGAGTAATGTCATGACCGGTTCATTGTTTTTGCATCAGTTATGTCCCTTGAAACTTAGTCTCTGTACAGCCTTGTGAACACAACTCCTCCTAAGTTTTTGAATGGATCTTTAAGAATCTTGGTCAATGTCATAACTATTATGGGTAGATGTACATGAAGCAGGGATTTTCTGATTCATCGTTTTTTTCTTTTCTTTTTTTTTCGTTTTTTTTTTTGGCAATAGTAATGCTTTCCGAAACTTAGTCTGTATAGAACGCAACTCCTAAGTTTCCGAATTAATCTTGATCAATGATCAATGTCACAACTATAAATGGGTAGAAGTGCATAAAGCAAGGATCATCCGGTACAGTGATTTTTGCAAGAGTAATGCTCAGGTGGAAAAAAAAAGATACATAATGACACGCCATTTGACTTACTTTCATATCGGAAGCCTCTATAATCTTGATCTTTATATTTGGTGGCGGCGTATATTGTGGCGCCACTGGCACTCTTGTTTCTTTTTAGAAAAAAAAATCATCCCTAAGTATTTAAGTACTACTGAATGCTAAGTAAAGCTGACGGTTTTCAAGCCTGGTCAGACTTCATTAAACTGTATCTTACTTAGAGTATTACCGTTGGCCCTTCATTAAACTGTATCTTACCTGGAGTATTACCGCTGGCCCTTCATTAAACTGTATCTTACTTAGAGTATTACCGTTGGCTCTTCATTAAACTGTATCTTACTTATTGTATTACCTTTGGCCCTTCATTAATCTGTATCTTACTTAGAGTATTACCGCTGGCCCTTCATTAAACTGTATCTTACCTGGAGTATTACCGCTGGTCCTTTATTAAACTGTATCTTACCTGGAGTATAACCGTTGGCCCTTCAATAAACTGTATCTTACTTAGAGTATTACCGCTGGCCCTTCATCAAACTGTATCTTACTTAGAGTATTACCGTTGGCCCTTCATTAAACTGTATCTTACTTAGAGTATTACCGTTGGCCCTATTTAGGGTTTGCTCAGACCTAAATTATTTTACTGGTTGAAGGCATTTCATATAAAATGGTAGAATGACAAAACAATGGTAGAATGATACCATCACGTGATTTAAAAAAAGTAGAGCACGCACGTGTGCCTTTTTTTACGTGATGACAAAAGTATATATAAAATATACTCATGGACTTTAATAACGCATCACCATGGAAACATGCCGAATTTTTCAAGCGAATTTGGATTATTTATTGATGAAATGAAGCATATTTCAACAATAAATGGGCGCATGGTTTATGTTAGGTCCTTTTACTTTATCGCTAATGAAAACACGAGTTTAACGCAGGGGTCAGCTGTGAAAAAAACAGACAAACAAACAAACATACAAAATATCGAAATCATATAAATGGGGCGTCTTTAAATTCCTTGATAATAGTTTCGACAATATTATATGTGTTTGAAAACCAACTTAACAAAAGCAACACAATACATGTACAATGTATTACAAAACAACACATAGCCTTAAAATATGATTGGTTGAACGCTTACAGTACAAGGCATTTTATCTGCTCCATGCTTATAATTCGAGTATACGTTTCCTTAACCTATGTCAAATTAAGTAATTTTGGTATAATTTAACGCAAAATATTGTGGATGGAATTCGAGCCTGGGTTTAAACCAATCTACAACTGAAACTGTTTTCCAACCAGTCTACGCTTTCCTTGCTTAAACATTTACTTTGAAGACTTCTTTAGTGTTATGATCATTCTCTTCCAGAAACTCAAGGAAAGGAAGATTTCAACTTTCAGAAGGCACAAAGCAAATCATTTAAGGAGGGTTCATTGCCAGACGACATAAAATGTGAAACCAATAAAATGTTGTCTGCGGACCTGGTCATTCTGCAATTCCCAATGTATTGGCTCGGTCTGCCAGCCATCCTCAAAGGTTGGATTGATAGGTGCTTTGTGGAAGGGCTTGCCTTCGACACAGATAAACAAATATGGTTTGACAACGGACCTTTCGTGGACAAGAAAGTAGTACTGAGCTTCACGACGGGCGGCACGCCATCTTATTTCTCTAAAAGAGGACTCTTTGGTGACATGGACGCTCTTTTATGGCCAGTGCAGGTTTGAAAAATTCCAGAATATCGTAAAAACCAATAATTTGCAGGAGGAAGGGCTTTCGTTGATTTCGTGGATCCATAAAAAAAAACGAAAAAAGAAAAAAAAAACCGAAACCTATTCATTTGGTTTAAACTTGGGATAGTAACGAATTCCTTATCAATTATTCGAATATTCGGTTGGCGTTACAAACCAATATTCAAATATTCAGACCAAATTTAGATGTCTATTTTCGAACTTTTCAGATAAATATGTGTTTAGTAGAAAGTTTTAAAGGGTTATTATGTTGTAATACATTTCCAGGGTTAATTGATTATTATCATTTTGAATCAAAGGAAATCATATCTACTCGACCATTTGTTTAAAACGTATATACACATAAAAATTCAAGTGCAATCACATTGCATTAAGGATTATTACGATAGAAAAAGTAACACAATTCATTCCTTTGTTCATATAATTAATAATGAAATTGTATTTTTTGATCATCGATATTAAAATGGCAACGGAAATTAATGATTTGAGAGTAAGAGTCGATCTTAATTCAACTTATATCTTGAACTTTTATTTGGAAAAAAAAATGACAATCTGTTTTAAGGTAATTCAGCCATCATGTAATTATAATCATGATCCCTCAAATGTTTAAAAAGACTTCAGTGAAAATACAAGCACCCACTGACTTGGAGTTATAGGCTCTTCTACTCAAAGTATATAAAGGCTTGTATTTACTATAAAACTCCCACGATCACTTGATGACCATGATCACAATTTAATGATGGGTGGATTAACTTTATATGTATACCGGTAGAACATTTCTCATTTTTACCATTGCAGTCATAAAATAATTTCATATCAGCGCGATTCTATGTCACATTGGTATTCATATGATAAAAAAGTAAAGAAGAAATGCCGAAAACTGTCCAATATTTCATGGAAAAGACACAATGAGGCCCAAAAGGTCTGACGGATCCAGCCATTAATCAAAGGGTTGGGGGCAATCTATGAAATTTGCCGTGGCTTTTTCTTAATATTTTCCATGAAAGGTCCATCGGTTAGAGAGAGAGGGGGGGGGGGGGGGGGGGGGGGGGGGGCTACCCACCCCAACTCTGACTGCATGCATATATGTGTTTCTATGAAATTTTGCATAGTTTAAGGCGTTTTTCACGCTTGAACACATTCTCTATTTTTTAATACATATACAAAACAACTGAAAGCACGCACGCTTTTATTTGTTGGAGCATGAAGAACATGAATGTGTATGGTTGACTTATGTAAAAGCTGGGGATACTTTTTATTTTATGACAATGTACAATATCCCATATAGTGTTCTGAAATAACAAAGGATTACATCATCCGATAAATATGTTATAATGTTATAGCAATTCAGCTATGTCCCGTATTTTGACCCCCATTCAAAATGCATGCTGGCGTAATAAAAAGGGTACCTGGTTCCACAAACCCGACCGACCCTATTTTTTATGTATTGACCTTATTCCCCAATCCATCTCCCCGCCCCCTTCCCTAGCATTCGGGTTATCACGGTTGCAGAATTCTGTATTTCGTCACATCCTCTAAAAAGTACGGAAAATTAAGAAAAAAGTTAAAAACAAAATGCCGACCATTCCACACTATATTTTCTTTGAGATATTCTTTTTGTCTCATGTAACGCGTTTCCCTTAATTGTAGAATATCAAATAAGATTAAATATTCTCTTATGTCATTTATGTTACAAGTGCTCTCGTACATTTCAGAATGCCCTGCGATTTACGGGATTTCAGGTGCTTGCACCCCAGATATCGTATGCCCCGGGGGCCGTGTCACTGCCTACAAGGCAATCATACCTGAAGTCATGGCAACAGCGTCTTGAGCATATATGGACAGAACAGCCGATACGGTTCATTCACGTGGAAAACTTCAAGCCTGAAAATGGTTGAAATTCAGATGAAGTGTTCAACTGTCAAGACAATGAAGGCCTACTTAGGTCAAATTAGGACGCAGTGTACCTACTAGTCTCTCAAAAGTTACGAAGACAAACGGCAAACTTTGACCAAATAATTACTGCATTTACTACATTATTATAAAACTTCCTTGAAAGGAATTCACGGGTATACAAATTCACACCAAATTAGAATATAAAAATCACTTGTGTTAAATAAGGGTCCATTATTTGCAGTCCTTCTCATACAAATGAAATGTTTTCATATCTTAATTGACTGTCCTCATATAAATAAAATGTGTTCATATTCCAGTTGAATGCTTTTAATGTAAAGACGTGATGCCTGGGGTCTCCGTGGCCGAATGGCTTTATTCGATTACTTTATCATTGCTTAGTCCCTTGAGTGCCTTAGTTTATAATCACGTCGTTTTGATCTTTATCTCGACAGGATTACTTGGATTTTTTTTAGTGAGGAAGCCCTCTGGTTGGTTTACACTTAATGTATGGAATTATATCTTGACCAATGAGATTAAGTATTTTTTTTTAAATTTTCGATCGGTTTAACTCGTTAAACCACTTGGTTTAATGGGTAACCTAGTATATACCATAAATCTTTGTGCGCATGCGTGTAGAGATGGACTTGGATAATAGCGTCAAAACATAAATCCATACATTAAGTAGGTTAATGTTTGTTATCGGGGGTTTAACAAGTTACTTGGTTAAACCCTCGATAACAAACATTAACATATACTTGGTTGTTCTACCCAGGTGCCTCTGTACACCCCGGGTCTCTCTCTCTCTCTCTCTCTCTCCCAGCCCTACACCTGTAATTAATATGACGCCAGGACAGGTATATCCCCGCCCCAAATGTTTGTCGGAGGTTGTAAACCTAAGGTAACTATCTAAAGCAAAATTCACGTGCATTTGTTCGTCGGAGGTTTGTTCAGCTTTTCATTGATTAAACCGATATGCATATTCATCTCGGGGCGTTTTGGCGTCATGTTAATCGGCTGGGTGTCACTATATGATTGAAAACACAACAACAACAACACAATGATGAAACTGCATACTTATTTGCTGAAATAAAGTCATGATTCGAAGTTTGTCTCACGAATCTCGTCACGTCTCGTGCGAACCTCTCCCGACAGGTAAAACCATACATGTATTGTACTATTCACAATATCCTCATATGAACATGAGCTTCTTGTCGCCGAAAAAAAAAGCGTTTTGTCTAGCTCCTTGCGGAAGCTCGACGTATGGCAGTCTGTGTAGTTTCATCGTCCGGAACTGCTTGTCCTGGTGTCGCGCTTAAGGTCAAGGTCATATACAGTTGAAAGGTCATAGTGCTAGGCTTGCTTGTCCGGGCTGTTACTTAGGCATGGATCAAAATATTTTCAAATAAATTCGGCAGTAAAATCTGGTTCAATGAGATCATTTAGGTCGCGGGCTCGACATGTTGCCCCTGAGCGTTTAATTAATTCTACCCCCCCCCCCCAAGTATCAATAATTACTTCAAATGTATGTTTTATATCCATATACTATGACTTATCTACTACATTTTGAAAGGTTTCTTCGTTTGGTCCTCCATCTTTGTTGACTGTTTTATTATGTCTGTTATGCAAAGTTTGTGAAATAAAACATACTTAGAAGAATGGTGTGACAAAAATATGCTAATATAGGCCTATGTGTGTATGTTTTAAACTTGTTTTTTTTACGCACTAGTCGATCGATTTACGGTATATTTGTTCATTTTCTTTCTATGCTTTAGAATATTTGCGAAGGTCTCTTTCATTTAATGATTCAAATGAGAGAGGGATAGTGAGAAAGAATGAGGGAGAGAGAGATAACTCAGTACAATTTGTTCATGTCAAAAAATTAAGTTATCTCCCTTGAAATCCTTTTTCCCCAATATTATTAAAAACAATTCCAAGAACATTGTTGAAAGAGATTAAAAGAACGACTAATACTGGGCTACGACACCCTTGAAAACAAACTCCAACTTAATGGTCTACGATACTTTTAGGATAAATTAGTTCGTTTAACTATCTGTGTGTATTACTTCTATCAATTCCAATCTACAGAGGCATGGTCATCCAATGTAACGTTCTGTGATTGTATAAAAATGTGTGTGGGGGGGGATTTCTGTTTTCTTGGTCATCACATGACAGATCACATTCATTTTGTGCGCTCACTTCACAGGCTGAACTTAAAATCGTTCCACGAAACTGTTGAAGACGCCATGTTACAGACCCTGCCTTGTCAAGTAGTAATGTAAGCACCTGCTTTAGGGATACCGTATTATCGACGGTCTTTTGGTAAGGTCAGCACTTGCTCCTAGGAAGGCCATGAAATATTCTAACCTCTGATGGGACTCGAACCCACAACTTTCGCAGTCGTATATACATTACCAATGGGCCACGGCGCCCTTTGGAATGTATCAATGGTTTAGTTCGAAGAACGAAAGATGTCCTTGTCGAATTGGGATCTCTCAATCTAATCCAATGATTGATTCATTTTTCACTCTAAATGGCAGTATATATGAGACTGAATGGGACTATATATTATTTTCTAATACATCGTGGGTAACGATTCCAAAAATAGTGCGCAAGCGGGGAAATAGGTTCAATATTACAATATATGACTTTCAAGCGCGCCTCTATTTTTAGTACCAATTTCAGAATTTTCTATCCAAATGAAGAAGGAAGATCAACAGGGTGCGCTCCAGGTGCGCTCCATGCGATCATTGCGTAGGTGACTATTTTCACGTAATCGCATTGAAAGTAAGAACAGTGTGTCCCGGTATTGACATCTATCCAAGCACGCACAGATACCATGTTTACCTTGTCCGACACCCAGGAAGGGGAAATGCAGGGGAGTCAGGTTCATGCTGACACAGGTATGTTATTATCAACGCAATCAGTAATTTATTGAGCTCACCTATTTTTGAGCCCACAAGTCCCATACGTTGCCAAATGGAGCAATACCGCGCGTCGTCAGAAAGGCGGCATTTCGGGTGCGTATAACTTAAAAACATGCAGATTAAAGTGTTTGAATGATACAGATGTTCAGCCGTTCGGAAGTGTTTAAAATAAAAGCAAATATTTTTGACAATAAATCGTGAAACTGGCTTAACCAGTGATAGCCAGTTATGGCAAGTAACACGCCTTTCGTTATTCATACTTAATAAATATAAACACGTACATTTATTCTATTTTCCAAAATTGATTTAACATATTAATGTACTTAATGCATTTTAACTCGTCATGCTGTTTCCTAAAATGAAATTTCATAAATTATCATCAATCACTTCACAAAATGAGCTGGGGTATATCCTGTATACAACCACTGTCCGATGCTGTATCTTCAGCAAAAAAACAAAACAAAAACAAACAAAAACAACAACAACAACAACAACAACAACAAAAAAAAAAAACAAAAAAACCGGACCCATTCGTCTGAAATATGGCCATAACATCCAGAAAATGATTGCTAGCCATTAAAATAGAAGAAGAAGAAGAAGAAGAAGAAGTGCTACCTTGCATTTATAGTTAATGTGCTGAGAGAGCAACAGATGGTTACGGGTCCCGAAAAGACTGACAGACGAACATACCGTCAATAAGATGGGGGTGTTGTGTGTTGCATGGAGTTTACCGTCGCTGCCGGAAAGCAAAGTCTAGCTGATGACCCTGAGCGAACAGAAACCCTCGGGCAGAACTACCGACTTGCAGCATGTCAGCTGGAGGGCCTCCTCACATGAACAAGACGAATAACGCTAAGAAGGGATCATGTTTATAAACCAAAGTATCTCAATACATTTCTATTTTGAGATTTCAGACTGAGTGAAATAGCGGGGTAAGAAAGGATGAACGCATAGCGAATTGTTTAACAAACTAGTCATATTTTTTCATTGTTGGGTACTCATTAAAACGTAAATGAAATTTTCAAAAATAATAATTTATGCTTCGAAAGCAACAGAATGTGTTGGAAACTTGATATTGTTCATATCTCCGGTAAAAATGTTTCCATATTGCAATGTCCGTTAAATATAGGAAAAAAAAAAGAAAAAGAAAAAAAAGAAAAAAAGAAAGATGATAATCATTTTGTTCGAATATTTACATTTATGATTATAAACATGATAACAATGTTTTCATATTTTATGTGTTTGATAACGTTAGTGGCCTTTCGTCATTGAGATATCAGAAGAAGAAAAAAAGAATTATCAAAAATATTAGACGTGTATTTCTGAGATTGTTGATATGAAATGATATATGTTTAAAGGATGTTTTAATTTCATACGAGCTTTCCCATCTAGCGTTTGACGTAACAGAATTATAAACAAATGCACAGATAAGCATCGCCGACTCAGCTGATATGCGCACGAGCTCGTTTACTGTAAACTTATTACTGTATGTTTCTTGTATGAGTACTGCATCAACCTAATTCTGGAATTCTGCGGTTTAGATAATGCTGTTTCTTTCCTATTTTTCTTTTTTAGAAAATTAAAAAAGCATAAACAGTCAGCACATTTTTTCGAAACGAGTCTGAAAAAGTTTTATACAGCATAAAGTACAGAGAGAGAGAGAGAGAGAGAGAGAGAGAGAGTCGAGTTTCCGTTATTAAAAAATATTATAATGCTGTAGAATATAATACATACAGTACATTGTAATACATTTAATACAGTAATTACATGAAATTAAGTAAATGATATAATATATACAGTAAATTACAATACCTATAATACAGTAAATTATAAAACACATATAATACTGTAAATTATATAATACATATAATACAGTAAATTAAACTATAATACTGTTAATTATAAAACACATATAATACTGTAAATTATATAATACATATAATACAGTAAAGTATATAATACATATAATATAGCAAATTATATAATACACATAATACAGTAAATAATATAATACATTTAATACAGTAAATTATATAACTAATATAATACAGTTAATTATATAACATATACAGTATATAAAAATTATATAACACATATAATACAGTAAATTATATAATACATATAATATGTATCATGTATCACAACACACATATATTAACTGCATATGTCTGTTCTAGATACACACCTGGGGGCGGGTGAGGGAGATATTTCCTAGTAGTTGACTCACTATCACCTAGTCCCACACCACTGTAGGTTCGAGTTCAGGCAGGATCACACGGATTTTTCATGTGAAACTTAATGTAGGCCGGTGGTCTCCACCTGTTACAAGCTGGGCGTCGTTATATGACTGAAATACTTAAAAACCGATACAACATCAATACTGCCTATATTACCCCTACATCAATACTGCCTATATTACCCCTACATCAATACTGCCTATATTACCCCTACATCAATACTGCCTATATTACCCCTACATACAATACTGCCTATATTACCCCTACATCAATACTGCCTATATTACTCCTACATCAATACTGCCTATATTACCCCTACATCAATACTGCCTATATTATTCCTACAACAATACTGCCTATATTACTCCTACAACAATACTGCCTATATCACTCCTACAACAATAATGCCTATATTACTCCTACAACAATACTGCCTATATTACTCCTACAACAATACTGCCTATATTACTCCTACAACAATATGCTATATTACTCTACATCAATATGCTATATCACTCCTACAACAATACTGCCTATATCACTCCTACATCAATACTGCCTATATTACTCCTACATCAATACTGCCTATATACTCCTACAACAATACTGCCTATATCACTCCTACATCAATACTGCCTATATATCTACTCTACTCCTATATCACTCTAAAATACTGCCTATATCACTCCTACAACAATACTGCCTATATCACTCCTACAACAATACTGCCTATATCACTCCTACAACAATACTGCCTATATTACTCCTACAACAATACTGCCTATATCACTCCTACATCAATACTGCCTATATCACTCCTACAACAATACTGCCTATATTACTCCTACAACAATACTGCCTATATTATTCCTACAACAATACTGCCTATATCACTCCTACAACAATATGCCTATACTACTCCTACAACAATAATGCCTATATTTCTCCTACATCAATACTGCCTATATCACTCCTACATCAATACTGCCTATATTACTCCTACATCAATACTGTCTTTATTTCTCTTACATCAATACTGCCTATAATACACCTACAACAATACTGCCTATATTACTCCTACAACAATAATGCCTATATTACTCCTACATCAATATTGCCTATAATACTCCTACAACAATAATGCCTATACTACTTCTACAACAATAATGCCTATATTACTCCTACAACAATACTGCCTATATTACTCCTACAACAATAATGCCTATACTACTCCTACAACAATACTGCCTATATCACTCCTACAACAACACTGCCTATATTACTCCTACAACAATAATGCCTATATCACTCCTACAACAATAATGCCTATACTACTCCTACAACAATAATGCCTATATTACTCCTACATCAATACTGCCTATATACTCCTACAACAATACTGCCTATATCACTCCTACAACAATACTGCCTATATCACTCCTACAACAATACTGCCTATATTACTCCTACAACAATACTGCCTATATTCATTCCTACAACAATACTGCCTATATACTCCTAACAATAGCTATATACTGCCTAATATACTTCTATACTACACAATACTGCCATAATATATCCTACAACAATAATGCCTATACTACTCCTACAACAATAATGCCTATATCACTCCTACAACAATACTGCCTATAATACTCCTACAACAATAACTGCCTATTATCTACACTATCTAATTACAATACTGCCTATAATACTCCTACAACAATACTGCCTATATTACTCCTACATCAATACTGCCTATATTACTCCTACAACAATATGCCTATATACTCCTACAACAATATGCCTATATCACTTCTACAACAAATGCCTATATTACTCCTACAACATATGCCATTATACAACAAATCTATATACTCCTACAACAATATGCTATATTACTCCTAACAATACTGCCTATATCTACACATATGCTATACATCTACACAATAATGCCTTACACTCTAACATCTGCCTATATACTCCTCACATATGCCTATATATCCTCACCTATATTACTCCTACACATCAATATGCCTATATTTACTCCTACAACAATACTGCCTATATACTCCTACAACAATACTGCCTATATCACTCCTACACAATACTGCCTATATTACTCCTACAACAATAATGCCTATATACTCCTACACAATATGCCTATATACTCCTACAACAATACTGCCTATATTACTCCTACAACAATACTGCCATTACTCCTACACAATATGCTATATTACTCCTACACAATACTGCCTATATCACTCCTACAACAATATGCCTATATCACCCTCACAATACTGCCTATATTATCCTACATGCATAGCCTATACATCCTACAACAATACTGCCTATATTCTATGCTATATATCCTACAACAATACTGCCATATACTTACAACATACTGCCTTAATCAAAATATGCCTATATACTCTACAACAATAACTGCCTATATTCTACATCACTGCTTATCACTCTACAATACTGCCTATATCAATATGCATTCCCTACACAATATGCCTATATACTCTACATCAATACTGCCTATATATCTAACAATGCCTATCACTACACAATACTGCCTATATATCTACTCATACGCTTATACTCTCAATATGCACTCCATTGATATACTCCTACATCAATACTGCCTATATCACTCTACTCAATACTGCCTATATACTCCTACACATCTGCCTATATTACTCCTATCATCAATTTATATTATCGCTAACAATTGCTAAATTATTATCAATTCTTTTTGTTTCGATACGTATATTTCACATGGTGTCATATTATTTCATTAACGCTAGTACATACATGATACACTCAGATACTGTGTAACAGTTACTGTCCTGTAAGTACTGTATGGGAGGAGCGCCAAAACACCATGGGTCAGGGATTGAAGCCACTTTTTCCCTGTTACAGTGCGGACACTCGAACAACTCGGAAATTGGGGCCGGTCGATGATGATGAGGAGGAGGAGGAGGACCGGTGACGAGAAGAAGAAGAAGAAGAAGAAGAAGAAAAGAAGAAGAAGAAGAAGCAGTTGTGTTGAAGTCAACCGTCGCTGTGATATTACGTCAGACGTAAGCGGATGTCAGCTGCTAATAATTACAGGTCAAGGAAGACCCCGAATACATAATGGCACCTGGATCGAACTACCGACCTGTCACAACCCAGCTGGATCGCTTCCTCACACGAAAAATCCGAGTGACCCTGACAGTATTCGAACCCAAAGAGTTGAAGGGCTAAATTACATTAAATCAGAGACTTTACCAGCTCAGCAACGGCGACCGATGGTAAAAAATGATGAAGAAAAGAAAAAGAAGGTTATGATTATGTTCGGAACAAATGTTGTTGTTGTATTGGGGTTTACCGTCGCTGCGATAGTATTTCAATCATATAGCGACTTCCAGCTGATTACAGGTGGAGGGAGACCCCGAGTACACAGAGGTACCCGGGTAGAACCACCGACCTACCGACCACCTACCTACCGCAAGCCAGCTGGAAGGCTTCCTCACATGAAAAATCCAAAGTCCCTACCGGGATTCGAACCCACAGCGGTGAGGGGCTGAGAGATTTGTAGTCCAAGACTGTAACCGCTCGGCCACGGCGGCCCCTGGGAACATATGTGTTCCCACTATTTCATGTTAATTTTGTCAGCTAGGATCGTGCCTGTATTCACGTATACACCACCTGTTGTCCCATCCATCAGATATTCCTATCGACACATTTGTAATGTTAATCTTTAAGTTGACCGTTGCCATAATTGGCCAAGATATTTCCCTCACGTGCATCGATTTTTTTTCCTTATATGCATTCTAAAGCGTTCCGTGGGAGATATACAATCTTATTCATACTCGTGATTATTTATTAAGTAATATGTCTTGAATAATTCATACGTGCGAGGATACACATAGGGGAATTTATCTGTCGAGGAGAAATATAGATTATCTAATCGTTTGTTAAATACATATACATGTATAATCGTCATGAACTCGTTCGAATTGACGCGGCGTCAGTATAGATTGTCAACATAATTATATATATTTGCCAATGGAGCCGCATAATAAAAAAATAAGGGAGAAACCACGTTATAATTGTAAAATAAAACCATGTAATATGTTTTAAAAGAAAAAAAAAACAACACTTTATGAATCAGTTACTTGTATTAGCTGATGTAAAAAAAAAAAAAAAGAAAAAAAAAAAAGAACATTAAAAATAAGCAAGTATCCATTATTAAAATGGAATTCGACACATTTAACTTCTCCGTAAATTCGTAGGCCATGGGTTTTAAAACATGTTTAACGGACCTTGCAAAGCAAACTGATTCATTGAAGCTCAGAAAAAAAGGTTTTTGGAGTTGTTTTGTAACTTTATAGTATTCAGATTTTTAGATACATAACGTCAACTTGAAAAATCAACGAAACCGCAGTTTGATAATACACATAACAGCATAATGTAGAAAGTGTAGATAACATGGCCGTAACGGACATGTCTAATTGACGGTCCAATCTGCGGTCCCAGTATGATTAAGTGCTTGAAATGGGTGAATTTAACTGAAAATTGTAGCATATGTTGTAAAGTCTTGTAAATATATTTTTAATTTTATACATCTCATCAATACAAAAAGAATTCCATACTCCTACTATCGGGGAGATTTTGAATTCCGTGACCTGTATCTAATTCCTGTACCAAATGAAAACATCTGTACTAATTTTATTTCATATCATCGTCTTTTGTTGTTGCTGATGATGATGATCTTTTTACATTAACGTTAACACCGCCTTAGTAACTTACTGTCTGGAAATGCCATGCATCTTGCAGACCCTAGCTCTTCCAACAATTATATAAGAAAGGAATTACCTGTTGTTAAAGTATCTCATTTGATCTATAGATTGGTTAACCCTTTCCCTCATAGAGCAAACCATGAAAAGACATATGCGAACAGCATAAAACCAGATCAGCCTGCGAGTAACTCGCAGGCTGATCAGGTTTTATGCTGTTCGCTGCTCCTCAGTGGTCTGGAAATGAGGATTTTGTAATTAAATTTAGTAAGGTTTAACTGTGGTTTTCTGCAGATCAGGCTTTATGTGGTACCTATTGAGTACGTCAAAATGAGTCTATATGAGGGAAAGGGTTAATTTATGCCATCTCAAATCGTCATCATAGACAATGTCTGCTATAATTGAAGTACATGTACATGTATTTTTCTGTACTTTTGTTTTCTATATTTCTGAATGATTTGATAATATGAGTTTTTCATCGGCCTTATTCTCGATAATTTAATGATATTTATTTCAGATTTAAGATTTAATAGATAATAATGTGTGAAAAAAAAATTCTGGACATTAGGCGAAAGACACTATTAATTTACATGTATTTTTAGAATCTCTGAAACAAACGGCCTACAGCTGAAGGTTTGCCATGTATCATTGCCTAGTGGAAATATTAGACCTGCTGTTTGTAAATGATGCATGCACATGTTATTAAAATATTCTGAAATTGCTTTGCTTTATTTAAGTCGTTTTTCAAAAACATGCGCAGCGTCTTTGATGCTTAGAATCAACATTAATCTTGTTCATACAATAAAATGCAGCGAAAAGAAGTAGCCGTTCTTCTTATCCTTTTTATCATTTTTGACTTCATCATCGGATAAGCTTCAAATATGTTTGAGTATATTATTCATTAGTCGTACTTTGAAATTATTATTTTCATTGACATTAGATTTCATGGGAACTGTGATAATGTCAGTTTCGATGGTATATATAATCGTATTTTATAAAAATTATAGAAAGGTGAATTAACTAAATTACAAGAGACCAATTTCTATTAGGATTAAAATGCGCGGATAAACTCATACTCGAAATTGACGAAATTAATTAGTTATACAGAATATGTACGAGAACATTTGTATTTTAGTAGACCACGTGACGTTAAAGCAGCTCGTTCACAGCTGGTCATTGACTAAGAATTTGATTTTTAACTATATGTGTGTAATACGTCTATCAGTACCTATCTACAGACGCATGGTCATCCAATGCAACCTTCCGTGACTCTAAAAATGGGTAGTTACGAACGGTATTGAACCTATATTAAGAATTTTAAACACTTTCCTTAGAATTTCTTTTTTTTGTGTGCCATCACATGATTGATCACATTTACTCTTCGCGAATACGCTCACTTCCCAGGATTCGCTAAAGCGGAACTGGTGAAGACGCCATGTTGCGGAACGTGTCACGTAGAATCGCAAACCCCTTCTTGGGGATACCGTATTCTATATTTAACCTATTTTCCCAAAGTGGCGTTTACGAAAAGCTCTTTTTACTTTGCATGTGACATACACTTGATTTTCGCAAAAAAACAAAGACTTCACCAACATTAATGAGGGAGAATAGAATCTTTTTTTTTTTTATTTCAAATGATCATGTGAACGAATTGCTTTAAGCCCTTAACTTGATTTGTGTGTTTGTAATTGGTTGTATACACATAACAACGGCGCATCAGTCCCGTGCTTAAGCTTCCCGCGTGGTTGTGCTTATGCGATTGCTTTTACGGGACACTTTCAATATGTTTCTGAACCTCTTACTTAATGCACGATAGAAGCTTGTCACAGAAATACGTTTATGTGCATGTCAGACAGACAGAAGATATGGCCAGCCTACCGTATTTTCTCACTTCTGTCCCGGCGACAGCAGCATTCCGGTCAATTGTTGACTATGTCAGTCTGAGAAGCTATTGTGGTGCCACACTGCAGTTTCACGCCGTAGTCATGTGGCATGATACCACACCAATCATATATTATCAAAACACCGAGCCAACCAGACCATATATTCAGGCAATTACCAGCAAAACATTGTGGAAACGCACTTTGGGGTCAAACGCACCCACAGTGCGATCGCTCTAACGCACTTTGGGGTCAACTCCAAAAATTGACCCCAAGTGTGTTGATATATGTCCCATACTAACGCACTTTGAGGTCTAAAATCATTTGCATCATTGACATGGAATCAGGATGATCAACCGTAAATGCAAGACATCATCATCATCATCATCATCATCAACCCCTACTCCTCTTCATCATCATCATCATCATCATCATCATCATCATCATCACCCCCTACACCTCTTCATCATCATCATCATCATCATCATCATCATCATCATCATCACCCCTACTCCTCTTCATCATCATCATCATCGCCATAATCGTGTCTTACATTGTCATCGCCTTCTCTATCTACTAGGTGTATTACAGTTGTATCATAATTTGTAACCATTATCAGACAAGCACAGCGCAATAACCTCACCAAGTCATTGTTATCCGTTTTTAAACTGCGGAGCACATGCGCGAAGCAGGCTGTTTTGAGGTCAACACTAGATCTCCTTTATCTTTGCCTTGATTTCATCGGTTGTAATTACCTATAATTTTACACATTCGTGTATCAACTACAGCTATAGATCAATCGGTTCAATCTGCATTTTTGGTCGCGGGTTTGAATTCAGCCGGGGAGCTGAAAAAAAAAAGATTAAATTTAATTTTAATTTGTGCAGCTGATGTTTGTGGTGGTGATGATGATGAGGTAAGAAAGATGTTAAAAATTGAAAGAAGTAGGAATAAATCTAAAGCAATTTAATCTAAGAAAATAACATTTAGGTGCTGAACGAGAAGGACATGTCTCTTAGTTCATGTCAAATTGTAATACTAATCCATATAGTTCTCATACTACTCCTTCGGCCAGTCAAACTCAGCAACTTAACTGCCAAGACTGGGTAAACAAGAAATATCTTTAAAAAAGATATTCGGCGTAGGATGAAAGAAAAACGAGATTTCCAGTCTTCTAGAACATTCCCAGGAAAAGCGCACGAAAGACCGACGCACAACAAATTTAGTACGCTCTAGAAATAGTTCAGTATTTTTTCTATGAAATATACTTATTTATAGACGGTAATACAAAAAATTATATCTGTAAATAGGCTTGTTTGATATTTGTTCATATCATTATTGCATATGACAATTATGATATAAAAGCGTTATTAGTTGTTTTGGTTTTGGCGAATTAATTTTCAATGAGAGCATCTCGGCAGGCTGGAAGAATTCAATATACATAGTAATTAAAGGGGTTTCATGTCATAACACGGTGGATTCTTTTTTGTTGTTTTAAATCATTTTCACAAAGTAGCATTCCTCAATTGATGGAAAAGGATTGTATTTAAACTTACTGAAATCACTTTCATGTTTACATCAAAAAGAAAAGTAATAACACCAAGCTGAATGATATATACAAGCTGCACCCCTTATTTACAGTAATTTTATAGTCCATAACGATGCGTTAACCAATAACAGGAGTCCTTTTATTCAGCTTAGAATTATTTACCGCTGTTAGAGTACATTTGATTGGTTTAAGATGCGAGTTGAAATCGAAATTATACAGCTACGCCGAAAAAAACCTCGTGGAAAGGATGATATTGTGATCATGGTCTATCTAGTAAATGCAAGCCTTTCTAGACTTAGAGCAAAAGAGTCAATGGATGCTTGCATCTGCACATAAGTTTTTTTTAAGCATTTGAAGGATCATGATTATAATTTAAAAATCTAATGATGGATGGATTATTAAAGATCTGACTCTAATGAGCGTTAGATTACTTTCTATCGCATGTAGTAATGCAACAATACTATAACGGACTGAAGTCAAAGTGGGTGGTAGACCCTTTCAACTACTTTGACTTTGCACAACTAATACATGCAAGGCGGTTTGTGCACTTTTAAAGTACATGTATTGCCTTTCATAAAATGATATATTAAAATAACCTGAGTGTTTTAACATTACTCAAAGACATTTAACCCTTTCCCTCATAGAGGAAACCATGAAAGGCTGATGGTTTTTTAATTTTTGGTAAGGTTTAACTGTGGTTTTCTGCAGATCAAGCTTTATGTGGTACCTAATGAGTGCGTCAAAATGAGTTATATGAGAGAAAGGGTTAAAGGAAATGATATCGTAGTTTTATTTGTTTGATACGCATGAAACGATTATTGTATAGAACAAGAAGTAAAATATTTTTTATTTCGTACATTGTATACTCAAAACGTCTTTAATGCAGTCCCGCCCATTTCGCAGGATGGTAGTTTGCCAAGTGTCAGGAAATATCATACAGATGATTAACAAGGAACACATTATAGTTTAGATAGATGCATGCCTCTGTAGTGCAAGATGGTCTTACACATGAATCAACGGTGCTATCTATCTAGCCTTTATTTACATTTCATCGTGCTACAAACAATCACAAACACACCCGTATAAAAGTACAAAATAAGAGTACAGTGTCATTCTTAAACAATTATTAAGAGGAAAAAAAAAAAACAACAACAAAAAACAGAAGTGAACCATATATTCAATACTCTACAGTGTTAGAGTCTACCCAATATACTAGACGGTAACATTTCTCCTTGGGTTAAAGTCGGCGATAGCTGCATGAACTTGGACTGCACCGTAATCATAATCCATCCGGCTTTTAATTTTTAACCTATTAACGGCAAAATAAGTTCCGTTTATGGTTTCCAGCCAGAAAAAAGAGGGTAGGTAGGTAGGGGTATGTTTTTTTGTTTGTTTTTGTTTTTCCTCCGAATCGTGCGAAAAATAAAAAAAAACAGTAAAGGAAATACTTTTTAAATGCGGAAATGTAATAAAACTTTAAGGTCGGCCGTGAAAAAAAAGGGTCGTTCGGGAGACCAGAAACGAAACTATTTTCTTTTTGGCCTTAACACTATGGATGGGCGATATATCATGATAGACCGGTTATTGCGGTATGTTTGCTGAAGATACCATATCGCGATATGATTTTCCTGTTCCGGTATTTCAGAATATTAAAAATAATCACAAAATTACTGCAATAATAATTCGTTTTAGTTAAGGTTCTTGGGAACTGCAATTCTATCCACCTATGAAGTTACAAGGTTTTATGTCTCAAAGTGCATGTCAGAGTAATGCTCCGGGCAAAAATTAAGTTATGAAATTTAACAAAGGGCAATAATTTAAATAATATGATGTGAAGAGTTAAGGTTCTTGTGCACTGCACTTCTTCTCCACGAGAACTTTCCATCTGTGAAGTTTCAAGTTTATAGCTTCTATACTTTTTGAATTTTGCACCGGACAAAAAGAATGTCGGATGGACTGACGGACGGACATAACCACAACTATATGCTCACTCTTCGGGGAACATATAAAATATCTCTCAAGTTTAGAGATAAAATATATAATTTTTCAGTTAATTACGTAATAATTAAAATACGAATTTTATTTTTGTTAATACGAACTATTATTTCGTATCAACGAATTATATTTCATAAATACGAAACCTTTTCTTCTTATATTACGAAAGAACAAGAATACAATAGTGCAATTTCACGGAAGTTTTTTCTCTTCTTTTTTTTTTAAACGTACATATAATCGTTGATATAAAGAACAGCACACATTCAATGAAATACAAGAGCATTATTAACTTTACTACAATTTTATATCGACCGAAAAAACAATCTTTATTTTATTATCTGAAAGCTTTGAGTATGGTTATTTCTTTCTTATGAATCTTAGATATGTGAAAACAATTAAAATAACAGGGAGTTACATAATAATAAATATATATCGTAATTGAGCTAACATACTTCAGTTTGGGTGTTTTTGTTGATAACAAGCTATGATTTAGTTCTCTTTACAACAGCTTTTTTTGACATTTTTACGACTCAATACACGCAAATTTGAATAGCGTTTACTATCAATCGTATGTAAGCACTTAAAACAAGGGGTTGAACATGGCTGTGGAATGAGGGTGTAAGTCCTTCACGCCTTCTTGTGGGTAGATGTTGCCAGATTCCGGTTTATCAGCAGCCGCCATCACAGGGAGGAGAAGCTGTGTCACACCAATGTGATCACAGAATGCCAGTGTTTGTCTCGATATTGTAATGTCTGCCGGTGCAAAATCGTAAGAGGTGGTACAGTTTAGTCAGTGGAGGAGGCCTCTGTTCAGAACGTGAGGTAGGCTGAATCAAAAGTTTACCAGTTTGTTTCTGTAAATGTCTTCACTTTTCTTCAGATAAATTTCATTAACAAAAACAACAATAACAACAAATTCTGCTATTGTACCACAAACACAAAAACACCACCTACTACTACTCTTTCTACATCATCATCATCATCATCATTATCATCATTAACATCATCATTAACAACAACAACGACAACAAACAAACTACTACTACTAAAACAACTACGAAAATAGCACAACACCAACTACAAAGACAAAAACAAATTCTATTATTGCTACTGACACTAATATAAAGAGTCCAATATATTTAAAGAGGAAACACTAGTAAAGCATGGGAAACACTTTAGGAACTAAAGTGCCCAATAAATAAGATAATAAAAGCATTGTTTAACCCTGAAGAAACCTTGTTTTACTTCATACTGCAAAACTGCACGTTCGTCATATTGTCAAAAGATCAAACATGGCAAAAATGCATTCTTCCGCACAGTATGAGATCCTTGGCATTTATTGAAAATGACAAATTGATATGTAATATCCCTACAGCTTCACACATTTAACGCTCCCTGTCATAGGGGATGTTCAACAGCGCTGCATGCACACAGGAAATGCATCTGTTCACACAGATTTTTCCGTGCACTTCAGACGTACGACATGTCGTCTGCAACGTGCCGCCTGCCATATCTGCCGGGGGTAAGGCATATCGGATCATGGTAGTTGCTTACGATGAAGGGAAGCGTTTGAAGGTCATTGAATGTAAATAACCCAGACAATCGTTAATTTTTCCATATTGTATTTTTATTGATTTACCTGTTTGCATTATAAGTTTGTTTGTTTTTATTGGAATTTATCGTCTCTCCGAAAGTAGTTCAGTCATTGGAGACAATGTCTCATTGAGATAGGTATAGTGCTGCCACCCGTAGACATGTGGCATGATACCACACCCCTGACACCGGGCCAACCAGTCCTGAAACTACCCTTATATGTTGAGCAACAAGCAAATTAAGGGAGCTACACCAGGACCTTTTTTACGACTTTGGTATGTCGTCGAACCCACGACCTCCCGCACCCGAGGCGGACGCTCTAACCTCACGGCCACCGGGGACGGTGTATACAAAGTGTGCTGCCTTGTATATGCATGTGTAATATGTAATATGTTCGAACTGTATGTGTATAAAAACTGTGTTGCATTCTATGTGTGTATGTGTAATATGTTCGACTTGTATGTGTATGAAATATGTTTGACATATGTTAAATTTGTATGTGTATTAAAAATGTCTGACATGTGTAATGTGTTCGAATTGTATGTGTATAAAAATGTCTGACATGTATAATATGTTCGAATTGTATGTGTATAAAAATGTCTGACATGTATAATATGTGTCATTTGTATGTGAATGAAATATGTCTGACATGGTAAAAATTGTTCGACGAATTTGTATGTGAATGAAATATGTCTAACAAGGTTAGTATGTTCGACTTTGTATGTGTATTACATATGTTTGCCTTGTAACTCACATCTGTGAAAAGCTAGGTCTCAGTAAGTCGGCAACAATTAACCACTTGGCTACGGAGGCACCTTTTTACAATATATGTATATATAACACAGGATTGTTTATTTTGATGCATTAATTATTTGTATTGTATTATACTGTATTGTACAATAAGTTTGCCTTGAATTGTCTGGGTCTTATTTTAATTAATTTTTATAAACTACATTATATACCTGTCCGTACGTGCAAAACAAAAGGTTATAAGAAAACAACTGCAAAACAGTTAGTGAGTTAGTGACAACATCCAACAAACTAACAAACAATAGCAAAACGTAACCATCACCAACCCAACAAAAGTAAGTATCATGTTTTTACACTGTATTGTACCACTTAATCTAACTACATCTGCATCTAGACTCATTGTAACCTAAGTAAATCATGTTCATATAGTCTTCAAAAAATTGATACAAATCTATCGTTTTATTGGTTTAAATTATTGTCTCTTTTTCATTCATTTTTTTAAAATATTGATTAAATGTTAAATGATATCCCTGCATGAAGTGTAAATATTTGTATCCAATTACTGGGTCTTAAAACGAAGTAATTTATTAATAGCTTGGAGGCTCGTCCTAATAACGTATAAGATATTATATTTGCATCAGGTTATTTCCAGTATTATCCGAGGTTATCCGGTTAGTAAGGCTTATATTATGTCTGAGCGAACACATCTCTTCAAAAATAATATTTAAGAAATTTCATATGCTGCATTTTTTAAGTTTGATGATTAATTTCTGTCTGAAATACGTATTTTACACAAATATGAAGGTTTTACATCATAATTTGTTTTGATAAGGCAAATATTTGCGCATTTACTAAGCACGTGTTGGCAGGCGAGGTATAGCCTTGACACAAAACACCAGCTATATCTATTTAAGGCGTAAACGCAGATATGATTTATTTAAAACATTTTAGAGAATTCCTATTTCTAGCGAATAAAAAAGACGAGGTGATACGAATAAGGGGGTGATGTAAAATGCTTGGATATTCGAGAGACTCGGAATGTCGGAAGCATTTGTTTCCTTTTCTGTCTTAAACATTCTAATGTAGTCTACACTGGGACGGTTAATGCATATTGAAATATACGTGGAGCACGGAAATAGCTCATCGAATTATAGCTAGTCCAACTTATGTGTCAATAAGTCAATGGTTCTTGCTCGGAGAATCGAGAGATTCGAGAGACACCGACAGTACCTTATCTATTTTCTCGACAAATAATGCAGTCCGCAGTGAGACTGTATATGTATGGTTTTCGAAATATCGCGAGTTTACTGTATATTACATTAGGACAATGGTTTAGTTCCTATATCAAATACATGTTGTTTTTTTCCTGTAGATTCTGAAAATTTCCATTTTAAGAAATATACTTCACTTTATATAATAGTATACTTGCAACAAAGATGCAGGTTTTTTTTAAAAATATTATCATTAATTTTTCATTGACTGTTGTCAGCATTATGTTGTTTGATTCCCCGGATGTTGATTAATACATTTATGTAATTACTAAACATATAGTGTAACACTCTCTTACACATCGGCTTTCATTGCATTCACCTCTGTGGTTGTTTCAGAAAGTAGTTTCAAATCTATGACGTCATCCAGACCGTTGTTCAAATATTTAATTTGAAGGACGACTTAATAGGCTCCATAAACTTTACTGTGAAATATATATAAATTGGTCGGAATGATCATTAAAATTACAAATTATGAAAATAAAAAGCTGGTCTTAAAGTACGATATCCGTCTAAATCTGTAAATATTTACATCTTCAGACGAGCGTTTGTGGATTTTTCCCATCTGCGAAATAAGGCAGGAAAATAATTCCCAAAATAACAATTAAAAATGTTTTATGAGGATTAAAAAAATATTTATTCAATGTTTCTATACCTTTTGATCCATGAAATACATTTAAATCCTCGTTAAGTAATTGTTTTCCGTTTTGGCAAGATTCTTGTCATTGAGCTCATTGCAGAGATTGTTTAGTGAGAAACGAACGACAACTCTGCATAGGAAATGATAGTGTAATGATTTTTCCAAGAAATGTTTATTGTTTTCACAAGATCAACCGATGTGTAAAACTCTTGAATCAAAACGTGTTGTATTTGATTAATGTATATTGGTCCAAAGGTCTTTCTTTACTTTCTTAATTAATTATCTGTTCTAGCTCCAAATCCACAAACAATACTTAGCGTTAAGTAAAACTTAAATGTAAATAACTAACTATATTTGTAAGAAATAAAATATAAGAGTTCTTTAATTTGAAAAACAAAACAACAACAACAAAAAACAAACAAACAACAACAACAACAACAACAACAAAACAGACGATGAAATTCGCCCTTAAGTATTAGGGTATTACTTAGTGCTAATGATTGATGATGGAATTCGAACCTCCTAGCTGAATACTGGGGGGACAAGACCTTGAGTGCATAGAGACATCCGGTTAGAACCAATAACCCACCACAAGCCAGCTTGTTAGGTTCCCACATGTAGAAAACCCGAGTGACCCTGCCGGGACTCGAACTCATGCTACCCAGTAGGCAAACTGACTCAGCATAGCCTAGTTTTTTGTCCTTGGATACAACAACAACAACAACAACAACAACGACAACAACAGCAGCAACAACAATAACACATTCGTATAAAAATTCGAATATGCGTGGTGTCAGCGCAAGTACAAGAAATTCATTGTAATACAAAACAAACGTTACTCATAATTCGGGTTCTTATGGAAATATTTATGCATGTACTTAAATTTCGTCCTTGATTTATAATACGATTTTCCGTGAAAACTTTGGACATAGATTATAAACGTGATGCATCATTTCGCAGTTACGTTTTCTGTGTGGTTTGCTGAAATTAAAGGTAAGTGTCATTCCCGTCCAATGAAAATGCACCGTGAATGCTAATTAATGGATTAAGGGCAAAAAGACCTGAGACACGCATACAAACATAAAATATCTGGTTAAAATATCAATTATACAAAAATACATGCAATTCATCTTTTCCGCCCCGTCATTAGCATATAATGAATTGCGCATTAAATCGTCATACCGAAAATCAAATATTGCCATATTACGCAAAAGTTTACATTTAACATTCAGTTCTATCAGTAAGTTCTTTTTTAAAGCCTATATTTTATAATGGTATGAGATATGTATTCTGCATTTCATTGCCTGACTTCTGGAGGATAATTCAATACAGATCCGTTACTACGCGCTCGACGTTAATACTAATACCAATACAACACGCCCCCACCCCACAAAAAAAAAAAAAAAAAAAAGTTTAATTTCCACTGTGGTATTATCCTTCTCATCTTATTATCACGTGACATTTTCATTGTTACATACTTACAGGTGTTACATACTTACACGTATACACGTGGGGAAATCCGTAATTTTACTATACACAATTTTTCTTTTTATTTACTGCTTTAAAGGCCGAATTACCTTTGATATTCACAAAAGACGTAAAAATTGGCGGGATTACCTCGCGTGAGTGACGTTGTTTTTATGACGTATTTCTTGCGTAAAACCCAGCACAAATGGCGCTCCGATCAGTTACTAACGTAAGGTAGGGTTCAAGTTCCAGAGTGAAAATTATGAAAATGGTAATATTCACTGTTTTGAACAGTGAAATTACCATTTTTAATTCCCTGATATTTCACGATAATCCACCGAAAAGCATTAAATAAAATTATTTATATTTATAATAAGCAGATCAGCATCGCCAAAGCGCTCATTAAAATGTATATAAGACTGTTTTCAAACGCTTGTCATTAATTTCAGCGCAGTCGATTATTTACAATTCTTTTCATTGATATAATAAAATAGTCATCTGATACAATTAAGTGTGAAAGATATCTAAATATTTATATAATTTAGGGCTGTCCAATATGCAAGAATATTATATAGGTTCTCACCCGTTGTGACATCAACGATTCCCTTCGAAAATACAGAGGATTCCGGAGTTAGGCGAAGTTACACGAATGGTTTAGACCCCCAACGGAGTCTTTTTTTTTTGTAACGGATGAAGATTAGGTTAAAACCCAGCCTGACAAACATCTTTAACCCATCAACTACTGACATCGCCGAAAATCCTCGTTAACATTCTTCATATGATGCGACGATACATGTCACGGAAAATCATTCAAATGTTCGTCAAGTATCGGAAAGGTGATACGCTATAATGTCGTATTACACTTTATGACACAACATATCTGCGACATATTTGCTCCGGGTCATGCACCCGACTATATGCCCCATTTACATGCGACCAAACCGCTACTCAAAGTGCAATGAGGATGTAAGCATTCTATTACGTTTCTCAAGTGCCTACCGCATCTTGGCAGTTGAATACACTTTAAATCAAATGTGATTTTAATTACTTTCCCAAACCTAATGATATTAACAGAGAAACATACTTTGATGACATAATCGAACAATTTAAGTAGAATGCCGTTGGTAACTGAACCCGAACTCTTCTAATGCTAGCCTTGACACGTGGTAAACAACAACTGTCTATTTCTGAAGATGTTAAGACAGGGAGACGGCTCTAGGATTAATTATTTTGACAGTAGAATTTGAAGTACTAACATCGCTTGCATTAGCTCGGGTTAAAATGTCAGCTAAAATGAAAACCGGATGATACATTGACATGAAAAATTCGGCCGCATTCCCGAGCAGCATGACATCTTGATGGCATTGTGAGGTTAGATTTAGTTTTAAATTTTAAATAAATAAAATGCCGCTTTGTAACGGATCGACAATATTCTGCTTCGCCAATCAAGTGGTTCCTAATTGATTTAAAGTGTCTATTCAGAAAATAGGTAACATCACAAAATGGAATATTTCATTTTCTAACGTGTCCAGTGTACTTTGTTAAACATGATTTGAAATAAACACAACCCGTTTCTTACTATGAAGACAAAAAATGCATTGTTTTTAATTGACATGAAACTAAATAAACAAGTTTGAAGTAAACAAACATTTATATGCTTGTAATATATACATTATGTGAGAAGTATTTATATACATGCACGATCTACAATGAACAACTCCTGGTATATTTTATGTAACAGAACATTAACAAAGTATCAAGCATTTATTGAACACATCCATAAATACAACCATATCATTATTTATTATGAATCACGTGACGACATCCGGGTAGAACCATCAACACACCACTCATGCGCTGATCCAGCTATCTATGTCAGTTGGTGAAACAGAATTAATGAAGGAATAATAAGAGATATGATCATATCTAAGTCCAAAAATGCAACTTTTACAAAGACACCGGAAGTCGCCATAATTGGTCTCTTATTGACGCCATCAGCGAATCTCTATAAAATTTGCGGACAGGCGGAGTAACATGATCATTATCATATCATAACCTTCTAATTTTTAATCTTTCTCGCTAAAATGACAAGTTCAGGGTGCGAGGTTAAACAAAAGCTTCAGTTGCTGCTGTAGATTGTATGATAAAGGGAAGGTTAGCCAGTCTGCCTGCAGCTACGAACAAGAAAATCATTGATACAAAGTATCAAAGGCGATGTTAAAGAAGGCAATTATTGCAAGAAATGGTAAATGAAATGATGGGCGTATAAATGAAATAAAAATGGTGTAAACTGGAAAAAGTTTTATTGTTTTAACAACATTAGCAGTAGTAGCAGCTTCGTCCTTAAAGACAACCGCAGCCCCATCACCGCTACCATCAAGTTAACTCCCAGACATTTATCTGTTTTCCGTCAACTTGAAATTAACTTTTCGCAGCTGCATTTTTTTTATTTATCAATATTGATATATATTATTATATCATTAATACAATTATATTGTTGTGCATGCGCATTTCCCTTATTCATGTTCAATGTTCGCAAAATCTCCAACCATGATCGCATCCGCGTTGAAACTCCGGCGCAGTTGATTGGCTCAACATCAATAAATGCCACGCTGAGTTACCACGTGACCATGATGTATACCAAAAGTCACGCTATTGATTACTTGTGATTTAACTGAAACTCAGTTTTTTCAAACTCACTGTGGCAAAGATCTGTACGAGATCTCATTCCACACCAATGGTAAGAAAAAAAATGAGCTCAACATAGAGGCAAACGCTCAGACGAATCGCCAAATACTGAACAGGGCACACAAGTAATATTACATGGAGTTGTACCACGTACACTGTAACTTAAGTATTTGCAATATTTTGAAATGTATTAAATGACGTTTTTGCGGCTTGCCATTCCGGATAACTTAATTATCTGATACTTTCTTTTTGTGTTTTTCCCCCACAATTCTCTTCGTCATTCATCTTGTGCTGTCTCTATTACGTACATACATTATCACATCTAATTAAGACAAGTTTGTGTAATTAAACTAATGTGGAAAAACACGTGCACATGAACAAAAAATGAATATCAACTTACGTGCACTAATACATGCATATACATGTCATCATTTGAATTCATTCATTTACTCATTTCAAGTTATGCATACGCTTTGATTGAAAGATTAACTCAATTAATGATATACTGACAACGAAGGGACCGGTTTTGTTTGTTGATGAAACATTTTTGTTATCAGACTAAAATAATCTGCATAAGTTGCAGATTTAAAGTATTGCATCATTATATGTACTATTACATATCAGCATATAGGCTAGTCAACCAATGAAAGAATGAAAAAGAAAGGACGGAAAGAAAAAAAATATAAAGTGTATCGCCTTATCATTCAAAGTGATATTTAGTACAATGTAAAAACACGGTGCTTGGGTCATTATTAGTGCATTAAACCGCTGATGAGATTTTAAATCCTTTGGCATAAGTTGCAGAATTTATCTTAATTCTTACATCAGTAAAATAATTAGTTCCCTTACTGACGTCATTAACACTTTTCTTGAGAGATAAGGCGCATTTCCCACATTAACAAAGATTTGAAATTTAAGTTTAAAAACATTTCTTTAATTGTTTCACGATTAATCCTTTGAAGATATATGATAAGAAAGTGAAATACATATGTAAACATTCATTTTTCCAAATCTATGACTTGTACCCTTAAAGCTAAGTGTGAACAAAGGGGAACCACTACATCCCTGCGTGTTTCCCGGGTATAATTTCATTTTTTTAAAGATAACTGATTTTAATGTCAGTTTAATACCTCGTGTTCTTCAAAGTGTTTGAAATTTAAAGCTGATATGGACATAATATTTCAAATAAAATTTAACTTTTTATCAATAACTGAGTATTTTGAAGTTTCATGTCATGAACCAGAGATTTTCTTTTAGATAATCCTTAACTTTTCAGGTTTTCAAACTTTATGCTTTTGATTTTATTACTCGCCTATAACCTGATGGTTTTATAACCATTGGCAAAGGTGAACATTCACAGGTGATATTAATATTTTATTTCAGTTTCTTTTCTCCCAGTATTTTATGACTTTGGTTGATAAAAAAGCAAACAGGTCTTGATATAAGAAATTCTATAAAATCTTTATTTTTTTAATGATAAAGTTCACCTGGTACAACAAAAGATAATTACATTTGTACATGTGTCTATGTGGGTCCAAAATGAAACATTCAGTCTATTTGACTATAGCCACCAATTACTACTCCTTGGTCATTCTCGGCGCTTGTCGTATAGTAGCGTAGATGACAGGGTAGTTCCAATTTGTATATTGTAAAATCATCAATTTTCGCGAGAGGTTTAATTCCATTAATTTCATTAACTGTCATATGCACGAATTTTGTCCCCACGAAATTAATTTCAATTGTCAATTTTATTCATTTCAATTATACATTTGATTGATAACCAAGAATATATATTTTTATTTTAGGTTTTATTTTATGACAATTTATGAGTTTTCAGTATTCACATGTATGATAAACATAGAAAAATAGTCAGGTAATTCAAATTAATGAAATATTTTACTCGTTTGAGTTTATTGATATGACCGGGCTCAAACTTTTAACTTCGGAATTTCAACCATTTAACAGTACTACCTCCACCACGGTGTTTGTTAGGGCCAGTCTCGTATTCATACTTTATCTCCACTAAGTCATTGAACACATTGATGCAAGCTGTCCTAATTTCTCCAAATAAAAACACAAATTAAAGAAACAATGACAGGGGCGTACCTTGCTCTTTATTCAGCAGGTGGATGCATAAATGTCCTCTGTGTGTGTGTGTGTGTGTGTGGGGGGGGGACATGTCTACCATCCCCCTCTCTCTCTTTCTCCCCTCTCGCTCACACAGTCCGCGGATTTTTTTTCCCCGTAATTTGGGGTGCATTCTGGGCGTTTTAGGTGCGTTTTTTAATACTGAAATCGACTGTTTAAAAAGCACAAAGAGTATAAATCAACAAATAAACCTTTTACTCAGTAGATTTTATCTCTCTGAAATACTGCTAAAATATCAAAGAAAGACAAGCCCTGATTATGTTCATAATAATCAGATTGTCTAAAAGAAGGGCTAGTAACTTTGACTGTTCTTTCCTTTTCAAAGTCGGAATTGTGAGAATTCAGGATCATTCACACGCGAAATCGCGTATAGGTAGATATACACGCCTGATGGTTGTTAATTTCAGTTAAGCATTAATTCTATTGATGAATCTAAATATGAACTGGCTCTAAATCCGCCATCATTCCAGGGTGCCTGGGTAGTGAAATGATAACGCGCTTCGCTTCTCAACCATGCGTCCTGGGTTCGGTTCCTAGACACGTACGTGAGAAGGTACAGTGGTCTCCCGTCCAGACATGTGGGTTTTCTCTGGGCTCTCACATAAGCCGCCACCAAAGTCATCGAAAGTGATTAAGTTGTGAGAACTTGTTTCATAATCGACGTAAATTTAATAAAGTTTTAACAATACTTAGCGATACGTAATATTTGCATTCTTATATTAGAGACTCATTCCACCAAGCTTGCTTATCGAAACACTAATAACATGATTAAGTTGACATATAAGTAAAAAATATTTCTTTAGAACGGAAACATTTGGTTATTTTTATTTCTATACACAAATGACGTCACAAACACATAAACCATACAATTAACATGTAAAAGGAAAACATGAAGTAAATAATAATGTTTTATATATAAACATAAACCTAATACATTGTTATAATACTTTTATCATAATTTAGCTATAGAGGGTGCCTAGATAGCGTAGTGGTAACACACTTCGCTTCTGATCATTACGTCCCGGGTGACATACGTGAAAGGGTACGATGGCCGTCTTACCGCGGGCTCAGTAGTCTTGGAACGGCCGGATTTTTAAAATTATATTTCGCAGTGAAACAGCACTATAAGATAACGCCAAAAACGTATGAAATGCTGTCTAGGAGACATTAAACTCAAGAAAAAGGAAACAAACAAATATCTGCAACTGATTTGCCTGAACATACTTTTGACCCAAACGGAATATCATTTTCTTAGTCAAAGCTTTATGTACCCCTTGCAGCGAACCCCTGTCCATTTGGAATCTTTGGCAAGTTTTGTATCTTATCTTATAAATGATATATGCCGGATGTTTTGAACCACAATGTTTATTACAAGCCTGATTTTCGTCAGTGAGATTAGCACTTCTGCATATGATGACCTTGCACAGTTTGGTATTGTCCATGTGGAAGCACAAGCGATAAGAAAGCAATTGAAGAATAACCTTTGACCCTTGAGTCATGGATATAAAGATTACACTGGGACTAAGAGAGTATTGAATTTCAATTAAAACTGCAATAATCTTATCAATGTCTTCAAATGATGATTTGAATTTCGCCATACGCACTAATCTATAAACGCAGATATGTTTTCCGTTCATGTATGTCATTACAAATGTACGTGTATATATTTTTTTAACAATTCACGGACTTACCCGAGGATTTCCGATTGATCCACGAACCATTACAGATTTACTCCTTGTCATGATATGCATTAGTCGAAAGAAAGATATACCGCACTACAGTATCCAAGTTTATCAGGTCAAAGTGCTTTAAAATTCCTCAAATACTTATATATCTAGAACCGAATCCGGTGAGGGTCCTGTACCGTTTTTGCTCTATTTTGTATATAGTAAAAGTACTTCAAAACAGGAAGAAGTGTGTGTGTGTGTGTGTGTGTGTGTGTGATGATAATTAATTTATTAGATTCATTTCATGATTCCATTTGTCTGTATAGATGTATATGTTTACGTTTTCTCATTGTCACAGCAGTTAAAGGAAGTGACAGGATGTAGAAAAAATATTCAGAAATTAAAAAAATAGACCAAAGTGACTAAAGTGAAAATATATACACATTTTTTGAAAAACCAATGACCAGGCAGATAAAATAAACACAACAGTTCAAATGTAATGACCCCGCAAATTATCTTCTTTTTTTCAGTTTAACAGTTCTTTGTCCCCGTCACATAGGTAGCATGCTATCATTTATAGAATTTTCATATATTTCTTTTCTTTTTTTGAAATGTATCAAATTCACATTTAGGAAAACAGACATTGAATATACATGTAACGTTATATTTATAAGCAATAACATGACTTTTCCTAAAAATATAGAATACTAACAATATTAACCCTTTCCCTCATAGAGGACACCATGAAAAGACCTATGCGAACAGCATAAAATCAGATCAGCCTGCGAGTTACTCGCAGGCTGATCAGGTTTTATGCTGTTCGCTGCTCCTCAGTGGTCTGGAAATTAGGACTTTATAATTAAATTTGGTAAGGTTTAACTGTGGTTTTCTGCAGATCAGGCTTTATGTGGTACCTACTGAGGGCGTCAAAATGTGTCTATATGTGGGAAAGGGTCAAGATGAGTCTATATGAGGGAAAGGGTCAAAATGAGTCTATATGAGGGAAAGGGTCAAAATGAGTCTGTATGAGGGAAAGGGTTAAAATGAGTCTATATGAGGGAAAGGGTTAAAATGAGTCTATATGAGGGAAAGTGTTAAAATGAGTCTATATGAGGGAAAGGGTTAAAATGAGTCTATATGAGGGAAAGTGTTAAAATGAGTCTATATGAGGGAAAGGGTTAAACAACGCATTTATTCACTACCATTTATTCACTACCATTTATTCACTACCATTTATTCATGTCGGAAAATAAGGATGATAAGAATACGTTATTGTCTCGTGAAATGAAAATCATTCCGGGCCGGTAAAAGCCGGGATGGTTCTTGATACGGCTTTTAATTGTTGAACAGTATTATGTGTTTCTCTGTGCCTATCTTTAAATGATGTAATTTTGTAAATGAAAAACAAAAATATATGTATATAAATACGAGCATGTCATTCGTCTTTTCTTGAAAGTATCTATGATGATGATTATGATAGGTGTCATTATCTTTTCTGATATTTTAAATTTAGTTTAATTTTTTATGTTATATCTGCGGAGTGTTATATCGTACTTACACAAAATAAGTATACATACATACTTTCCGTTTTCGTACTTAAATTCTTTTCGCTAATATTAATAATAGCATTTTACTATGGGAACAAAGGTTGTACGTCGAACATCATTTATAGGAACCATCTCAGAAACCGTTTTTTACATACTGGTTCCCAATGTATTACTATATAATTGTAAAAAAGCAAGTACCAGTAAAATGGATATTACATTATTTTCCCGCCATGACGGAAAACCACGCCAGCAACAATGGTCATTCGGCCCGATTCTTTGAAGTTTCTTGTGCTCTCTTTGTATAGATTAGCGTCTATTAAGACATTTTTACAGACAACAGAAGACCAAAGCGAGCGTACGCTTCTATTGTATGGAAGAATGTCTTCATAGATTCTATACGACTTGAAAGTCATCTAAATATGTGAAACATGATTTTGTCAAATAGATCGATGTATTTTATATGTTGTAAATAGAAAATACAAGTAGAAAGGTTTTCTATTGAAATAAATCGCTGATAAAGTAATTTTTCAGAGCTTCTGATTGGCCACATATTTAGGATGACTTCTAATAAATGTTGGACGCGGAGGTGCTCTGTCAGGACATGAGGTGTACAGACATTTTCTTCCTATCACGATGTAATACGATCGTTTTTGTCATAATTAAACTGTTTTGCAGACCGCCTGGAAAGCGGATATGTCTTTACTTGATACACAGTACACAAAGGCCAAGAATAAATCTATGTGATGATGGTTGAAAACAGTGCATCTGTTACATGTCAAAAAATCACCCCAAATTTTCAGATGAGAAAAAAAACCCAAAAACAACAACAAAAAACAAAAAAAAAAAAAAACAACTATAAACAAACAAAAAAATCTCTAACAATGAAAGCTCACTATCATTTTTCTGACACACGCAAAAGGTTTTACCTACGGTTCGAATGATATTAGGAGATAAATAGATCATATGTATTTAAGCGTTATGAAAGGAGAATGAACCTTAGATGTTCACCCAAACGTAACATCTTGACTTCACTCATTCCCCCGGCCTTGCTAAGGATCGTGCAAAGCAAAATGAATGTAGCTTATCAGTGTTTATAGATGTATTCAAATTAATTTGCAAACACTGTTTTTGGATAGAGATAATGGATAGTCAATGGCTGACCTGGTTTACACAAATGAACACATGATATCGTTTATGATACTGTATGTGAGAAGTCAACCTAGCCATGGATAGGAAAGGCATGGCTAAAATTATCTGGAAAAGTGAAAAGGCCAGTTTTAAAACCCGGAGAAAGTCTCGTTGGCCACGTCACACCAGGGGGAAAGTCCTTAAGCGGATTTCCGATTGCATGCTTGTTTTACCTTCATCGACTCTATGTTAAGTCATTCGGAGACCATGTTACTCGAGACAGATATATAGTGGTGTCACACTGCAGAACCATGCCGACGATTTGCAAATGACATGGTACAATACCTAGTCACATTATTCTGAGATCAGACAAACCATTCTTTCTTCCTCTTATACTGTCCATATTTTTCATAGGTTTTCATAGATTTTCTGTTGTTTTCCTTAAAATCTTACTCTTTATTACTTTCCTTCGATAATTTTTTTTCCTAAATATATAATCTATTTAGCAATATTATCGTTTACTACAATTTGATACAGAGAAAAACACGATAAGATTTTATCTTTGTTTTAGTCCTAATCGATTGTATGTGAATAAATAAGTTTTGAATGAATATACTTAAATCAGCAATAGTTTTAAATCTATATATATACGCAGTCGGTGCTTTTTTCATGACAATAAATAACCACGATTAAAATAAATCATTTTAATGCAGACTTCAAGACGTAATTATGCTTGACTCTATCCCATTTCCATGTTACTGGCATCCTTTCTTTTTTCCAGTCTGATTTTCTCATTAGTTAATAGATTATCTATTTTTTCTGTTTGATATATACCTAGGTTTCTATTGTTATTAAACCCTACTGTAAAATTACACAGGACGTTAGTAGTGTAAACAATTAACTTAGTTCCTTATACATGCGTATATTGTTTTTCAGCAGAAATTATTCATAATTTGTATAGATAAGATCCCCCCATGCCCTTTTTATTATGAGCGGTATGTTGAGACAGTTCCTTTGAAATGTAACTCTGGATCCTGTCTCCAGCAAAAGAGCCTGAATCAGCTAAAAATGTGCTTAAACGAAAATCTGAAATATTTAAGGGCAAACCCATTGTATTTAATGCTTCGGTTTCACAATCACTAAAATTCATACTAACTTTTTAATACAGACTTTAATTGTCTTTTTTCCCCATTAGCAGACAAATCTCAATATCCAATAACTCAAACAAGATGTCGATCTTGTTCAGACAAGCAGTGCCTGACGTTAATCTTAAGATTTTTATAGCATTTAACAAGGCATATCACATTTAATAATAGCATAAATCCGCGTGTGTATTCCCTTTATCTGTTTTTGATCTTTATTTGAAACATTCCCTATTGTAAAGTTTTGAATATGCACCATACTAATATACTTGACAGTGTGATTTATTTTTCACAAGCATATAAAGATCAAGTGATAAAAATATGTTTTTTCTTTTCATGATCCTTTAACAAGGCTAGAACATTGTATATCTCTTTCAGAGACACGCATAAAACATAACTTTATGACATTTTTTGAGCGAGAAGTGCATTTCAGCAATAATTTCAGCGATAAACGTTTCCCGAATCTTAAGCTTTTAATCTTAAATTTCTTTTAAATAATAATGGGTTTTATTCTCTCATGATTTAAACACACGGAGGTGCATAGTTTAATGTCTAACCCTATACCCCTCGTGTAAAACGTCTTGCTCTACGTCGGATTAGCCATTTACGCTAACATTACTGGTGGTTAGAAATGCTTAAATACCTTATGAACATTTTTTCCATTCTTTGATCTTTAATAAAAATACCAAATATACATGCACATGTATTTCAATTCTCAACAAAGACTGTTAATTAATTAGGAAATACTTCATGTCAGTTTTTTCATGTGTTAGTAAACGCTTCATAGGAAGAATGGAGGAATGGTAATACATTTCAGTCACTAAAATTCGCTTTTCCTAAAGGGCGACGTGGACCAATAGCAACGTTCCCGACTGCGGTTCCAAAGTTTGTGGGTTCGGGTTCCAATCCTGCTGAGGCAGGGATTTTTTATGAACCTCCCGAGCGCAATGTGCTGGTTGAAACCAGGAGCCGTCGAGAGGGATTAGTTAATGTTGTAAGGACTTGTTTCACAACTGACGTAAGATAAATAAGATGAAAACTTCATAAATATTCATGAACAAATTTAGTACTTGGTGAATATTTAAATAGTACATGAAACGATGGATTTTTCTTTGCCATGCAGTCTATACAGATTTTGTATAATCAAACAGAGGAGACAGTTTTTGCTTTATTTATTCAATTATGCATGTAAATGTGATAAAGAACAAATAAAAATATTATGTAATACTTTAGGATTGGAAAACAATTTTTATCAAACTTGTGTAAATTCATTTCCATGTTTATATTATGGATATTTTTTTCATTCGTTAGCAGACTGGAGTGCATTATTAACATACAGAGGTGGATCAATATTAAAATAGAATTTGGAAATGAAAAGTGAAATATCATACATCAATATCATACATCAATTTAGTTTTAGTTATGCTAGTTGTTTAGTTGCATTTTAAACTTTGTAGAGATACTTGGTACGGAATATATCAGTCCGTCAACATGCACCTTGTCATATATAAAAGTGTTTGAATTCTAGAATTCTAGAATTCTTGAATTCTCCGTCTGATCAGGGTCTGCTATGTTTGCTATTGTGTCAAAAATAAGTCTTTAGGGCTAATAATTAAAGCTATATTTAACACGCCGCATGATTGGTGGAATTCGAGTGCGTTTAGCCTGGAAACAGTCTACGATGATTGAGTGTGAAATCCTGGCATAAGATCTGGGTCGAATTCAACTAACAATACTTAGCACTATGTAATACTTAAAGTAGGTAGATATACATTCCACCATTACTATTTCATGAAATATTCAAGTACATGACTAAGTCACATTGCATTATTACTCGGATAACTGACAATAATTGTTAAGACATGAAATATTTGGGTATTTTTGTTAGAGAAACGAGAGATATGAAATTCACCCTTAAGTATTTAAGTTTTTCTTAGCGCTAAGAATTGTTGGTGGAATTCGAGCCTGAGTTATTTACAGGTAGACCTGGTTTCAGTTATTTGCATACATGTATACTGTTTTCATAAACAATATGTAAGGGTCTAGGCATTCGTGGCCGAGTGGCCATAGACGCTTTCAGTTCTCTGTAAAAACTTAACTGTATGAGCTAAAATTAATATTTTGAAAAAGCCATGATATAATTTTATATATTTAAAGAATGGAATCTGATTAATAAAGTTTAACGTCCAATCGGCTGCATTCAGTCTTTAGGGACAGTTTCTTTATAAGATAGATAATGTCCTGTTTCGCTTCGATATCACGCAGTAAGCACGTGGCATGATTCCACACACAGACACCGTGATTACTCTGACACAAGGCCATTCAATCCTGGAACTACGCTTGTTTCCTGGGCTGAGGAGATATACCAGTGCTATTTTACCGTCGGTGGTATGTCGCGCCCGGGATCGAGCACACAACCTTCAAGTTACGGGGTGAACACTATCGAAACAGGTTTAAAAGGAATTTAGTTACTAAACACCTAGGTACCAGAAAGCTGCACTGCCGAAACCACGCCCAAAATACTGTGCACGAGATAATCATGCAGCACTGGGCGAATAATGCGCTATCTCATCATTCACAGTTTATTTCCCGAGGTTTACATAGGCAGCATATTTCACACTTTGATGAAAAACCGTACACGTAAGACAATCTAAACAAATAAACGAGGTGACTCTGTGAATTTCACAGGAATGTTGGGACAACAATCAAGATATGAATTTTCAAAGGAAAATATTTGTTCAGAACTGGTATGGCGTGAGGCCCATTTATATTTCTCTACAATATTAAGCATACCAAACATTTGTGTTTGTTTTTGAATTAACCGTCGCTGCAAAAAGATTGCCGGTTGAGGAAAACCCTGAGTGCATAGAGGTACGTGGTTTGAACCACGACCTACCACAGCCAGCTAAACTACAACCCCACATGTACATTC
>CM037777.1:57236107-57286107 GCA_021229015.1 Solen grandis
ACTGTTATGGATAGAGTTATGGGTATTCAGGGAATTTACAGCCAATTGTAGGGGACGAATATTGGCCCCATTGAATAAAAGGTAATATTTTACCAATTCAATAGCTAAAAATAAATAAATAAATAAATAAAATAAAATTGTTATATGAAAGAAAATGCAATTTTTTAACAATATGCTGTGCTTACTAAGTTGTTTTTTGACTTCCTAAAAATTCCCAATTAGGTGAAATATGTCCATAATATTTCCCAATTGGAGGCTAGGGTCCCATTCTTAAAATAGACAGAACAAAACCCTGTCCTTTCACAATTATATATTTATTGTAGATTACAACTATATATGGCACAGTTCAGCCTGTGTTACCAGTCAACTGTGATGGGCAACCAACCTGTTCAGCCTGCCAGCCTACAGATTTTCAAAGTGGCAATTTTACATAGTTTAACAAAGTAGTAGTTTTTTATTATTTCCATGACTGCATGGTTGGTTTGGACAGGCGAGACTGGTTTAATTTAAATGATCCCGAATATTTCTGTAATACGTAATATGTAGATAATTATATCACGCTCCATTAAACATGTAACATAACAACATAATGCTTTCTCAGACCCCAAATCCTCATTTTGTGATTGGTTTAGTTGACATGTTTATTTTCAGCTATAATGTGATCTAATATTAAGTGCCGTATCTAGAATATAGCAATATAATGGAGCTATGCAACCTCATATAAAGACCACCTCAATTTAAAGACCACCTCACTATTAAGACCACTATTTTAAGGTCCCCTTTTCCATATTTTCTGTTAATTGAAACTTGACTATCATACCACCTCATTATAAATACCAGTTAAGGTAAAGTCCCTGTAATGGTTCTGCTACATTTCGGACCTCATGGTCTTTCACGGAGATAACCAAGGTTTCCTAATGTCTCATTTGGTTATCTTGGTAGAGGTTAATGGGTTCAAGACATAGCAGAACCATTACAGGGACTTTACCATAACAGCAGTCCCAAGAGTGGTCTTATTATTGAGATATCACTGTACAATATTGTGGAAATAGTTGCATACATACCATCTTTTAAGGTTGTGGTCCTGCAACTGTTGTAGTATACAATTTACATGACCAGGGAGACCAAAGGATGTGGGTAAGAAACCCATTGGTGACAAGAATCTTTCACTCCCATACATAGTACAAAGTACTAGACCAAACCAAGAACCTTCAAGAAGAATCAGTATGACCACAACATAAAATGTATGAACTTAAATAAAAAAATCTAAGGTAGTTATTTGGCTTATATGTATGGAGTGTTTTGTACTGCATGAGGGCAAAAAACCCTGCATGCCCTTTGCAACTTGCAAAAATTAGATGCACAATTCAAATTTTCAGTGTGTGTGTTGATTATAACATGTTCAACATGAATCCTGTTGAATGTCTAAAATAGCTGAGTACAAAGAGCTAAACTGCAATTTGACCAAGAAATGCTTGAATCCAAGGGCAAATAACTCTGTCAGCAATCCTATAGAGGGATGTGACATTAAAATAGTTTTTGACGACTGGTATGAACAATCATGGCAGAAGCAAACTGCTGTCAACTGGATGATGTTGAAGGACACAAGATGATCACAAAAGCTCACCATAGCAGATTCAGCTAATGCCAACCAAAAACAAATGCAACAAATCATTGTTTTACATTCACATCAGATAGAAATACATCTCTTTAAACATTACTTTCCTATTTTCATCAAAGATCGCTAACCACAGATGGAGATAACCAACATTTATCAGACTGTTTCATCCTACATCGAATCATTCATTAGTGGTGATCTACAGCAGCAGAGAGAAAACCTTCAGCATCCAAAGTCAGTGAACATGAAAGGAATATTCTCTTTACCAAACAGAGAGGCCAACTAATTCACAACTGATCCCAAAGTAATTGAGCCACTAGGGAGACTTTTTACAAGACCTAACCATTCATAAAACTGAATAAGCAAGAAAATAGGTGCTTGCTTTTTCAAAGAATCCGAACACTCACAAATAATGGTCTGATGATGAAACTTTTATAGTGCATATAGAAATATAAGGTGGTTGAAGAGTTTCCTGGTCAGCCCTCACAAATTACCCTTTACCATGCTAAATTTCTAAAATGGATTTGTCCTTTCTTCATTTTGGACTGTACCATTAGTTGTTTATGGAGGTGCTTGCTGAAAATTCATTGTCTGAATATGAACAATGCTGACTGATCGTGATCAAACTACACTGATGTGCAGGCTGATCTTGGTCTGCACTGGTTGCAAAGGCAGTCACATGTGCCCACAGCATTGTGAGAGTTAAATATCAATAAAAATCTGACTGACTAAGAAGCTAATAAGCTTATACCTGGTCCCCATAGAGGTCCTCTGGTTGGAGAGATTATTACTGAGCCCTGCATTCTATAAATGATCTACATAACCTATCTAAATCAGATATAACTTTTTTTTCTTTAAGATAACATTTATTTTAGCAATTTGGAGCCATTTCCTTTCTACAATCAATAGATGAAGCAAAAAAGTACCTAAAATTTTCTTTAAACAAGAAATCTTTGACATCAAATTTAGAAAAAAAAAATGTACCTTTTTTTCTCATTTGAAATAGATCCCTTTCCAGACCTCTAGGATGAAGGGAAAAATTGCTGGACTTTGTAAAAAACTGAGGAGAGGTTATGTACTGTGGTGAATCCAGGAATTCATTGACAGGGGAAGTTAAAGTGGGCAGGTGAGATACACTAAGGTTACCTAGTGCCTCGGCCAGCTTAACCCTTTCCCTCACAGAGGATACCATGTTAAGACCTATGCGAACAGCATAAAACCAGATCAGCCTGCTAGTAACTCGCAGGCTGATCAGGTTTTATGCTGTTCGCTGCTCCTCAGTGGTCTGAAAATGAGGACTTTATAATTAAATTTGGTAAGGTTTAACTGTGGTTTTCTGCAGATCAGGCTTTATGTGGTACCTATTGAGTGCGTCAAAATGAGTCTATGAGGGAAAGGGTTAAGGTCAAAGGTCCCTTAATGATTCCCATATCCATTGCTTTATCAAACACAATTGCTTACAAGTTGCTCAGTAAACATGTGTGATGTTACAATTTACCTAAATACATAACATTCAAATCTATAAGTTTGTCCCCAATAACTTTCACTTGGACTGGAACTAGGTGCCACCCCCTGTTTAATCTGGATTGTTTGTGAAAAGATTGATCAATTTGCAGTTTCAGCCACCTAATTGTCATCTGATCCATACTGCTGAGGATTGTTAGATTTTATAATATCATTTTGTCTTGTTTGAGAACAAAAAAAACAACAGCAAGCACTATCACGGAAGGTGAGGAATGCCCTCCACACACACACCCTCAACATACTGCCTTGACTCAAAACTCTTGAAACTTATAATAAATCATCTCACAACACAAATTACAACATGGCAGGACAACACACCTGATTCCAACCACATTTTTCTTTGAAAATTAAAAAGCAGGTGTTTATTAAACAAAAACCGTTGCTATCTACTTACCCTAACTATAGTGTTGATAACTTTCTCTGGATCTGATATGTCATTCTGAAAATACAATGAACTTCTATATAAGGACATTCATTATAACAACATCCTCTTTATAACAGTAGTAGTCTTAACAATAGTGTTCTCGGGAACACATGTGTCACCTGCTAAAGCATGACCAAACAAGAGGGCCAAGATGGCCCTTGGTCGCTCACCTGAGAAAGATGATTGCTTAAGAAATAAAGATGCTTGAGTGTAAAAGTGAAATCTGGCTTTTTTTATGGTGAAATGGGCATAACTCCTAAATTTACAAGTCAATATCAGTTATAATTGAACCCGATTGTGAGATTATGGGCATAAACATTGCCTTAAAGTTTAAAAATGATTGCTAAAAAAAGGAAGATGCTAGAGTGTAAACAACGTGAAATATGGCTTTTTTTATATTAAAAGGGGCATAACTCCTGACCAAATTGACGGATCTCAGCCATAATCAAACTCAATCGAGACCTTATGGTCATAAGCATTGTCATAAAGTTTGAAGATGAAAAAAAATATGGTTTTTTATATTAAAAGGGGCTTAACTCCTGACCTAATCAACTGATCTCAGTCATAATCAAACTCAATCGAGACCTTATGGTCATTAGCATTGCCATAAAGTTTGAAGATGATTGCTCAAAAGATGAAGATGCTAGAGTGTAAACAATGTGAAATATGGCATTTTTTGAATATTAAAAGGGGCATCACTCCTGACCTAATTGATGAATGTCAGCCATAATCGAACTCAATCGAAACCTTATGGTCATAAGCATTGCCATAAAGTTTGAAGACGATTGCTCAAAAGATGAAGATGCTAGAGTGTAAACAACTTGAAATATGGCATTTTTTGAATATTAAAAGGGGCTTAACTCCTGACCTAATGGTACGATATCAGCCACAATCGAACTTGGTCGTGATTTTATGGTTATAAACATTGATATAAAGTTTGAAGATAATTGCTCATGAAATGAAGATGCTAGAGTGCAAACAATGTGAAATCTGGCTTTTTTTGAATATTAAAAGGGGCTAACTCCTGACCTAATGTCGATATCAGCCAAATCGAACTTGGCCGGATTTTATGGTATAAACATTGATATAAAGTTTGAAGATAATTGCTCATGAAATGAAGATGCTAGAGTGCAAACAATGTGAAATCTGGCTTTTTTGAATTTTAAAAGGGGCATAACTCCTGACCTAATGTTCCGATATCAGCCATAATCGAACTTGGCCGAGATTTTATGGTCATAAACATTGATATAAAGTTTGAAGATAATTGCTCATGAAATGAAGATGCTAGAGTGCAAACAATGTGAAATCTGGCTTTTTTTAATTTTAAAAGGGGCATAACTCCTGACCTAATGTTCCGATATCAGCCATAATCGAACTTGGCCGAGATTTTATGGTCATAAACATTGATATAAAGTTTTAAGATAATTGCTCATGAAATGAAGATGCTAGAGTGCAAACAATGTGAAATCTGGCTTTTTTGAATTTTAAAAGGGGCATAACTCCTGACCTAATGTTCCGATATCAGCCATAATCGAACTTGGCCGAGATTTTATGGTCATAAACATTGTTTTAAAGTTTGAAGATAATTGCTCATAAAATGAAGATGCTAGAGTGCAAACGAACAAATTGTGGACGACGGACGACGGACGGACGGACGGACGGACGGACGGACGGATGACGGACATTCATCGATCCTAAAAGCTCATCCTGAGCACACGTGCTCAGGTGAGCTAAAAAGTGTGACAGACAGCCAGCCAGACAGACAGATGACGGAAAAATGATCCCTATGTGTCACCTTTGCTTACAGCAGGTGACACAAAAACTAAAGTGCATAATCCCTCTATGTCTCTATCCTTTACAATGACAATTTCTTTATAACAGCAAAATTCACTGTTGTAAAGTCGACTGTACATGCATGAAATAAGTCATGTTATATATATTGTAGAGTAAAGGGCATGACAAGATTAAGTATGATCCTTGAAAACCATTAAAGATTTAACTCTCTTTACTTTATCTAAAGATGAGATACGGATTAATTTCTAACAGGGAGAAAAATAAACTTTAATTTATTATTACCATTCTTTAGGATAATTACAGAGAAAGAGAAATATGTTTGCCCAACCTAAGAATATTCTGAACACTGAATACTGTAATTCCAGTGCTCTTGAGAGCTGAATGTTAATTACTTCATTACAAATTAAATAGGATATAACACCTGACATATAGCTCAAGGGTACATATAGTTTGTGTTTGGATCTGATTACACAAGCCTTTGAAAAAGAATGTGTTTGCTTTGGCTATTTTGCTCTTCAAAAGGTATTCATATGAGAGTAAATGTACAAACTGATCAGATAAAATGGAAATAATGATGTTGATTTCTAAGAACAGAAAAAAACATTTAGTAAAAACACAATAAATTTAGCTTCATGTAGGAGTAGCTCCTATAGGAGCTGTATGATCAGGGTCTGCTCTGTTTGCCAATGTGTCCAAATGACTATATGAAGTAAAGCATTATAAGTTATATCTATGCTCAAAGGTTGAATAAACCTGTTATATCGATTCACAAATCTATTCATGTTTAGACTTTATATATACATGTATAATGAAATGAATGATTGGGTGAAAGCCATAATTTGCTGAATCAGGAATTTGTACTTGTACTCATATTAACCCTTGACATCATGAATATTCATGTAAAAATTAATTACTAGGCAAACATTTATTTACTGAACTTTAAATGGTAAAAGAACCATTGGATTTTTCTTTACTGAACAGACAGTAGAATCTGAGTTGCAACACTAACATGGGCAACCAAAGTAGACCCTGATCTGGTACCTCCTGATACTGTAGGAAACATGTATAACAGTTTAAATAACTGTTAGAATTGGGGCAGGAACATCTTTCTTTTCTCTGTCTTAAAATGCCTGCTCTAGAAGTCCTATATATACTTACACCAATATATTGTCGTACCGTGGTTTTGAACTGTTTCCCGAAGCCCTGCAGCTTTGCTGTTGATGGAGAAGACAGGAAATCCTCAATAGTCTGAAATGATCAGAACATGGACCTGAGACACAGTGCTAACTTTACTCACCTAGAGGTTAGTGTACCCCTATTAACCCTTTCCCTCATAGAGGACACCATGAAAAGACCTATGCGAACAGCATAAAACCAGATCAGCCTGCGAGTAACTCGCAGGCTGATCAGGTTTTATGCTGTTCGCTGCTCCTCAGTGGTCTGGTAATGAGGATTTTACAATGAAATTTGGTAAGGTTTGAGTTTGGCTTTCTTCAGATCAGGCTTTATGTGGTACCTACTGAGTGCGTCAAAATAAGTCTATATGAGGGAAAGGGTTAAAAGCAATTGACCTTGAGGTCTAACTACTGTCATGGCAGTTGTAATAGTCTGCATGTACTCATTATCTTGACTCCTGTAATATCAACTTTCCATCAATGCTGACTTTTCAGAAGGTCCCAACATTTTTTCTTCTTTGTCTGAATAAAATCTAGTACCTTTATGTTGACTTAAGTTGTGTCGTGATATTTCTTTCGGTATGCTGATGTCTGTAAGTTCCTAAGATGATCGCTGCACTGACTCAATTAATCCACTGTGATACAGGCCGACTTAGGATAATTGCAAATTAGCTGCATAATTCATTGGGTTGACAGTTTTCACTTAGACATGTAAAATGTGTCACATCTCTAAAGTCCTGTTTATATGTCAAGTCTGCCTGACATCAAGATCAATTCCAAGCTGGCTGCTGCAGAAGAAAACAACTCTATGATGTCTTGTGATTTGCAGCGAATAAGAAACACCATTTTGATATTGTTATCATATTGATAGAATGCTGATTGTTTATTTATTTTGTAAATGTAAAAAAATATCTTATATAGAAAGAAATATTGATCTTTGCTAATTTTTATATGTGTATTCTCCAACTATTTTACAGACAGCAAAAATGGCTTACTATGGAAATAACAAGGGATTTTTTATGTTGATCTTCTTTTATCTAGACTTTTTTTTGGCAAGGTCTTGAGACAATCGAGATACCAAGTGATACTATTCATTCTTCAGTCATAGAAATCACATTTCTGTAGACCTGATTCTTATATCATACACCAAGCTCTCAGCTCAAATTTCATTATCAGCAGACATCCCATGACATATACAGTTGAGACTCGTTATGTCGACATTGCAAGTCTCGACATTAAGTTTATCTCAACATACTTTGAAAGTCCTGATTTTTTCTTTTTTTTTTTTTTTGGTCCGGGAAATTCTCACTTGAAACTATGTGTTTATCTCGACACATGCCGACATGCTCACAGACGCGTGAATATTCAGTATTGCCGCAGTTAAAATTTTCACACTATGGTAGATTATGTTTCCAACCACATTTAGTGTCAATAACAACATTAAAATGTTGCAAACTGTAATGTTTTGAATTGAACAAATAAATGCTAAATGCAATCATACATGCTTAACTAATTATATAGTGTGAACTACTTTCATGACACAGGCTAATATTCAGTATTGCCGCAGTTAAAATTTTCACACTATGGTAGATTATGTTTCCAACCACATTTAGTGTCAATAACAACATTAAAATGTTGCAAACTGTAATGTTTTGAATTGAACAAATAAATGCTAAATGCAATCATACATGCTTAACTAATTATATAGTGTGAACTACTTTCATGACACAGGCTAATATTCAGTATTGCCGCAGTTAAAATTTTCACACTATGGTAGATTATGTTTCCAACCACATTTAGTGTCAATAACAACATTAAAATGTTGCAAACTGTAATGTTTTGAATTGAACAAATAAATGCTAAATGCAATCATACATGCTTAACTAATTATATAGTGTGAACTACTTTCATAACACAGTTGATTTAACATCAACACCATTTGGCAGTATTAGCGGCGAGTATACTAAAAGAAACTTTCATCAACTTCAGCAGAACTCAGTATAGGCTGTAACATATAAGACAAGAATTTTATTTGGCATCTAGAGCCTTTATAGACAAATTGCGTCAAATACATTTCATGAATGATTGTTTATATATGATCACATGGTTCCAGGTACATGCAAATTCATATGTCGACATATTGATATTTCAACATAAAAATGATAATTTCGTTGATGTCCAGATAACGAGTTTCAACTGTACTGGTGTCTTCTGAACTATGTTTGCTATATCTATTATTAGAATGACTTTTTCACTAGTTAAAAGTATTGCAAAACATTAATAAAATTAAAAAAGGCACTCAAAACTCGTTATTTCATTGAAGTGTAAGGAACTGAATATCAATAACATAAAAATAACATAATGTTATAATACATTGAAGGACTTCTTCACATGTCCACCCCAGGCATTTTGGAATAAACCCTATAAGTTTGGAAACCTAATTTGAGATAGTCATGAAATGAGGGCTCATTGCCTAAATTATTCTTTTTTCCATGTTGTATTTCATCTATTTAAATTTAAATTTAAAATTTCTGCAAGCATTGAAAATTTATTTTAAGTATATTTTAGGATTCTAGTTAATTTCTTCCTGTATTTTTAATACTGATACTTTTGTAATTTTGTTGTCATTTGTTTATATTTTATTTTGTTTGTTTCAAAATATCCCAATTTTAATTTTTTTTTTTTGTGTCCATAAATTTATTTTTGCAACAAATGAAATTTTAGCGGACGCCTGACACCCACAGAGACATCATCAATTTAAATGACAGATTTTTTCACTGAAAAACCTGTCCAATAAAAACAGAAAAACAGATTGACCACAACCCTTTTTTTTTTTTTTAATTCATTGATTCTTGACCTATTCTTAGTGTTGACAGTGTATACAATTTTATATGTACAGATAATGAGTCTCTGTTTCTTTCTACTATGATTTATCATCATGATTTAGCATAACAAGAGGGCCAACTTTGCCCTAATCGCTCCCCCGAGAAAGATGATTGCTTAAGAAATAAAGATGCTATAGTGTAAACAAAGTGAAATCTGGCTTTTTCTGTACTGAAAGGGGCATAACTCCTAAATTAACTAGCCGTTATCAGCCATAATTAAACCCCATCGCAAGATAATGGTCAAAAACATTGCCTTAATGTTTGAAGATAATTGCTAAAAAAAAAATAGAAACTAGGGTGTAAACAATGAGAAATCTGCCAATTTTCCATAATAAAAGGGGCATAACTCCTGACCTAAATGGCCAATCTCAACCAAAATCAAACTCGATCTAGAGATAATGGTCATAAACATTGTCCTAATGTTAAAATAAAGATGATTGTTTAAAAATGAAGACGTTAGGGTGTAAACAATGTAAAATCTTTTTTAATTTTTTTTTATAATAAAAGGGGTATAACTCTTGAACAAAATGGCCAATATCAGCCATACTCGAACTCGATCAAGATCCTATGGTCACATTAACATTATCATAAAGTTTGAAGATGATTGTTTTAAAAAATGAAGACGCTAGAGTGTTGTTGTTGTTGTATTGGAGTTTACCATCGCTGCGATAGTATTTCAAACATATAGCAACGTCCTGCTAATAACAGGTGGAGGAAGACCCCGAGCACACAGAGGTACCCGGGTAGAACCACTGACCTACCGCAAGCCAGCTGGAAGGCTTCCTCACATGAAAAATCCTAAGTCCCTACAGGGATTCAAACCTACAGCAGTGAGGGACTGACGCTAGAGTATAAACAAAGTGAATTCTTGTATTTTTTATATTAAAAGGGGCATTACTCCTGACCTAATTGGCCATTCCCAGCCATAATCTAACTCAATGGAGACATTATGGTCACAAACATTGTCATAAAGTTTTAAGATGACTGCTAAAAAAATGAAAATGCTAGTGTGTAAACAAAGTGAAATCTTACAGTTTTTGATACTAAAAGGGGCATAACTCCTGACCTAATTGGCCCATCTCAGCCATAATAAAACTCAATCCAAACATTATGGCCATAAAGTTTGAAGATGATTGCTAAAGAATTTAAGGTGCTTGAGTGTAAACACTAAAATTGTTGACAACGGACGACACACTGCACAATGGACGACAGACACTCACGGGATCACAAAAGCTCACCCTGAGCTTTGCTCAGGTGAGCTAATAAAAATCATAAGCAATAAAATCAAATGTTCAACTTTGACAACAGTAAAACTAACCCATTTACATAATATATTTATTCACTGATGGACTTGTAATGGGCCTGACCTACTTTTATTCCTCTCTTTCTCTTCAATAAGCCATCAAAATCACATATCATCAAAGTTATTTTAGGTCTCTTGTACTCTTTGGCGATTGTATGTTATGCGCCTGGTGTTTTCATTCACTTTAGCCCTTTACCTAATCTTAATGTTTTGAAGCCATGGAAAACAGAGAAGATCCAGAGCATGGTCTCCTCAACTTTATTTAAACTTTCTTTATTTTACATTGAATACGAAAACAAGTTCTCACAACTTATATTAATCACTCTCGATGGCTCTGGTGGCAGTGTATGTGGTCGATATTGTGATAGGAAACCGGAGAACCTGGAGAAAAACCCACATGTCTGGATGGGCGACCAATGTACCTCCTCTGTTTGCTCATACAATGTTATAGCTCATATTCTACAGTCAGCATGGCAAAGAGAAAATCTGAAAAACCCATTGTTTCTTACACATAAACCATTTAAAATTAAGTAAATTAGATTCATTAAGTTTCATTAAGTTACAACTTAGAACATGAATATTTATGAAGTAAAGGGTTACTTTGTGTTTTTTAATATAAAAAAAAAAATATCTAGGCAACAACGAAATATCTGACAAAAGAAAATTTAATCTGTACAAATATGGAGGCATGCATCCACCAGCTTTCTTCAATCTCATTTTTATTTTTTATTGTTTTCCTGCAGAAGAAATAATACCCCAAGTAGTGTTGTATTATCTTCAGAGTTTAGATTTGAAATATGAATGCCTGCCAATAAAGTCCTCTCCACATTGACACATGCCAAATACTATCTTTTCAAATAGATTGCATCTCACTGAACTCATTACTTCAGATGTAGAATTGGCAAGTTTCATTGACACTATATCATTGTTTTTTATTGCAACTTACAAGTCGAGATTTATTCCTGGCTTTCCTGGGAAGCATTATTGATGCCTCTTGAAATTTGAAATCCATCCAATGATCCATATTGAGGACAAATGTATTTATCAAACGAGGACATATTTAAAAAAAAATGGAACATATTTATCAAATGAGGACATATTTTAAAAAAAATTGGGGACATATATTATGTAAATAGGGACATATTTATCAAACAAATGAGGACATTTTAATCAAGTAAATGGGAACATATTTACCATGTAAATGGGGACATATTTATCAAACAAATGAGGACATTTTAATCAAGTAAATGGGAACATATTTACCATGTAAATGAGGATATATTTATCAAACAAATGAGGACATTTTAATCAAGCAAATGGGACATTTTCATCATGTAAATAGGGACATATTTATCAAACAAATGATGACATAAGTATCTCATACAAATAAGGACTCTACTCTGTTTGCCTTAATATCAAAACATATCTTTATCAGGTATTTATCAATAATGAGTTATCACTCCTCACTTTGTGCCAAGACATCTGCTATTATCAATATCAGTTAAAATATTATAGTCATAAACATTTCCAGGGTTTAACATGCCTGGAGCTAGGTAATAATAATAATAAACCATTGTTGCAGCATTTGCGATGATCTGAATGACGTTGCTATGCAACAACTCTCCATCATTGGTTGGGACTAAGTTGTACAGAATAGACTAATTTATAAAGGGAGAATTTTTCTGTAATAAAATTTATCCAAATATATAAAAGGGCGATATATGGTGAGAAAAAATCAAAGTTAGTCTAGTTTTCATAAATAAAACATGCATCCATGCATGTAAACAGACAGCCTAATATTCGGGACGACAATGACGTGAGGTCATCGTGTTATGCAATGCCGGCAGTCCGGGTTCTATTATAAGAAACGGAAAGTCACTTATCTTGATCTGTTATTCAGAGCAAGCAGAAAAAATAAAATGAACATGCATCTGGAACGTCACGTTGTTTCCAAAATAAAGGAAACACATACAGTAGGTTTAAACTGACAGTTATTTGATATCAATTGAATGTGTCTTATATTTAGAACCTGGTTTTGAAAATGCGTCATTGACGGCGCACTAACATTCAACATGGGGGTCATGTCAGATTATTTTGCAACAAAACGCACTATTTTGAGCGTCATCGAAAACCCTGCATTGTCTTCAAGTTTGATTAAGATCTTTAATAAATGTAGATGCTTAGCAAGTGACATCTGGCATTATTTACAATTCAGGGGGCACACACCTTACCTCATGTGGCACTTTAAATCAAAACTGAATCTGGCAATGATGATATGGAAATAGTAAAAGTTTGATCAACATTGGATTATAACAGCAGGCACTTGAGTGTAAAAATAGCAAAATATTGTGTTTTTATGAGATTTCAAGGACCATAACTCTTGACCTGCTTGAGTGTATGACCATAACTCATCTAACATCAGCCATAAAAGAACTTGGCTGAGAGATTATGGCCATAAACTTTTGTTACCATGATTGTTCAAGAAATGAAAATGCTAGAATGTAAACAAACCAACTGATACATAAAGACAACTGATGGACAGATGAAAGCTAGGCATACTGATAGGTTACCCAGGCTAGAGAGTACTTTGAGCTAATGAGTTGATTAATTTTTTTTTTCACTCATACGTGTGCATGCAGTGTCACAGAAACAATCCTAGAACTTCATCGCATCTCACCATCCCTATGGATAACCCATGACCTTTCGAATTTGCATTATTCCACAAAACATTTGTTACAGTTTACTTTTACCAAAAGGAGGATATACATGTGATTGATTGATTGATTTTTTAGTTTACCATCGCTGCAACAGTATTTCAGTCATATTAAGCAATGTCCAGCTAATTACTGATGGAGGAAGACCCCCCAAAAAGAAGGATGTCACAATATTCCATGTGGCAATGCTATGTGAATGTATGTGGATAAGTTCTATCCTAATCAGATTAAAAGCTTACCAGGGTTTTCCTTAGAAGTAATGTTACTACCTTGTGTCTCGCTAGCGCTCGACACGGTAGTAAATCCATCCCTATATACTCTATGGAGCAGAGCGGTCGTGATTCACAACCGCTGATTTTTCAAGAAGATGAAGCAAAAATATGCAACTAAAAACACATTGGGCTATCTATTGACAATTAATCTCCTATCACAAAGCGAGAAAAGTATCGTCAATGTCATTTTCGAAGTTTGTAAGCACTTTTTCTAAAACCGACGTGTGTTACTGTATTCTAATCTGATCTTCCGGTATCATTCAACTCGGAAACGAAATCCGATGATTTTGAAAATGTTTGTGTATTGAAGGGTTGCAAAGTGTTTTCTTTTGAAAATACGACCAAAATCGGTAACACTTTCATAAGATACACCGATTTATAGTTGCAAAATCCGCTGTCAAGCCGTATTTACGAAAATCAATTTTGCTCCAATAAATTATGAACATGGAATCGTAACGTCGGTGGCCCGAAGGATTCGCCACAAGACGTTTCGACATCGTAACTAGGTTTTCCTTAAGAGGCGGCTGGTGGCAGTTTTGACCACCTCAAATCTTTTTCTGGCCAGCTCAAACTTGTCAAATTGTAAAAATAAATGGGAATTATTCAAAGAAAATGGAAGAAAAAAAAAACACAAGTAAACGTAGAACCTCAAGATCGACCCCCCCCCCCCCCCACCCAATCTGCCTCCTACATTTAAAATAAGCCATCTACTCCGATTCTTAAAGAAAACCCTGGGTCATCGCAATGAAAGATTTCTTGAAATTTCTCCTGCCAGCCTTATGGAACAGGAAAAGTTATGATCAAGAAGTTATATCATTTTGGAACAATTACCGCCAATCTCTCTGTATACATGGATGAAAACAAAAAAAAATTTTTTAAAAATAAAAAAATTGGAAAAAATACAATAATTCAATTACTACAAAAAGATTACAAAATACGGTTTGTTAACCCTTTACCTCATAAATATTAATGTACTGATTTGTGAATAAATTTATATTAATTTCCCTGAAATTTTAAAGAGTATATATTAAGGGGTGAGAGCGAAACTAAGGTAAGTGCTTATATGTATAAATGCACTTAGCTTAGTTTCGTTCTCATCCCTTAAATTATTATGAAACAATTGATTTTACTTTGTAATGCAGAATATAAGCTACAACACTGTATAAGCAAACAGAGGAGACCCTGATCAGAGAGTTTTTGTGTAATCTTAGTCTATCCTATTTGACATTGCGCCAAAACATGTCTATATAAGGTAAAGGGTTAATCTTCAGATACATAAATGCAATATGGGTCATATTAAATAACATGCCTATACATCTTAATACTCTTGAAAAAATATAAGAAATGAAAATGTTTTTTAAAGTTTTAAATGCCTGTAGTGGAAATAAACGTCCCTAGAGAAACATAGATTGGAAGTATACTGCATTGCCTGCATTAAGACTTGGAATACACTCAATAGTTAATTAGTTTTACGGGTTAATGTTCTTTTCAAATTGATTTCAAACCTTAAACATTCCTGAGAACATTTATTTCATTATCAGATAATATTTCTTTTACGTTAATTGGGAAAACAAATTTAAATTAAACCATTTACTGATCCCACAGTATGGTCCTGGGTTGTTAAAGTACATGTACCGTTACTCTGTGTCAGAAGAGGTCAATAGTCTTGCCATACAAGAGTCAAACAAACAATTTTCAAATCCACAGAGGTGCATAAATGTCTGTGTTTTATACCCAGCATTTCTCGGAACTAGTGCAAATTTTATCATCATTAATATTTCATTCCCCCAGAGAGATGATTTGGATACATAGACGAAAATGCTGAAAACATTAACTCCAATGAATTCTTAATGAAAATATTTATCATTAATTCTCACAAACATTAATGTATTAACACCAGATATTGTACATCTTTTTATGATACATTAATAAAATTATTCAGAGTGTAATGGGCATTTGATGCATGAATAGATTAAATACTGAAGTACTTAATTCTAGTGTATTGGATTTCATGCTTGTGTATTGGATTCAACTCTTGTGTATTGGTCTATTATGGAGTTATGTCATGTTTATGGTATTTGTTTATTTCAAGCAAAGCAATCTCAGATCAAAAGCTAAAGAATGCAAATAACAAATAATTTTTAACTGATTACTCCCTTACATGAAATAACTCAAGTGACCAGAACAAAAAAAGAACCCACAATGATGGGGGCCAAGTGATATTAATTAACCCTTTCCCTCATACAGACTCATTTTGACGCACTCAATAGGTATCACATAAAGCCTGATCTGCAGAAAACCACAGTTAAACCTTACCAAATTTAATTATAAAGTCCTCATTTCCAGACCACTGAGGAGCAGCGAACAGCATAAAACCTGATCAGCCTGCGAGTTACTCGCAGGCTGATCTGGTTTTATGCTGTTCGCATAGGTCTTTTCATGGTTTCCTCTATGAGGAAAGGGTTAAGGCAGCAACTTTAACCACCTGGCCACTGTAACACCCTATTTTAAACCACTAAACATCTCCACAACTGTTTCAAATCAGAAAATGGCACAATGTTTTCAAATTGTGTTCACCTCCACGAATATCAAGAGAGATAAACAAACATGACATCTAAAACTTTTGAAAATTGCAACATTTCTGATCTAAATCTTGTTTCTCTCCACATGGAGGTATAAACTTTACTGCAAAGTCCTACTTTTTAAATGAAATTTATCATCCCTGAAAAAGCACCATCAAACGAAAGTTCACCTCCTACATACTTTAATTGCATTTAATATATCAAGTCTACACACTGAGTCTCTCAATCTGAACAACAATTCTATCCCTTGGAGATACAGCTAATTCACTCTTATCAGGAAGATACTGGTGCGATATCCAATCAAATGGGACCCTCCCTGTTTATGTACAGATGTTTTTTCTAGGTAAATGGGCCCATTCACATGTATTGTTTTACCAGACTCACATAAACACTTTTGTTAGTTACTGAGCTGGCCCCAAATTCTCGATCCCAGGGCTCAACTCAACTACATGTACCGTACACAACTCTGCATTTATATCAAGCTTGTGCATGAAAGTACCGGTAGTCTCTATTTTTAAATCATGGAGCCTGGGTTTATACTGGTTGTTATGGTCGTTTCATGTAACATACACACATGTATAACTTGATCAATCACTGGAGTGACCCAAACCTGCAGGTACTTGATCATGTATACTATTACTGGGTCTGAATAATGAGGTGGTCCCAATACTGAGGTGGTCTTTAAAGGTGGTCTTAAAAAGTGGTGAGGTGGTCTTAAAATGTGGTTGTTAGAGGTGGTATCTAAATGTGATCTCTAGTTGATCTTTAAAGGTTGTCTGAAATGTGGTCTTTAGATGCGGTATTTAAATGTGGTCTCCAGGGATGGTCTTAAAAGGTGGTCTTTAGATGTGGTCTTCTTTAAAGGTGGTGTTTAAAGGTGGTCTTTACATGTGATTCTATTGTCATTATTTGAACTCAATTGTGACATTTCAATGTCTTCAAAGTTCAAATTATTCATAACTAAATTTCAATGTTGTAAGTTACAAATCAAGTCAGAACTGTACAATATTAACTAAATTCTCACACAGAATATATTTTGATAAATTCCACAATAATAATAATAATAAAAGAAATGAAAAAAAATGCCAGTAACATCAGAGTATTATATTTGTAAAATGATTTGAGCAAAGATGAATCAAGATGTTTACAAAACTATATTACCAATTTTTGGCCGGAATGTACAAAAATCAGTGACTCATTAAAAAAATCTGAAGATTGAAAATGTGACCAGATGAAAATGTAAAAAAATCAACATGAAAAACAAAGTGCTGGTTATCGCAAAATATGCCCATCCTGCAATGTTATCAATTCAAGGTAAATATCAGTTCATGTTTGTTAGAGTTGAAGATTGGACGCTGTTAATTTAACAATACCTCATCAATTCAAGGGCCATTACTCCGAAGTGTCTGGAAACCAAGTTTGGAGACAAGATAAGTACATGTAAGATTAAGAAAGTGGACTGTGTTCATTAAGCAATTTTTCATCAATGAAAGGGCCATAACTCAGCAGTGTCTGGGACAATATAGCTTGTTATCGTACTTGGTCAAAAGATTGTGCCCATATACATTGTGACCAAGTTTGGTTAAGATTAGTTCATGACTGTTCAAGTATATGAGCAGACAATGTTCATTTACATGAAGCAATTTTCCATCAATTCAAGGGCCAGAACTCCGGAGGGTGTGGGACAATCTGGCTTGTTATCAAAAGGAACCAAGATATTGTGCCCATATACATTGTTACCAAGTTCAGTAAAGATTGGTTCATGTTTGTTCCAGTTAATGAGCATAATGGACGCCACTTGCCCACTTTCCCACTCGCCGCAGATGAATCCACTTGCATACAAAAATTAAAACTTAATTATTTCTAAAAGCTAAACTTAATTTCATGAAAGATAAATCAACTACAAAAAATTAAGAAAGTGTAAAGCTTAAAATGACAATTAAAATTTTGGTATCAATTGACAACACCATGATTAATTCTAAAACAGCAACTTCATTATCTCCATTTCTTTCATACCAGCCATTGCATTTAACACAGTAAGATACCCAAGTATACAAGGTACTCAAATTTAAAAGAGCAAAAAAACTGCATATTTACACTTGTATGGTTATCACAGACTGGGCGATATCAGGCAAGGTTGTCTGTACAGGATAAAATACCAGTATGTTAAGTTTATGACTAAAACACACTAATCATCACTTCAAATACACATAAAACAAGTATTCATTTGTTTTTTAATGATCAACAGCATAAAAATGACTAAAAATTGTTTAAATGCAAAACCAATTTCAACCTTTTACAAACCATCATCAGAATACATATTATTTATGTTTTTTTATTTTCATATTTAATATCAAATTAAGTGTAAGCCTTGAGTGAAAATATCAATTTTCTGTGATCACAAGATCTTAAAACAAAACTTCTTTCATTTTTTGCCTTTTCTTTCACATTATTCTATTATCTCTCATTTTTTTTTCAATTTCTTTTTTCTTTTTGAATCTGGATTGCTAATATAAACTTTTCTCCTCATAAATGATAACACTTAATCATTTACGGTAAATGATAAGATTTCTATTTCAGGTGTATTTATCAGTGTTTCTTCCAATCAAGAATGGCTCTACAAACATAATAGTGTACAAACACAGTGAGCATTATCACAAAGTGCCTGATAACAATGACTTTATATGAGGTTCAGGAGAGATGTTATCAACGTTTAACAACATGATGTGGGTGGGGTAAGATCACAGAGGAGTGTTTAACAATATTCCCAGTCGCAGCCTGTCAAGACAGCTTCATTTTGTCCATTTCTGCAGCCAGGTCATCATTCAAGACCTGCAAATATACACAAAATGAAGCGCTGTGAAATGAGGCTGTTGACACAGGGATGGTTATCTAGCATTTTGTTATGAAAAAAAAAAATTAAATAAAAGTGAATATGCACGAATATGGGAATGCAGTTTTTGTTAGGACTCAATATGTTGTCTAAAAATGTTTGTTGCTTCATTGAAGTTTATTATATCAATTTTCTTTTACATAGATAAACCAAAACTCAAATTAAAAAGTCTTTAAGCATCAACCAATTTTATCAAAATATTGTATTTCAGGGGGTAAAGAAATACTGACACCATTAGGCATTCCCAATGTTTACAGATACATTCAAGTTAAATGATCAGATTATCCTACTGCTACTATAGGATACCATATTATCAAAATTTTAATGGTTGACCTAATAAACACAAATCAGCAAATGGTTTTGTTTGTGATACTGTTTTTGAGCATTTGATCTAGTCATGAATAAAAAATAATCCCCTATCAATGGGTAAAAATTAATTTTTCACTGCAAAAACTTCAAAAGTCCACTTTGAATCAAGGACCTTCAGATTCACCCACTGTTCTAACAAGGAATTCTTATGCTTGTTTGATACAATCGTTTTGTTTCTATATTGCAATATGGTTTAATTAATCATTGATAATACTTCCTTTGACAAGTCTACACTTTTTGCCTGAAAGGATCATGACAAAATCTTACTCCATGCCGAGATCAAATCATGATCTCCAAATCTTGAGACCAGTGCAGCACCTCTGAATCATCAACAATAGCAGATAGAGATGAGAAACTTTAAGATATTCAGTTAATGTCTTCACAGCAAAAGCTTCCTCTGTCTTCTAAATTTTACAGTTAAACATCCAACCATAAGTACAAGCCAATACTTGTACACATTTACTTATTGGGAGCCACAACAGCGCCGGCTTACATTTTTCATTTGCTTCTACCGGCTGACACAATTGAACTGTGAAGAAATTTCAAATGTAGACTTTAACTTTTCTGGCACATATTTACTTGAGCATTCTTTTTTAGTTCTACTGCTTTTGAGATAAAATGGCATTTCATATTTCTTATGTAATCTATCCTAAGGGAAAGCAATAGCTTTAGATATTTAATGCCTGGTCCCAAACCTCATTTAACTATAGTATATGGGAAAATAAATGATGATGAATATTTATTCATTCTCTTTTATTTGTTTTTAATGAAATCTTTTAGCTAGAAAATATAAAACTTTCCTAACGGGCAAAACTGTTTTGAATATAAAATTCAATTGTTTATCTCATGAATATTCAAGTATAAATTAATGACTTGATGACTGCAAACTTAATGAACTTTAGTTAGTATATGAAACAATGGATCTTTCTTTTGCAGAACCTGAGCCACGGTATTTTATGAAGAAAACAAAGGAGACCCTGATCTTGGTCCTGATTATGCCAGACTATCAATAAAGGTCTATATGAGGTGATGGCATTGTCGAAAACCCATGGTATATAATATTCCGTTATCACTTCGCGACATTTTAAACTGGCAAAATTTTTTATTTCATGAATATTAATCAGCTACTTGCTGACCAATAAAATCACACATAGTATTTTGAATACTCTTCATTGAAATTTACAAATGCAAAAGCTGACACATTGTTCCCACAAGATAAACCGCTACACTTTGGCGAGGAGCATGACGTCAGCTCTACATGGTAGAACGAAGCTAACTTTTAAAATCCTATGCAGTTTCATTGCTACATTTGAGATATTATACAAGTGGGATCCCTGCTGTCGCCATGCTGTCTGTCATGGATCCAGTGAAATTCCTCATTAATAAGTTTTGCTAACCTAATATCCCACGGTTGATTAAGAAGCAAAGCATATTGAGCGAATGTAGGTTTTCCAACAATGGGTAAATGGTTAAGGAATTTCTAAATATCATGTGACCACTTATGATCAACAACCTAACTTTATGGTACAATTTTGATGCAAGTCATTGAGAGCTTTCTTGTTGGATCACAAAGAAGGGCAACCATTATACTTTAATTTGGTTGTGGAAAAAAGCCCACAGGGTGATATCACAGACTTGGGAAACACCTATGTTTAATGCATTTTCACAGATCAACATTACTTAAAACATGCAATTCATGAATTGTTTTCTCATAAGTTTTCAAAATAGAAACTTTGGCTACATTTGAGATATTATACAAGTGGGATTCTACTGCAAAAGAATAACTTGGTAAAATGTCCATGGTATTTATATTTTATAGAATTTTTTTTTCATTAGTTTGGGTATGTACTATTCAACTGATTCAACTGAATAAAACAAAAAAATAAGATTCTGGCATAGCTAAATCAGTACAGCAATGGGCTGACAACAAGGAGATCAATGTTCAATCCACAATCAGCAAGCATTTTTTTTTTTTTTTTTTTCTGTTTTTCTTTCTTTTTATTCTAATGGCTAACATTTTGTCAAATATTTTCTGATTTCTGGTTTTATTTTGAACCACTGATTATTCAAACAGTTATGGATGAAGTAAATATTTCTTATTTCAAGATTTGTTATCAAACATTTCAACATGATACATGTAACCCTACATTTCAGGCAATCACTTTCCAGTATGCATGTTTTCCACTGAAACACATCTCTCTACATGCTTATGCTTGACATGAGGTCTTTTCTTGCCTCAATTTTGTAGGATGACCTTTACCCTTCATATAAGGTCACCATGGTCCAGTGGAAATGCAAACGACTGCAGATCAGAAGGTGGGTTTAAGCCTGTATGTTTAAGGCCAACATTTAGACTTGTGTACGCAAATATAGAAACTGATATCATCTTTAGTTCAAAAACTCTAAAAAAAAAAAAGTATTGTCTCTACATTTTCTGCTATATTTTTCTAGGTAAGCACAAAATTCATCCAAGAAAAGCAACCAGTTAATGAAGAAAACTGAATATCAGTGCAACTCAAGCATTTGTCACTAATGCCAAGGGAACAACTCCTAAAATGCTATTGCATGCAATATAAGCAGAGTTTGAAGTTTGTTTATTTATTATCATTCAATAAAAGAACACACTACAGATTGTGAAACTCGAGCTTTCAATGAAGGTGATCTAATACCCCTGCTACAGCCTCCAGTGAAAACAAGTGTGTTCTTTGGAGCATTTCAGTCATTTGGGGTCTTTTATTTTTTTGCTTATTCAGTTTAATTTCCCACAAAATATAATTTTAGTCATTTGAAGTCTATGTCTACTTGTTACAGATATAGTGCTGCCCTGTTGCAATATCATCTCATAGACAAATGGCATGCCACACTAAGTCACATTATCCTGACACTCTGTTAACCAGACCTGGAACTATCCTTAAATGCTTCAGTACTAATTGAATATATACACAAAAGTACTTTAGTAATTATACAAAAGTTACTCTGACATTTACACATATAAATTCAAATGCATGACAAAACCTCTGACCAGCAGCTTGCATTGAACCAGAGGAGATAAATTTGTCAATAATTTCTGCAGTTATAAATACTGAGAAAACTAAGCATATACAGAACCTGTGACCTCAATCCTGGGTCAAGATCATGAAATGTCCTTGGTTCCAAGTATGAACTCTACGGACCAGATCATACAAATTTAGCACTCACTTGGTCTATGACCTGGACATTGAAAAAAAGTAACTTGGGTCAAGGTCATGACACATCAATGAGTCGCAAGCAACCTTTGTGACATGCATGAGTTACCCAAGAGAGGGACACAGCGCTATTGACCAGAAACTAAAGTAGAACAGACAATCAGACAGAGGGACAAACATGCTCATTTCTATATAACCCCTACTTCTATATCAATTTCCTTTGCAGGGGTTATAAAACCTTCTTCTTATAATGACAGGCAAACCAACCTACAACCAACCATTAATCAATACAGGCCCAACCTGTAATCAACCAAAGGGAGACATCAGGTACTAACCTGTTCTGTTGAGATGGCTGTTCCTTTGACTTGCAGTGCTGGATCGTCCACCACCTCTCCTTCTGTATCCTCCTCCGCATCCTCCTGTCAACAAAAACATACGCTTCAGCAGTGATAGGACACAAACATACCAGCATCTGGTTAGTGACAGACACATTGCATCAAGACAAATTTAATGGTTTTTTTTTTAAAAATAAACATATCAAATTTTACATAATATATGGAAATATGGTATCTTATGCATGAAAAAAATATCCAGGAATAAAACACTGAACCATCAAATGTGACATTGAACTTGAGCCAACATGTCTGTCACCTGTCTGTATTCTGCACATCGCCTCAATTTGGTTTATAATTGAGGCAAGTTTCATTAAAATCCTTCGAGGAGTTTAGGAGTTATGGAGTGGACACTTAAATTAAATTGAAGGTTCAAACATTGACCTTCAAGTGTGACCTTGTTCCACATGGCTGCAACATGTGTTCTGCACATCATCTCAATTATATTTATATTTGAGACAAGTTTCATTAAAATCCTTCAAGGGGTATAGGAGATATGGAGCGGACATGAAATTGTAAGGAAATAGAAGGTTCAAACACATGATCCTCAAGTGTGACCTTGACCTTGAGCCGACATGGCTGCAACCTATGTTCTGCACATCGTCTCAACTAGGTTTACATTTGAGGCAAGTTTCACAAAATCCTTCAAGTGGTATAGGAGATATGAGCGGACACGAAATTGAAATGGAAATTGACTGTTCAAACACATAACATTCTAGTGTGATTTGACCTCGAGCCTACATGGCTGCCACCTGTGTTCTGCACATCCTCTCAACTAGGTTTACATTTGAGGCAAGTTTCACGAAAATCCTTCAAGCAGTACAGGAGATATAGAGCGGACACAAAAACGTTATGGAAGGACAGACAGACAGACTGACGAAGGCCATTCCTATAACCCCCCTCCCGCTTCACGGCGGGGGATTAAAAACATGAATTTTCACTGTATGTGATTAATACCATTGCTTCATATAAACACATAAAGATACTGAACTTTTAGTAGTTGGATGTAACCGGACAGGACACAATGGGACAACTATATAGACAAGATCCCCATATGGAGCCATTTCTTTGTGAGCCAGGACACAGATATGACACAAAGCATCACTGGCTTGAGTACACCAGCTACAGTGGCGCTATCGTATCAGTTGTCAAAAATAGCGTATATTGTTCGTATCGCATCGTATCGTATAGTATACTCAATCGCCTATATTCAAATCGATACTGAAAATTCACTAGATTTTTGGCAGTCTGTGTTTCGGGACACCCTTTAGAGAAAATAATTATTCTTCGTGTCTCTAAATTCAACATTTTGCGTATATGTATTATTTTTATCATAAATTAAAATAACATTTTTTATTTTTTATGTACCGGTATATACATGTGTATGGCCTACGTGACTTTCTGCAGCAGACGCCGTGCGTCGTTAAGCAATTTAATGCACGTGTGAAAAATATGTATTCGAAAGCATTAAATCGGTATTGAAGTAGACGCTGGGCTACATACATTCCTTAAAGTTTATTTGATGTGTTTGATAAAAAATTTCATGATTAGCAAGTCTGAAAATTAACAATTTAAATCTGACCTAATTATGCATAATCAAACTAATATTTCGTCCACGATGTTGCTTCCTTTGAATAACTTATTTTCCGGGACCTTTTTCCTCTGCAGTGTTCGCTCACGTGCTCATATTTAAAACATTGAAAGTGATGATCGTAACTTACGCATATACCTACATTATAGTTCTAATGTGTTTTATTTTATTTCCTACTTTATTTACCCCCCCCCCCCCCTTTCACTCTCTCTCCACATATGCAAACGTTATAAAACGCACAGAACATATTTCGTTTTCTTCTCTCCCTCTCTTTCAGTTTGAATAAGCAATATAATATCAGGAGGTCTTGGATTCGAAACCCAACCAGGGTACATTTCTCCGGTGATAGCGTCAAGATGTATAAAATTTGTACTAGATTTGCCCTTGTCTTGCATTCGGCAAATTGGGGTTGCTATGGGAACTCGAAGAACTCAGTACTGGTTCTAAGCAGGAACTTCTCTCCCGTGTATCGGTCGGTGCTATTCCCCTGACATGTAAAATAACCAATGTGTCTTTTCGCGAACAGGACCCCTACAATAGAAGATTAACATACTGCCTTTGAGAATAGAGGCATACGGTTTTAGCCAAATTACCGATCTCCCCTTGTCCGTGAAAACACAAATTCACTACATGATAAAAGTTAAAAGGGAAAAAAAATCTATTAATTCCATATTATTACATGTATAGTTCGCTTAAAATATATCTGATTTTTTTCTCATATATGTACATTGATGCATGAATGTGTATATTTAACTAACGTAATTGTATTTCACCAGACACGTGTCATACCTTCTTATCAGCGGGCACAGCATGTGTTAATTTTGACCAGATATGTCACCTTTATGTAATGCCGATACCGATATACCATCACTCACCCCCACCCCAAGGCGAGGGAGGGACAATCAGCCTTTACACAACATGAATGTTATAACTGTACTAATTAACGTGACAGAAAACATGAAAGATGGTCGCAGGCCTATTGTGAGAACATTATCACAGAAAGAACCAGGGTGTTATTTACGTAGTGTCACTGGGTAGCTTAGTCAAAAACTGTTCCTCTATCATAATAAATATTATACAATAATTTACATGTAACTTAGAATACGTATGTGTATATACATACATACACTATTGAGTACTTACGTAATATAAACTTTACCGACTAAATTAATACCGTCTGACTAAAAGCTCTGCCGCCTATGCGTTATAGAGTATATATTCACAATATTGCAATTGTACATAATGAAGTGTGACCCTTAATACAGAAAACTCAAAATTCTTCATCCTACCAAGGAGTGTCCCAAAAACAACGGAGGAATCTACTAGACAACAACATCATCACTACAAGTTTCTTCCATTAATTAATTTGATTCATATTGTTTATTTCTTTTAATGTATATCATTATTACATTATTATTCTAAAATTAAATTGTCATCATAGAAATATTATATTCCGAAGAGGAAGACATTCTATATATCAGTATATTTCAAAAGCGAATCTTGTTGATGATGATATTAATAATAAAAAAATCTCTCTCTCTCTCTTTCGATGGGGTGGGGTTCTTTACAAATTGGACTAATGGACTTTTAAAAAATATAGAAATCACATACGAGTAAGTCTTAGAGTATTCTTATGATTGATAAAACAAAGAAAAATATTTTTTTATAGTTGAAACAGCGAGTAAAATAAAGCAACAGTTCTTTTATAGGAACAAATAATATGTGCTTATGGTTGAAAGCATGGGACCAATTTAGAAGTTGTTTGCAAATTAGATTTTCTGCTATCATCATGTATAAGCTGCGACAGAATCGGCGACCTCTTCACTAATTACTTCTCTTCGAAGAAGATGGCCTTCCGGTCTTCATTTTTTTAATTAAATAATTGTTTAAAGAAGCAGCAATACGGGTATCTCTTTCTCTCTGTATATAAGGTGCAGGTTGCATGCAGTTGCTCATGCATCTTTTCATATTTTTCGGCTATTTGACAGTTAACCAGAAGTTCTCTAGCACGTGCTATACTTCTATGTGCTGGTTCACAAGCGCTCATTGAGCGGTCGCGATCGTATATAAAAGGGCATGGACCAATTATATTCATATTTTTTTAAGAAAAGATATTGTGTTAATTAACACAAGTAGCAGAGTACAAGATATCAGTAAAGTACTGTTATCATTTTGTTATTGTGATTGTTATTATTACGCGTAATCATAAAAATATATTTATAAATAATCTTCATTAAAAAAAACTTAACTTTCTCGCATTACATGTGCCGTTAACAGGGGTCTCCATGGAGATCGCAGAGTCCATCGCTTTTTCAGGGGGACCACAATTTAGTATGTCCCCATTTCCTGTCGCTCGCTATGTTAATTTCAGAGGAACACACGGATTACCAGTTATATGTAACGATAAATATTGTTAACAACATGAAGTTTTTGCATATTTCTGAACTTGTAGTCAAATCAAGCTTGCAGGTACATGTATAAAAATGTCATGTAACCGTGCTTACCGTGTATCATATATCGCATAACGTAAATGCAGATCGTGGATGGTATCAGATTATAAACGCATCGCATCGTATCGTATCGAATCGTAAAGGTAAATCAAACTTTCTATCGTACATCGCATATCGCAGATCGTATATCGTTCGTATTTCAATCGTATATCAATCGTATTTTCTGACAACTGATACGATAGCGCCACTGTACTGTTAAGTGATGCTACATGACAGACCAGTCTTAACCCACCTCCTCCTCCTCTTCCTCATCATCACTTCCCTCATCTCCACTGAAAAACACAAACACACACTTATCTCATGTTTCTATTTTTATGCATGCATCTATATATGATTTTCAGTGTTAGCTAAGTATTAAAACAAGTAAGTTGTCCCTATTTTGTTTGTTTATTGGGTTTAACGTCCCACAGACAGCATTTCAGATATTTGAAGACTGTCTACTTAAGACAGATATAGTACTGCCACACTGCAGTATCATGCTGTAGACATATGAAATGATACCTCATCCAGTCACATTATCTTAACACCGGGCCAACTTGTCCTGCAACTACCCTTATATAGTGAGCGCAAAGCAAGGGAGCTATACCAGTACCATTTTCCAAGTCTTTAGTATGTTGCTGGGGATCAAACCCACAAGCTACTGGGGACTGTATTTTGCCATGTCACTTGTTTTTTTTATGGATCGGAATAATTTTAACAATCTTGGTAGAAGGTTACCTAAGGAACATCTGTATTAAAAACATTTTGAAATCTGGCCATTAGTTTTGAAGAAGATGATTTTCATTTTTTTTTTCTTTCTGTTGCCATGGCAACCAGAGCTCTACATGGATCAAGTTTATTACAGCAACTTTTGTGAAGTTTCACCCAAGGATCATCCCTGCCAAGTTTAATAAGATTCTGTCCAGCCATTTAAGAGCCATTTAAGAGGAGATGTCGTTTAAAGCAAATTGTTGATGACGCATGACAACGGACGCAGGGTGATCACAAAAGCTGAAAAGTAAAAATTAATTTTAAAAAGACTATACAAAAAATATGAAAAATATGAAATGCATTTACAAATCTTTTAGCAGATAAATTTTAAGCCCTGTCTTTCCTTTTCATTGTTAAATCACCTCACAAAAAATATCACAAACAAAAGCATGTGTTCTTTTGAATAAACCAGGTGAACCACTGATTACCCATAATCCCAGTGTAGCAAATGGATAACCTGTAAGTCTAAATAACAAGAGGGTCATGATGGCCCTGAAACGCTCACCTGAGTACCATTGCTACAACTGATTACAAGGTTTTTTAAACAGACAAGAATTCTGATATAACTCAATCTTAAACATTTTAGCCCTGACAATACTACACACCAAATATATAAGCACTGGGCCTTATGGTTTCAGAGGAGAAGACTTAGTGCGGGGGTCATTTATCTCTAAAGGGCCACCATTTTGAAAATCTTGATAATGAACTATTAGATGATGCTACATACCAAATATCTAATCTCTAGGCCTTATGGATTCATAGAAGAAGATTTTTAAAGATTTTCCTATATAACTCTATGTAAAACAAGTGACCCCTATTGCCGGGGCATTTATCACCGTTTGGCTATGATTTGAACAATCTTGGTAATGAACCATTAGATGATGCTACATATGAAATATCTAAGCTCTAGGCCTTATGGATTCATAGAAGAAGATTTTTAAAGTTTTTCCTATATAAATCTATGTAAAACAAGTGACCCCTGGTGCGGGGGCATTTATCACCGTAGGGCTATGATTTGAACAATCTTGGTAATGAACCATTAGATGATGCTACATACCAAATATCTAAGCTCTAGGCCTAATGGATTCATAGAAGAAGATTTTTAAAGATTTTCCTATATAACTCTATGTAAAACAAGTGACCCCTGGTGCGGGGGCATTTATCACCGTAGGGCTATGATTTGTACAATCTTGGTAATGGCCCATAAGATGATGCTACATACCAAATATCTAAGCTCTAGGCCTTGCAGTTTTGCAGAAGAAGATTTTCAAAGTTTGCATTTTTAAAATCTATTTTTAGCTCCTGTAACCTACTTTTTTAACCAATCTGAATAATTTGTACAACTTTGATAGAGGGCATCATAAGGATAATTCCTGTGAAGTTTGGTCAAAATCTCTTCAGCGGTTCATGAGGAGATGTTGTTTAAAGCAAATTGTTGACGACGGACGCACGCACGCACGGACGACGGACAAAAGGCGATCACAAAAGCTCACCATGAGTACGTTGTGCTCAGGTGAGCTAAAAACACCTGTAAACACTAAAATAGGATCATATTTAGCCATCCCATATTTCTGACATTACCTTAATGATCCCAGGATGTCGAGCCTTCCGATGGCATCTAAAGTAGCTTTTACGGTCTCCACGCCTTCTTCCCCTAGCTGGTTAGCTGTCAAGTATACCAATTTACACCAGTCACTATAACCAATAGTCACCCACTTTTTGTCTTTTGCTTTTCAATCTAACATTAACTTTTTCTTCATTTTACTCATTAATAATTTTGTAAATACACATACTGAACTCAAAATAACAATTTTTTCTTGCCATGACTGTGTAGAACTTGAGAATATCAAGAGTTAATGTTAAAGACAATAAAGGTTTGTTTTTTTTTGTTTTGTGTTTTTCCTTTCATATTTTACTCTTCCTTGTTGAGAATTTCTTTGTGCCTAAGGTCTAGAAAATTCTCGTTCAGAAGTAACATGCATGACTGTGGATATGCGGATTTTGAGTTCAAGCCCCATTTGGGGGGAGAAATAATCTCTCATGACCTTCCTAAGTGCCACAAAGTACTGGTCCAACCAAGGACTCATTGAGAGGGATAAGTATTAGTTGTAAGAAACCCACCCACCCCCAAGTCACAGAAAAAATAATCAGTTTAACCCTTTCCCTCATATAGACTCATTTTGACGCCCTCAATAGGTATCACATAAAGCCTGATCTGCAGAAAACCACAGTTAAACCTTACCAAATTTAATTACAAAATCCTCATTTCCAGACTACTGAGGAGCAGCGAACAGCATAAAACCTGATCAGCCTGCGAGTTACTCGCAGGCTGATCTGGTTTTATGTTGTTTGCATAGGTCTTTTCATGGTGTCCTCTATGAGGGAAAGGGTTAAAAAAAGGAAGAGTAAAGGGCCGGAGTTAGAACTCTAGAATGGACCTATAGATTTCAAGTATGGACCTTAGATGTTTCACTTTGAAATAATTATTTCTTATGCGAAGGCTATCACAATGCATCTGTATACCAAATGACAAATATTAACAATACACGAACATCAACATATTAAAATCAAAGAGTTTTCAAATTGCATGTCTACCCTTCCATAAAATACTATGTTCAATTGTTTACTTTTCACGGGTCTTTAAAAGGAATTCTGATAAAAAATACATTTTGACACCTAATGACTTATCACTTATAGAAATGCCTGAAGGAAAAGTCTAGCAAAATGTCACAAGCCTGCCACAAAACATAGACAGTTTCTGCTAATCCTATATGCCGTTTATTTACAGTGGTAAACTATACATAGCGTCTCAGTCACTTACCATAAAAAAAATTGTTTTTTTGGAGATGCATCAGTATTCAGTCGTACATAAATAGCAATATCAAGGCAACTAATTACAGGTTAGGTAAGACCTGAGCGCTCATAAACTACCAGGTAGAACCACCAACATACCATCACTTATTTTAGTCTAATTAAATGTGTTAGTACCATGATGATGTTAACCCCTAGCTGATAAAACAGGAAGATACCATCTAGTCCAGGACTTTTAGATTCTCCTTGTGTTCTACAGCCTCTGCTATCACAGATGCTCCATTTTACCAATTTCATTCCCACTAAATGCAGCTCCTGAAATGACAAAATTAAGTTTCTATTTAGTTTCTTATCCTTTAATAACACCACTTCAGATTCACTGTTTTTTCTGTCCTCATACTGTTTTTGTCTATTTGTTAAATAGACACTTATTTGCAGACATTGTATTAAAATTTGCCTGTGATTTTAATACAAGAATTAATTATAGCAGTTGTTGACAGCATTTTACATAAATTACAGAACAAGTTCTCACAACTTATACTTATCACAATTATAGGTTCTGACAGATGAAGAAAACCCAATGTCTTGACATATAACCATGAAACCTAACTTACATGACCAGGGTTTGAACCCAAAAAGCAATGTTATAATACCACTACATACTACAGGCACAAATTAATTAAAGAAAGATTCAATGGATCTTTTACATATTTTTAAGGAAATGTATTTAATGAATTTATCCATATGTGCCTAATTGGGTTTAAATATCTACATATGACTTGTAAATCTTTCAAAAACATAAAATACATCAAGATAGTTGAAAGTTAAATTTTACTTTTTAATGCCATACAAAACTGGACCTAATTCAAACCTTGCTGTATATCTGACTGCTGTTTCAGACTAATTTACCCTCTATCTCAAATATATTCATTTATACTTCTTTATGACCTTATGAGTAATCATTTACTAAATTTTGGATTTTTCTTTGCAGTACAGGCTGTGTAGCATTTGAGCTACACGATTGTATGAGCAAACAGAGGAGACGCTGATCAGACAAATCCTGGAAGCTGTCAGATCTGGGTCTGCTCTATTTGCCAGTGTGTCTAAATACATCTAGCATGGTTTGTCCTAGTTTCGTGACCCTAAAGGTAAATTTTCGCGCATGCGCAATTGGATTTTAACGCTTTTTAACAAATCATGAAATGAAACCAAAAACAAACTTAAAATACTCAAACAACATTAGAAATTTCAGTTTAAATATCATTCAGTACTTTTTATAACTGACTTTTAAAGGCTACATAATTCTATTTTTGGATGTTCTGCAGTTTCTCCTCAATTCGTTACCCTTGAATTTTCATGGGCTTTTCTACTAAACACACAAAACAAAATGGCTGCCATTGTTTACAATTTGGATTTAAACCGGAAGTGGATATAACAGTTGATTTAATACAATAAAATAATGTCAAATCATTGAAAAATAAAACAAATGAACAACCGTATGCTTAAAAAAATGGTGAAAGCTCAATATAATGGGTAAACGATTACTGGCTGTAACAAAAGGGACTTCCACCAACCTTTAACTTCCTGTGGCCTCCTTGTAGGGCTTTCCCTAGAGCCTTGGCCCCATTGGTTCGCATAAGACAGTCACCAAAGTTGATCACTTCCAGGTTTTGTAACTTTGGCAGTGCCTGCAATACAAGAAGTATGGTGATGAAAAAAGAAAGACATTATACTTCAGTTCAAGAGTTTCATTGTTTTTCCTTAGGGTAATTTGATTAAAATAAACATGTTACAAGGCAAATGACCAGTGGAACAGTTACACATGTATTAAATCATTGACACAAGTTATATTGTATTGTACACTTTGAAGTTTTCTTTTCCAATTTCGATACACAAGTTGTCTCCCTTTTATTATACCTGTTATAATGGACAGAAAAATTCTGATGGCATGGCATCTCACCACACCTTCTTATTACCATGGGTTTAATCAGTATGCTACCTTTAACACTCTTGTTTAAGAACACATTTGATTTCTGAGAAATAATCATTTGTATGTGACTTCAAGTTTAGCAACACTTTCTATACAATATTTTTTACTAACTTCTGGAACACAATTCTTTTTTTAAATAAACAGTGTTATGTTGGGTCTGCTGTAGGTCAATGATGAGATTTAAGCTGTAGTGACACTGACTTAAAACAGATTATGTATGCACAGTTTGTGTAGGTTTCATGTGTAAATGAGTCCATTCGATGGATTGTATAGTCCAATGGATTATACACAGTGGGGTAGAAGCGGGTAGGGTTGTTACTATTTATGGCCATGTCATAAACTGGCACCCAGACAATAACCTCACAATGAACACCGACACAAAGGACCCATTTTGCTGCAGATAAATAAGGGTCCCGAGACTTACTTCCTGTTGGCCAAACCCCATGACCATGACAAGTTATGAAAGTGTTACATCCATCGTTATATCCTACTAGGCTAGAGAGTAAGTGTAAATGAATGGATGAATAATACACTTTCCTCTCTCGCCAATATGTTGGTCAAAATATGATCAAACTAACCAGAACCATCACTAAAGGTGATAAATACCCCTGCATCCCTTATACTTTTAATGTAAAACAGGTGTACAAGGAGAGGATGTCAATTTATGGGACATGACGTAATGAGACTTGACAAGTATGTTTCACATAATTCTTGAAGTATTTACCGCACATTAAGGTCTGCAGTCCATAGTACAACATGTTGAAAAAAATGTAGTTTTTGTGTCAGCTTACTGTTTTTCTTTCCAATTGTATCCATTTTTCTCAATACATATATCGCTAAATTTTTAATTGTATTATCATAATCACTTTTAAATAAATTTCATGAATATTCATATGACTTTATGAATATTAATTTACTAAAGTTTAAATGGTATATGAAACAATGGATTTCTCTTTGCTGTGCAGTTTTTGTAAAATCTTAGCTCAAATATGGTTTGAGCAAACATAGGAGACCCTGACCATACAGCTCCTGGGGAAGTTTGTTAACGAAGAGATAGACAAACAGTCAGATGAATAGAAAGATAGACATCAGCAGGAAAAATATGGAAGGACAGACTGAGAAAGACAGAAGAGCGTGATGTAGATGAATAAAATATACCGTAATGCAGAAACAATTTCCTACAGGAGCTGTCTGATCTTGGTCTCCTCTGTTTGTCAATGCATAAAAACAATTCTATTTGAAGTAAAAGCTTAATATTATATTTTGTTACACTGTTATACATGGAAAGACAAAAGGTGCAGCTATATTGAAACGTTCCCAGGCCTCTGACTTGCATGCATGGCAATCTGCAGAGAGTGATAAATTGTGGCAATTCATGTTGGGAAGACCTATCAACGGATGACTCTGACTGCAATCAGAGTATTTGATTGCTTTGTTTACATTGAACAACCATTTGGATAGCAGCTACGTGCGGCTCTAACATGTTTATGGAAGCCACAAGACAACTTAATTGGCATTTTGAAGACACTTCCAGAAGTGTTGATTGTTAAGCTGTCGGCACACAAATTACACAAAGAGAGAGAGAGTTAATTCAGGATGTTAATGATCTGCATTGCAAAACAATGCCACCAATCAAATAAATAGAAATTGTTAGAAATTTTAAAAAGTGACAATCAAAAAGGGTATTATTTATTATCAGTATTTGTTTTAACTGAATATTTCAATGTTTTGATTATTTCAATTTCATAACTAAGTAATGAACATGAACTTGTTATATGAAATAATTATCATGCTATAGAGAGAATTATAGGCTATGTTGCCTCACCAATAAAATTTACCCTTACCTTACAAAATCATTTGAGTATCCCAAATTTTCTTCCAATGATTTGAAAATAATTGAATATCTCTTAATTTTAACCCTTTCCCTCATAGAGGACACCATGAAAAGACCTATGCGAACAGCATAAAACCAGATCAGCCTGCGAGTAACTCGCAGGCTGATCAGGTTTTATGCTGTTCGCTGCTCCTCATTTAACTGTGGTTTTCTGCAGATCAGGTTTATGTGGTACCTATTGAGTGCGTCAAAATGCGTCTTTATGAGGGAAAGGGTTAAATAGATTATTTTTGCAAATATGAAGCCTGTGCGTTAAATTAAATCTATTAACAAGAATTATTAAATCTTCAATGACACACAAGCATCAAGCAGTTTCTATCATTCTTGTCAATGATAGTTTCTATGTCCAACCTCTACAAAAGTTTCAAATCAAATGGAGCTTTCACTAAATGTCACTAATGCCCCCGCACCCTACAGCACCCAGACTCAATATTAAATAAAATAAATTACAAACTTTATTTTTAAATAAATTAAATAACTGCTTGGTGCAAAACAATTGTAAATACATATAAATAAAAAAAGTTACAATAGTTTTGCATCAAACCCTCATTTTAACATGATTGTTAAATGGAGCACAGTGCATCATTCCTGGTGTAAGCGGTGAAAATTTAAGCACCCATCTACCCATCTTACTCCTCCCCGCCCCCCCCCAATGACCAGGTCAACTACTCAAAAATAGTATCACATATAAAACCATGTGTTCTTTTGTGTCAACCAGATCAGCCACTGACTACCTGCTATACTTGTAACCTGAAATTCACATGACAGAATACCCAGACTGATGCAAAAGAATGCTTCTATAGTTCTTTTGAAATCAAATCCACAAATGCACCTTGTAAGTGTTTATGTACTGTATAACCCTTTCCTCATAGAGGACACCATGAAAAGACCTATGCGAACAGCAGAAAACCAGATCAGCCTGCGAGTAAATCGCAGGCTGATCAGGTTTTATGCTGTTCGCTGCTCCTCAGTGGTCTGGAAATGAGGATCTTGTAATTAAATTTGTTAAGGTTTAACTGCGTTTTCTGCAGATCAGGCTTTATGTGATACCTACTGAGGGCGTCAAAATGAGTCTATATGAGGGAAAGGGATAAGTGTACATGGCATGGGACTCAACACAACAACATGTGTAAATCACTTAGTGAAGTAGGATATAGAACTACTAAAGTACCATAAAGAGGACAATTAATGTTCATATAAAGCCCAATAGCTCTCCAACACTGTATATGCAAGTTCCTACCTTGGCAATGGCTCTGGCCCCTTTTTCTGTGAATGTGTTGTCGTTCAGATTCAGTAGGCGGAGGTTGGGGTTACACGTGAAGGCTTCAGCTAGGGCTGCTATCCCCTCATGGTTGATCCCATTCTGGGGCATCGCCACCTCTTCCAGGGAGCCCATCAACTGTAACAAAGAGTTCAGCATTACTGATTCTACTTTGCAGTATGATCATGAGTGATTTATATAAGCTGCTTTTGTTAGTTGGGTTTAACATCTCACCGACAGTATTTCAGTCATTTCGAGACAATGTCTACTTGAGAGAGATATAGTGCTGCCACACTGCAGTATCACGCCGTGGACAAATGGCAAGATACCACACCCAGTCACATTATCCTGACACCAGGTAAAGCTGTCCTGGAATTGACAGGCATTTAATTTTTTAAATGAACACAAGATATGGAATTTTTAGGACCTGAAAAGGATATTTCCAATGTGGCATATGGCATGGATTTCATAATTTCCTTCAAAAACATTTAGAAACATTGATTATTTAAAGTGACTTCTTTGATATATATCAACATGTCTATGTGCACAGGGCCTCTCCCCTGTCCTTATCACTACTTTCCTTCCTGCACGCAAATCTTATCAGAGGAGCATTTACCTTGAATACTTCCGACAGTGCCTGAGAGCCCTCATTCTCTAGACGACCCCTCCCTGATATAAACACCCGTAGGGCCAGTGGGGTTCCTGCAGCACTGCTGGCCTTGTAACAGTCCATCAGACAACCTGCCAGCATCTGTAACATGAGTAACAGGAAGTGTTGCATCATCACATATACTGTACAGGGTTGAGATTTTGTGAGATTCGCTCTATTTTTTTTTAATTAATTTGCTGTAAATCTCAGTGAAATCTGCTTAAAATAGTGGAAATACCTTTTACAATGTAAACTCATCATATCAAATCTCTCACTTGACACAGACAAGTCTTACTTATTTTGGCTAAATAAAATCTTAATCTCATATTTTTTGACAGTATATCTGGTATACAGAGGAAATGTGTAAACTTTTATACAGAATGATTTCTTACAGCTTCATCTACTGCTGTCTATATGGCAGGGAAAATTAAATGTAAAACACAAAACCTTTCGAGTGCGACCAATCTGTAAAATTGCTAATTAATATGGTAAATCGTAATATATGTAATTCCAGACAGTGGCCATACCTTGCCCCCTGTGGTTCCCAACCCATTGTTATTCAGTCGCAGTTCCTTCAATGTGTAGCATGTCTTACTCTTCAACAGGTCCACAATGCCAGTCACTCCGTTGGGCCCAAAAGCATTGTCACTAAGATCCAGCTCTACCAGCTGGGCACCAGCTTTTATCATGGCTGCCCCAAGATGTTTCTATTTATAAAAACAAAACATGACAATGTCTAAGGCAAAAATGCTTTAAGAATATACATTTCTACCAAGTTATTTCTAGCAACATGTATTAATCAACATGCCAAGGCCAATTTCCAGTCATAATGAAGGATGTACTTAAGACCTTATTCAGCAATTTATGCATTCAAGACACAAAAATCACCCATAATGCATATTTGTGTAATGCAATTTACACAGGGTTACTCTGGAGTTACATGTACCAATCCAAAAAAGGTAAAAAGAAAAAAACCTAAGCCCTACCGCAGCCTGTTGGCATGGGCTCTTTAATTAACAACAGAATGAGATAAGTGGTCAGTGCTTACCAAGGCTGGAGGAATCTCTGTCTTCATCCTGCCAGTAAACATGTCACTCCAGTGGGCTCTCTGTAACAAACAACAGTTAATAACTTTATAGGCAACCCATCGTCACATACCCTCGTTTGTCTTATAACTCTGTTTCACTATGACATCATGCCAAGGGGAAATAAGCAAGCAAACTGTTGTTATAAAGTAGTTATCAATAAAGTTATCAACCAATGAAAAAATGAAAAATTTTCTAAAACATTGGGCTTGGCTCGATCACAGATGCTTTTGGAACTAAAAACTGTACTTTGGCAGATATTTATGCTGAAAACTGAAAACAAATGCATTTTAAACTATATAGACTAAAAATTATTATTGTTAGTATTTAGATTTGTGTGTGATTTTAGTTTGAGTCTGAGATTTGGCCTTGACTAGGTCTATTATATTTGGAACAGTAAAAGCCATTAACAGCAAATGTAACTTTCACTTTGATGTTAAATGGCAATTCTGGCATTGGGAAAATTCAGGTTTGAGGTTCAACATTCACTTGCATCTATAATGTACATAAATATCAATTTATACTGCAAGCTTTTTTTTTTTGTCTGCAAAATACATGTAATACCCTGAGAAAAATATCAAGTATTTTTTCCCATCCTTTAAAATGACATTTTAAATTCTTTGTGTGTATGGTCATAGACATGATCTTTTCAATATCAGTATGACCACTCAACTCAAAACCATATATCAAACTCTTTGTATTACTGTAAGATCTCTACAATTTCAAGTCTCAAGAGACTAAATTACCCAAGCTCTTTTTTCCTTAATCAATTTCACAAAATACTAATTGCAATTATGTCCTATTCAATCTCCAATTCCGGTTATGACAGACTGATGACAGAGCTTAGCTGTAATCCTCTTACATATATCTGCTTCTTAATTACCCCAGTCTTGTGAAGTACATATTGAGCCGTCCCTGATTTACAGGCTAGGCAGATCGTTCTCTAGCCAATCAGCAGGTGATTATATCATCAGATGTGCTGTGTACTGACAGCTGGCTGTAGCCGTGGGAGACTGGGACATCCACAGATGGTACACCATCTTACCCACAGACTTACAGTGGCTTATACAAGCATCTCCTACTTGCTTGTAAGGGAAGTTTAATAACTAAGAGACAAACAGGCAGACTGATGGAAAGAAAGATATCTGCAGGAAAAACATGGAAGGACAGATGGAGAACGACATAAAAGACTGATGTAGACGAATACAATATACTGTCATACAGAAACAATTAACTTGATGCCAAGATAGGTATAGCCACACCCCGAATGTTTGTCGGAGGTTGTTAACCCTTTCCCTCATAGAGGAAACCATGAAAAGACCTATGCGAACAGCAGAAAACCAGATCAGCCTGCGAGAAACTCACAGGCTGATCAGGTTTTATGCTGTTTGCTGCTCCTCAGTGGTCTGGAAATGAGGACTTTATAATTAAATTTGGTAAGGTTTAACTGTGGTTTTCTGCAGATTAGGCTTTATGTGGTACCTACTGAGTGCGTCAAAATGTGTCTATATGAGGGAAAGGGTTAAACTATGGTAACTACTGAAAGCAAGATCCAAGTGCATTTGTTTGTTGGAGGATTGTACAGCTTTTCACTGGTTAAACCGATATACATATTCATTTCGGGGCGTTTTGGCATCATGTTAATTTGCCAAATGCATATAGCTAGGGCCAGAAAGATATACAACACAATACATAGATAAACTGATAGAAATAATGTCTATCGGACAAAAACAGATAACAAGATCAATCATAGACTTAGAAGGATACTGAAATGGAAAGCAAGTGACAGACAGACAGGAAACAACTAACCTCAAACTCTGGGTGTTTACTCAAGGCCTCTGCGATTGCTTCTGCAGCCTCCACTCCAAGTGTGTTGCCCTCCAGTCGCAGGGCAGTCATTGTCTTGCATTGTTCTATGGCTTCTATGATTTCTTTGGCTGTTACATGTAAGAAGACATATCAACACTTGATTCATATCTTGAAAATTATCCCATTTCATGCTGGTATGTATGATTTGCATTCACAGAATGCTTGAAGCATGCCAACAACTTGTATGCATGAATTGTGATGACTGATCATGGTCCATCAAGTGATTATAGGAATTTTATAGTAAATGCAAGCCTCTATTGACATTGAGCAAATGACACAGAATGCTTGAAGCATGCCAACAACTTGTATGCATGACATCAATGAGACTGATGCGCCTAAGGCTTACAACCCCCGAATGTTTGTAAAACATGGCTTTGAGCTGAACAGATTTTGCATACAACACTCATCTTAAACATATAGGGACATGTGCCAACACATGGAATCTAGTGATCCTTGTAACACATACTATGGAATACCTAGTCTATGATAATACATAAGATTCACTGAAATCTATCAGGGAAGAATTTAAAATACATCAAGGGACATCTAAAAACAGGGGGGGGGGGGGAAACCCAATGTTATATAAAAGCCTAACATTCTAAGTGATGACACAATTTCTTTAATCCCTCAGTATTAGGAGGTGTCTGCAGAATTGTAAGCAAACATCAAAGGATAACTAAAGGAGTATCCATTTTATATAACGCGGACAACCTGTCAGAACCCCCAACTCGTTGCGGGGGTATACTTAAGTCAAATACAGACTTCGCGAAGTTCAGACGGCATGTCTGAATTCTTTGGTCTGATAAAAACTTCTTTCAGAATTTCAGACCAGATGACAGGGGGTTTTCAGCAAACTGAAACTAAATATAAGGGGGAAACAACTTTCTTTGCTATTCTTGCTTGTTATGAAATTACATTCCTTATTTCTTGTAATTTAAATGTTAATTTGGCTAAAACTAAACTATTGTATCAATATATATCAATTAAATATGCCTAAAGAAAGACAAAAACTAGATATTTTGCATATTTTCTCATTGTCTTCGGTCTGACAGATTTTCTTTTTCATAATTGTCAGACCGTATGTCCGACAGATTTTTTTGCCCTTCGCAAAGTCTGTTAAATATGCTTGGCAGGGCTATTTCTCACAACATATAATCAAAAATAAATAATTATTCATATAGGAAGCTTCAAACATAGTGCTTTGAAAAAAAAAACACAAACTCACATGCACTTGTATATCTATAATGTGTCTTGTCAGGCATTTGTCCATCCCAACAATTTATCATACATACAATAATGTAACGTTATGTTGAGAGGCCTCTATGGCCATGTGGTTATAACACTTAGCCCCTCATTTCTGTGGGTTCAAATCCTGTCAGGGTCGTTAGGATTTTTTCATGCAAGGCTCAACTCTAAATTTTGAATGCAGAAGAAAACAGTGTCCATCCTGGGATTCAAAATTTAGGGAGGATTCCCCCCCCCACCATAAAAAACACATATTAATCCTTTTGTTTTCAATACAGAGTTTACCATCTCATCTTTTTTTCATTTTGATTAAGCCACGGCCATTCTTCTAACCAAATTGTTTGAAGTACATACTTTTTTTTAGTTTCGACGGACCGGAGTGTTATTCTTTGTTAATTTCTCTCTGGTTTTGTTCAAATTCCGCATATTTATTTTCACTAGCGCTTGTATCGAAAGTAGATGGGATGTTTTGGTTGTCAGGATTGACTAACGCCGTCTTTTCAGAAGATTTAATAAAGAAATGGGTAATTCTTCGCTTAGACATTTCATCTGCACGACTGATAATAGATTTGTTAATTCAGATATTTTAAACGAAAAACATTTACTGAATTACAGAGCTCATACAAAGACCTATTAAACATCATAGGTCTTTGGCCCATAACATTATTCGCAACATTATTTTTGTTTGTTTATATTTTGATGACTTATTCTAACCGGTGCCCAGTGTACATATAAACAAATACCATGATAAATAAAGTAAAAGTAAAAAAAGTAAATGCATTTTACAGTCTAAGTTTCATGCCTTGGGCACGTTCACCGACTTTACAGCTTTTACCCCTGGTCATCGGGCTACTTGTATCTATCTATCTATCTATCTGGGGAGTCTTTCACTCCGCTTATGGCAGCCCACACCATGGCGCCACGGAATTATACCGCCCTCTCAGGTACCCATTTACACCTGGGTGAAGCGAAACAATGCGGGATAAATTTCTTGTTCAAGGAAATTGGCAGCGTCCTTGGCAGGACTCCAACCCGGGACCCCCTCGATCCCGAAGCGCGTGTCCTACCACTGGACCACTGCACCCCACACTAAATAAACACGGTGGAATCAATATACTGGTGACAATTTGCGGTCAAAAAGTGCTTGGTGATATGCATTTTTTTTTTTTCATTGTTGGGACATTACGCTGGATTTTCGCACACATGATTGTAATTCATGTGGGATCTCAGGGATGGCGAAATCCATTGTCAGAGTTGTACATTTGCCGGCACGGACAAGTTAATTTTCACTGTTGACTTGTCCATGGACAACCAAAAATCCGAAACCGTAGCAAAAATTTAAATACCAAACTCTTGCCTAAATTAATTTATTGAAAGTTATAAAAGTTAATAAATATTTTATAATTATTTTACACAATAATAAAAATTTTAATACCAATAGTTTTTTCAAAAAATACGGATAAGTAGTGTTTTGCTACAGACAAGCGAAATCTTAATTTTGGTTGTCCGTGGACAAGTAAAATAAAATGAGATTTCGCCACCCCTGGATCTTTGAAAAATATGCGTGAATCCCTCAATCGTGCTTCCTAGGATAGACAATGGAAAAAACCTAGAAGTAGAAAATTTACTTGTTCAGATAAAACTTGTAGTTGCCTCAATAACCTTTTATCATCAGGGGTTTTCTTAAGTGGATGCCCACTTGCCCACACCGGGTTAAATTCACTGCGGGCAAGAGATTTTTCAAAGAAGATAGCCCAGCGGGCAAGTTTATTTACGTAAATGAAATCTTTTGGGTTTTTTTATTTTCTATAATATATCAACAGTAAAATGCTTGCAAACTGTCATTGATACATATTAAGTAAAATCCACCTTAATATGCACATATTTAGTTTTAAACATTAACAAACACCAACTAACTTCAAGATCGGGCAACCTGTTTTCACTTGGGGGCTAGTAGATGTTCAAAGTAACTTGCCCCCTGGACAAGTGAAAGTCAAATCCTTGAGTAAACCTCTGAACATAACTGTTTTCTCAGAGTTTTGAGAAATTGCACCTTTGGCCTTGTCATAGCAAAGCCATAAAATTCAGACTCCTATTCTGAATACTCATTTCTGTTAATATAGATAGATATGCTGTTGTTTTTTCTGGTCAGTTGACTGATAAACAAGATTTTATTTATTTTCTTGTTCCTCTCAACACAGAACCTGCCACAGACTTCACTGCAGATGGGGAGGATAAAGTTCAGCTTGTCTACAGTCTAATGATGTCTACCAGATGGTTGATACAGCCACCACCAGCCCATGTCATGAGGAGATGGAAAGTGATGCAGATGAGGAGGAGACAAGACATAGCAAAATAAAGCTACAGATGAATTTATATTTGATGTGAATATGCAGTGTCCTACAAAATGTAACATGATAAATAAAAGTGAAATCAAGAAAATGAATTGTTGCTCTTGCTATATTTTTCAAAAATGAGATATTAAAAGTTTGGGGCTACCATTATTTGCCAGGGATTTTCTAAGAAGGTAGTCCCCTGGGCTACCAGCAGAAAATGGTTAAGGACAAGGCCAGACAGCTGATAAGACTTTGAGTCAACTGGAAATTCACCCCATACTTTTTACAGAAAATAATTCACTTATAGGCTACCCACTGAATCAGGGAAAAATAAATTGATTTGCCTAATATGGCAGTACATTACAGAAGACCATACAATACCATCTCTGTACAGGGTTTTCCTTAACCCTTTCCCTCATAGAGGATACCATGAAAAGACCTATGCGAACAGCATAAAACCAGATCAGCCTGCGAGTAACTCGCAGGCTGATCAGGTTTTATGCTGTTCGCTGCTCCTCAGTGGTCTGGTAATGAGGATTTTACAATTAAATTTGGTTAGGTTTGAGTTTGGCTTTCTGCAGATCAGGCTTTATGTGGTACCCATTGAGTGCGTCAAAATGAGTCTATATGAGGGAAAGGGTTAAGAATTAAGAGTGGAAGGCTAATTTCAAATTGTAGGAGGCAGGGGAGTCTGACAGTGTTCCCAATCACGCAAAATGTTGCAAGATTCATGTATACAAATTCTTTTTCACACAAGTTTTAACTTTTGCATGCAAGACAGCACATACGAAAATTCCAATGACAAAAAACTGTCTGTCGAAGGCCAAAAATATATCTGGGAAATTTATGCAAAGAATGAACGTGCTTTGATTGGCTATCGGAATGTACATAGACATGGTTTACAATATTTTACTGTAAGCATCAAAATGAAGATGTGTAAATGCATGATAACTCTCCTACTCCATCCTCACATGAATCTGTCTATGTAAAACATGGCACGATCTATGATTGCACAGTTTGGATTGAGTGGCAAAAAGAATGATTTATAAATGTCATGACAGGTCCCCCAAAGAATCATAAAAAAATGATCATCTAAAAAAAAATTGGTGCTCTGATTCAGTAATCGGGAAAGAATTTTTATCAATGGGACAATAGCCCTTTCTGCGGCAAAATCGATGTGACAATTTCAAAATAAATGTGAAATTTTCAAAATCAAATTTAACATTTTATGAAACGACTACAACTTGCTTTTTTAAAGTGAGTCTAAAATGCATAATATTAACAATAAACTCAAACCATGATATGATTGAAAATTGATTTACAAACTAATATTTTAAAAAAAAAACAAAAGACTATAGACACCATACAAATATTATTGGCAATTCTGTCCTGAAAAAAATTCATTTGGCCATCCAATTGATCAAAATTAAAAATATGAACTAATGTAATGATTCAATAATTTAATTTGACTTTCATCATTTAACTAGAAAAAAAAAAAAAATTTTTTGGTCACTGTCAACTGATCTCTTTCAACTATTCTTAATTAATTAAACATCTACTAGCCATATAGTTTTTTCCTCCAAGATAAAAAGTTGAGTAAAGCTAGATGAACAAATATTTCTATTCCACACATCCAAAAAAAAAAAAAAAAAGATCGCTGATGTCATAATGCAACAGTTGTAAGACACAACAGGTAATGTCCAAGTGTATTTCCTAATCCAAACACTCTAACAATAACCTAACACGAAACTCGCTTTAAAGCAGAGGAACAGATAAGAAATGGTTTCAATTGAGTGACCACTTCCTGTTTTCGTACTATTTGAGTGAAACACGTTTCTTATGAGTACTTTTTACAGTAAATATTTTAACTTTTTGAGTGAAACTTTTTCTTACCTTAAAAAGGTGGCTTAATCTACAATACCTGAGAATGATATTTTGGTTTCTTGTAAGGGATGGTTTCCTAGAACTTGATTTTCTACCTCGAAGTGACATTTTGTTTTTCTCGTCAGAAGGTAAAGATAATAAGGTCTAATTCACGAGACAAGTGTGGCATAATTGAAACAAGAGGGCCAAGATGGCCCTGTGTCGCTCACCTGATTATGATGGCTGTGTTAGGCAAAATGACAAAAAATCTGGCATCTAAAGTGTTTTTCTAACATTTGACTAAGTGGCCTACATTTTGATCCTACCTGAAATTGCACTCAACTGGGAATTCATGCAGTCATCATTCATATCAAGTTTAATGAAGACTGGGAAAAAAAATGTAGGCCTCTAGTGTGTTCACAAGATTTTTCTAAAATTTGCCCTGGTGACCTACTTTTTGACTCTATCCCTTCTCAAAAAAAAACACACTTTTTACCAAAACGCACTTAAAACGCACTTTAAACGCAGTTTAAGTGTGTTTTTCCTGCGTTTTTTCACAAGTGCTTTTTTTTGGCAGAAGTGTATTTTTCCTGCATCTTTGAGAATAGAAGTGTATTTTAAATGTACCTTTTTGCCAATAAGTGTGTTTTTGTTTCCAAAAGTGCGTTTAAAGTGTATCTTTTGCTGCAAAAGTGTTTCTTTTTAGATTTCTTTTTTTTTAATAAGTGCGTTTTAAGTGTATCTTTTGTGAAAAAGTTCGTCTTTTAGTTTCAGTTTATTTTCTGACTTTAAGTGTATCTTTTGTAAAAAGTTTGTTTTTGTTTCAGTTTATTTTCTGACCATCAGTAAGTGCGTTTTAAGTGTATCTTTTGTGAAAAGTGCATCTTTAATTTTTTTTTTTTTTTTTTTACTTTTTTTTTTTTATTTTTTTTTATTTTTTTTATTATTTTTAGATTCTTCCCTTCTGGTAGTGTTCTTATAAAATCAGTACTGAATTTTTTGAAGTTATTTTTGAAGATCGGACATTTATGAAATTATATATTTTCAGATTTTCCAAGTAAAACAGTTATATAGATTACAATATGAGCATATACCTTTAAAACCAGAAATATCTGTCACAGGTTCAATACTTGATATCTATAAAATTTTTAAGCTGTTTTTTAAAGAGAGAAAAAAAAAGTAAAAGTAATTTGTGTTTGTATCAGATCTTGTTAGAATCATACTTTACCTCAATCTATTCTTAAAATAAAATTAACATGTCCTAAAAAATGCTATTAAACTTCACAAATCATTAAAAATGCAGACCAAATCAGGCTTATATACTTTATACTTAATAAAATAAATGTCTAATCATAAATTCACCAACAGTTTCCCTAATGAGTTTCTTCAAGTTAAAAGTCTTTTTTTTTTTTTTTTTTTTTTTTTTGGCTTGCTTGTGTACAGTACAGAACATGTGTGTTTACACAGGCTGAACTGTCAACTTCCTGTCTTCCAGACACGCTGTCTGCACAGTCATGTGATCAATTTCATTGGCTCTTATGACATCACATTGTTTAAAAATGGCTGCTAAAAACAATTGATTAGTGAAAATGGACAATATGAATTAGAATTACCGTAGGACCCTGGTATGTGTTTATGAAAACAATCATCTTTTTCAGATATATATAAATAATTGGAAACTTCAATTAAAATTGTGATATACTAAGAAATATAGAAAACATTTGGTTTTAAACTTTGGATCTGCTATGATCGATTTTATTTATCCTTTACACAGGTGTTCTAAACAATGTAAGTTAGCAAAAGTGACAAAAAAGTTTGGACCCCTGGTCATGATAAATGTCTTTAATGGTCATTTTTTGAGAAACATGTTGGGTTTTAATTTGCTAAAATATATCTGAATTTAAATTAAGCATCAGAATGGATTAAAATTCATCATAACTCTTCAGTAAGTCAAACTTGAGACAGAAATAACTGATGTAAAGCGAGAAAGTCCATTGGATAAAACTGAACACGTGATCGAGGTGCGTCATTACAATTTGAACTGTGAACCCGCCATGAACCGTAAAATGTAAACATAAACAAAATCATGGTTGATTGCTCAACGTGTTTGCTGTATTAATTTAAACGTTTACAGTCATATGTATAAAGAAAATAGAGATCAGCAATTAACCTACGTTGTGAAGTCAAATTCCAAGGGAAACTATACAGAGCTCTAACATTTACAAGATCGGTAAGTAAGTAATTTATTACGTAGATTGATCATATTCTGCTTCATAATGAAGTCTAATACACATGTGTAATACATAAGTATATACTTTGATCATCATTGATAGTTTTCAGCTTCATAAGTCCAATACACATTTATATTTATAATACATAAATATATACTTTGCCTCGATAACTAAGGATAAAAACAATAACAAAACTGCAGACATTTTTTTGATTTACAAAAGCTACAAATTTGTGAATTTTATTTCAGAATTCCTAAAGAAAGATGTGTAACAAGTGATGCAAGTCCAGCTTAACATGTACACTCTTGGACTCTTGGCTTATAGCCTTCTGAAGCAGGTATATATGTAATTCCTCATTATGACTCCATCTTTTATTTTGAAGTTAATCAAATCAACCTGATGAAATTTTATGTCAGCTTATAAATTATGTTTCTACCTATTGTGATAGATGACTGACATTTATTGTCCAAATCATACAATTTCAAATCAACCTGATGAAATTTTATGTCAGCTTATAAATTATTTTCTGAAAATGATTGACTAATGGTGATTATTTGACATTGCATGAGGGTTGTGTTTTTTGTTGTTGTTTTTTATCCATTTACAAAACAATTGTGCATTGATTCTCTTGCCTATAAGACGAGTTTCTAGCTATAATGAGCCATCATTGACTGTTTTGTTTTTTATGTTTATTTCTTGATTTCAGATAAACTGTCCTGTAAGATAACTTAAAAGGAATGACCTCTCAAACAACATGAGTCCCGCTGCCACATCACAGATGACGTAAGAGCAGCCGCCCCTGCTACAGACCATGTAACAATGGTACACCATGACACAGCAGCCCCTGTTGCAGATCACATCACAGAAGCCCCTGTTGAAAACCTCATCACTACAGCCCTTGTTACAAGCCATATTACACCTGCACCCCTGTCACAGACTAGTACACTGCTATTTGAGGTAAAAAGCAAGGAGGTCATCATAAATTCCTTGAATTTTAATTTTCCAAGATTTAAATATCTGTGTATTTGTTTTCTTTTTCTCTTTGACTCGCTATCATAGTCAAGGTCATCAGCGTCTCCTAGCACTATAACCATAGCTCATTATTAGAAAATTGTTTGAAGTATTAGAATGAAACTAAATTAAGGTCACTGGTCCACCATCTCTCCTTTTCTGAATGCTGGCTACTTCTTCCATAATTAAAAACTGTCAAATGAATTCATCTGAAAGCAGACACCATTAGTGTTACTGCTAGTAATTGATCAGTATGTTGCAGAAGAGAATACATGATCTTGAGTCATAGGTAGTACATAAATATTCATAAAGTGTACGTATTTGAGTCCAGATTATTTTGTAACATTCTTTTGACTACCCTATGGGTATGATTGATTAAATAGACTTGATTACAATATTCAAACAATATTTGCAAGTACATGCACATTACTTGATTTGACATGTTACTTTAGTGGCATGTGTCTGTTTGATCCATTTTTGAACAGATGAAAGCTGACTACAACAGATTCTATCATCCATCAACAAATGAAAAGGGGTTACTGGAAGTGAAGATCTGTACAGTGTCCATACTTTATGTAAGTACTTGTTGCATACATACTTCATCAACATAAATAACTAGAATGTCCCATAGTGTGCTTCTGTGTATGCTTAGGTTTTATCCATTTTTTTTATGCCTATAACTCATATGCAGGTGTGTGTGTGTTGGGGGGGGGGTCTTTAGATTTTAAGTCTCTGTGTCCGTCTATCACACCTCAGGTTTGCCTTTGCTTTTTTTTTTTTTTTTAAGATGGTATCACATCTTCATGAAATTTTTTACAAATGAACATCTTGATATGAACTATTTAATTTTCAAATGCTTTTGGCTGTGACATATATTAAACAGTTGAATGAACATGGTGAAATAAGTTTTCCTGCTTCAGGTTTAACTTTGTGTTTAAGCTTCTTTTTTTTTTTTTTCGATGTAGATGAATTCACATCATCATGAAACTTGATACAAAATGTACATCAAGATAATAAGCTTTTAAATACACAGGCAAATACTATGTTGTGACCAACATTATGCAAGCGTGGCATCAATGTTGCAGAGACACATTTTCTTGTTGTCAAATGAATTTTTGTTTGTTGAAATTTAAGAAACCTGATCATATTATATGTGTTAGACAAATATACTACTTATCTTTTGAGCTAATGTAAGCTTTTCCTTATCCTTCAGGACTGACTGTCAGAAGCAGTACAATATGAGCATCGACTACCCAAGGCTACTTCAAAACTTGAAATATAAGTAGATGGTGAGATTGGGAAATGCAGAAACCAGGAACTGTAACTTTTACCGAGACCAATTTTTGAATTAGCATGTCTGTTTCAAAGAAAAAGTCTTTAATGTAGCTTATTTCTCAAAGACTTTAAAAGGTATCAACACAAAACTTAGAATACTTTATTATCATGACAAGGTGCAGTTTTTAACCAATGGGCATTATTCTGCAAGCTATATTTTCTGAGTTACGCCCCTTTTAAACTAAGAATTTAGGTCAGAATTGCTTAATAAGTAGGAAGTCTTGAAATTTTTATGCCCCTTTTTAACTTAGAAATTTTATTGAAATTGTATGTTCAAAGCAATTACATTTCTTCTACACTGTGTAATTTTTTTTTCTTTTTTACTCTTTACACCTTATGGTCTTCTTACTTGAAATCGCAAATATGGGCCTCTTTTGTTGACATGTAAAACAGACAAGCATTTGTGCCACTCTGCTAAGCTCTAGTTTGATATTACAAT
>CM037777.1:57286207-57336207 GCA_021229015.1 Solen grandis
TAATAGGGGTCGATTAATTTTTACTATATTTGTAGTTTTAGTTTGATGCGCCAAAACGTCCATTGTCATCATTTGTGGTGCCTTTTTACACACATTAACTGATTCATCGATATTTACTAATGACCCCACCAATTTGAATAGTTTTCAAAAACATTGACACCGTCAACATGAACAGTAACAGACTAGAAACAAACAAAATCTAACACAGAAAATAGAAAAATAAATAATAGTTTGTATGTTTCACTTTCATGTGATAATATACTTAACACAACAACGCCACAACAAAAATACAAAAAAACAACAACAAACAAACGGCCAGATATTGTGACTTATCGCTTTAAAGGTCTAAACTAGTCTAAATACACGAGTATATTGCTTTATGTATTTTAATCTTTAATCTTCTAAGTATAACATCCATTCTCCTATTTTCTTTCACTATTACAAGTTGTTGCATTTTTGTATCCTAAATCCATAATACATGTGCCTTAGCAAAACAAAACAATTAAGTTATACCTAGCGCTCTAAAATCGGTTTGAAATTCTTGATACGTGATTTAATTGATGAATTAATGTCTGTCATATCGCTTATGATCGGCAAATGGGTCTTGTTTCAACCTCTCTGTTATGTGTACCTTGTCCCCAGGCAGGGTAATGCTGCACGTAGTACGCCATGGCATACAGGAAGTAGCCGAGGTGGAAGTGATGGTCGTTGTAGTAGGGGAACCCGTAGTCCGTGCCGAAGTTGATGTCGGGGCTGTTGGTGGCCCTTAAGAAAAGGCCGCCCCACACCTCGTCATAATGGAACTTCCACATGTCCTGAAGGGTGTCTGGAATACAGAGTGGCCTCTGGTAAACGGACAGTAAAATTAGAATAAAACAATTGCCGTGTAGTCATGTAGTGATATATAACGCGCCCTCAAATACGATTCTTTAAGGAGATTCCATTGAGATTCATATACACGTGTAATATTCATATTGCAATAGCAAAACAACACACACACACACACACACACACACACACACACATATATATATATACACACACACAAACATTAGTATTTCAACAATGTTGAGGGGCCGCCGTGGCCGAGCGGTTAAAGTCGTGGACTACAAATCTCTCAGCCCCTCACCGCTGTGGGTTCAAATCCCGGTAGGGACTTCGGATTTATCATGTGAGGAAGCCTTCCAGCTGGCTTGCGGTAGGTCGGTGGTTCTACCCGGGTACCTCTGTGTACTCGGGGTCTTCCTCCACCTGTAATTAGCTGGACGTCGCTATATGATTGAAATACTATCGCAGCGACGGTAAACAACAACAACAACAACAACAACAACAACAACAACAACAACAACAACAACAACAACACAACAACAACAACAACAACAACAACAACAACAACAACAACAACAACAACAACAACAACAACAACAACAACAACAACAACAACAACAACAACAACAACAACAACGTTGAACGTTCGTCAACGTGTCTGATATAACTAAAACAGGCTTATGACGATGCAAGTGCTTAAGATTTCTGAACAATAACCACACCCGTCCGAAACCCTGACTGTACGCACCCTGTATCCGGAGCCACCTGTCCAGACAGCCCCTGATAGAGGTGTCAAGAGCCGCGTGGTGTGGCGTGTTAAAGGTCCGAGAGATACTGGCCAAGCGGGCCGCCATGCCGATAGCCTTCCCCACGTTGTAACTGTCCGACTGTCCGCAGATAGTGTCCAGGTAACTGTTCTTCGCGTCGCGGTCAATCGCAGCCAGGATGTCCTTGGAGAAAGATAAGAACATTAAGTTACAGATGATGTATGTTCATGATTATAATCAGTTAAGTCATTTCGACCTACATAAACTAAATACTTGTGACACACGCACGTGCACAGTGCAGTCCAGTCAAGATGGAACAAAACAAAGGGTCGAACGGCATGAGCGTGTTATACGAAGAAAACCTCGGTCCCGTCCGAATTTGTACATTTTTAAACTAATAAAAAGATGTGGTGGGAACGAATTATTCAATTTAACGAACCATTGTCCCTAGAACAAAATAACAGCTGATTAATGTTGCGCTCGAACATCACCTACAATATTTAGTGCTTAAAAAGTTATTGTTTTTACAAAGGAATGACATATTTTTAAATATATATTTAAGTAAATGATTAAGTTGACAAAAATTAATTTACTGCAAGCAATAGTTGTTAGGATATGAAATATTTTGGTATTATATTGGAATACGACAATGATAAAATACTTAGGATTTAGGTGTTACTTAGAGCTTAGTAGCTGAAAGTTAGAAAGGCGTTTGACTTACAACAGATCACTATTACCTGTCTCTGTGACGGAGTCAGCCGGGCAACCTGTGTAGGGTCAGGCATCATGGAGGCACGTGGCATCTCCATTTTGATATCCCAGTCACTTCCGGCAAAACCTTGGAAACCGAATGGCGTCATTTCCATATGTCCACTGTAGTCATTTTTCATAGAAAGGACCTAGGGCAATGCTAATGTATTAGTAATTATCGCTATTAATGTTTTAGATAAATTAATTTTTATCTGTTTCATTATAGATTAATTATACGGTCAACAATTACAAACATAAAACAACAACAAACAAAAAACAACAACAACAACAAACAACAACAACAATGAATCCATTGGATTTCCTATTCTGAATATTGTGACATATTCACAACTCGAAATTTGAATCCAAGCGACTGTCACAACTGTTTCATTTTGAGAATTGTACAAGTCCACGGTGTATCTAAGGTCTTTAAACTAAAATAATACTATCTTAGATTTTTCAAGCTTTTTCATTTTATTTTCCCTTATAATGTCATACAGCACACGGTATCCTATCAGGATAATAGGAAGCCAAACTCTTCCAAAGTATTCCTGTGTAAGCTTATATCAAGCCACATGCCAGATCAACTGCTTTAAACTATTCCAATATGATTTAAATATTTTTCCAATGGTGGGGATCGAAGTTTTTGGGCAAACTTACATGGTGTGGCATCATCAGCATCAGCAGCTGGCTGCTGGGGGAGGAGGCATGCTGGTTGTCCGGGTGCCAGTGGAAGACAGCATGGGCGGAATCACTGGACTCGCTCACACAGTAAGACGCCGTGGGCTTGTAGGAGTAAACCCCAGCATAGCCATCATACACCGTGTCGTTGGAGTGGTCTCCCCTTGGTCCCGAGCCCGGTTACGATATATTAAAAATATCTTTATTTGAGGTAATTGTCATGAAACATTCTAGAACGGTATAATAATGACTCATTGTAAAAGTAATAATGATAATAAACAAAGTCAAAGTATTATTAGTAACTATAAAATATAATACATAATACTATATGCTTACATAGGACACCATAGAAATAACCAGGGAGCACTTAAAGTATTAACACTATTTCATATCAGATTTACCAATATAAGCTAGCTGAACGATGCCATTATATTTTCCGCCGGAAGTTGGTTCAAACGAGATTGTGTTGGTTGATTGGTGGACATGCGGAGTGACGTCAAGACTGAAATACATGACGAACTTCCGGGTTTGTCCAGGAAACTCATTGCCCTGCTCGTTTAGTTCCAAAATGAATTTCCTACTCGGAGATATCGGAACGCTGGAGTGATGTGTTGGTGATGGCGTATTATCTGTAATTCAGAAACATCTACAAAAATTTTTAATGGGTCCCTCGCAAGTTTTGGAGGAATCAGAAAGCCATTGTGTCTTGTACTTTATAGATTGAAGTTTTAGACATAGTTATATAGAATAATTATAAAATTAGTATGATAAATTATAACAACACGAGGGCTTATATCGGCGCAATAACTGTATTACAAAAACCATTATCCTCACCTTGACCAAAAATGTCCCTCATAATATACTACTCAACCTTTGCTAATCACCACCAGCTATTTTCCCATAGAGTCGCATGAAAACACACGCTAACTGTAATGCTATGTACCTGAAAGGAAAGCGTTAGCTGACCATCATTTTTACGCAAAGTTTTTGTCAAAACAATAGACAAGAGACTCAAAAATGAGTTACAACGATTTGGCCAATTCCTGTCATTATTTGGCAAAATTCACAAAAGTGTGTTTTTTGCAAGAAATGGCATTTTATAAATTGAAGTTAAATTTTGTGATTAATACAGAAAAAATGACAAGGAACAGGCCAACATTATCACAAATATCTTAAAAGTATTCCATTTAGAAAACAAGAATATTTGAATAATTAAAGTTCTGAATTTAGCTGTCTTTAAATTTTAAGGTGTTTTCTCAAAATTCGCACTTTCTAATTTTGATTAATTCCCAGTATTGAGGATCCGAAAGGCTTATTTTTTGTAACTAGTAGTAAGTTTGGTACATAAACAATACTTCTGCATAGAAGCAAGATTTGTTTTAATGTAAAATTTAATGTAGCAAACCTCTAAAGTCGCTTGTCTAAGTATGTAACTATACGGGACAATAGCGGGTGGTGCTTAACAAAAGTTGAGTACATGTAGTATATTATTGAAACGGTAAACATGTGCCCCGATAATGTGTATTTTTAATCATAATCCAAACTATAATTAAAGGACAAACGATAACGGGTATGGGTGGTAACACGATGTACAGACAGACATACGCACGTGTGACGACAGTGGGTTGTGTAACGTGTGGGTGAGAGGTTGTGGCAAATGCGTTCCCACCGCCGTAGTTTACACTATGTCCGGAGCCACAGACAAGTTCTAGGGGATGCTGAATCCATTGACCATAGGGTAGCACTATCCAGCCGATCACATTGATGGCAAACCTAATGACACATGTAGAATATAAACTCAAAACCTTTGTGTTTTGTGTATGACTGTTTGTGTGCGCCCCGTGCGCGTACAGGGGAGCAGGTATGTCATGTTTGGGTGAATGACGTTCCTAATATATAAATGTAATTAAATAAGAAAATAATTGTACTTTATGTTCAAAACAGTACCTTTTTCATTCTTGACGTTTTAAATAGTACACGTAACGTTGTTTTTTTTAACATTACTGTTACGTTTATCATGGTGACGTCGTTTCCGTTATATGTGTTTAATCTTTTTTATTATTCTGATAAAAGCGTTAGCCGAAACGTTAAAGTTAAAACAATAATAAATTTTTCCAGCGTGTTGTCGTTGATTTTCCCACATAATATATAAGTGTGAAAGTTAAAATAAAATGGCACCCCTGTCTCGCATTCTGATATTTTCTTGTCTACCAATTATCACATTATTTTCTTTTTAATTAGCGAGCAGTAAAGTCTTACAGCGGATTTGAATTATCTCCCAAAAGAGATTACCTAAATATGTAAAGAAAATTGATATTTTCGTCTGATAAAACCTAATTAAACATATGATATCGTACTTAACATTGGCCGCGCCGACGTTTTTCCTGATTGTGACCAGGTTCCCGTGTCTGGTGCATGTGGTGGGGTCACAGTTGTACATGGGTGGAGGAATGGGCCAGCTGTCCGCGGGGTGCAGGGCGTACTGAACCTGGGAACATACGGATTTACTGGGTACGTTATAGCATTAGCAAATCGACATGACCAGTTTGACATTTTAATGTAGAACCCACTGGCATTAGATTCGCAGAATTGCCATTTTCATTTGAATCTTGATTATCAAAAATATGTACGACATGAACGGAATCTGACATCACCTGCATGATTACGAGGTCGTAACTTTGTACAGATGTATGCTGCCATCATTATCGCCGGTATTTTATGCACGGTTCGATCTGTTTTGATTTGTTTTACGTCATCCAATCAGAATCGCCGAAAATAACAATTCGGAAATTGATAGTATAGCAGACTTATAAAAATGTACAAATTGTTGACATTTTGCATTATTACTTAAGGTTGCCTTTTGAAAATAATTCATTATTTCATGCGTTTGATTGAATATCTGACTTATCGAACTGTACATAGCATATAATGGTAGCGTACATCTGTACAAAGTAACGACCTCCGTAATCATGTGATGTCAGGTTCCCTTCAATATACAGTAGAGAGGGACAACAGATCGTAATCGACATTTCAACGAATTTTGCAATTCTGCAGTTTTAGTGCCAGTGGGTCAACCAGAGCAAGAAAATTGATTAAAACCATTCATTTTGTCGTTTAGGTAAAGAAAGAAACGTTATTTTTTTTATTTCTATCCCGAGCTATACTTATTTTCTTTTTTCTTTGAAATTCATGACCGGTCCTATTTTTTCAACAATCAACAAAACTGAATATATAAAATCGTCTCTATAGTGACACGGTAATTCCTCGAACTGTCATGAACCGGTAACGTAAGTATATGTTTGACTTTTTGAACATGGTTGCTTGCAACGCTGTTCTAAGGAAGCACACATTTTGAAACGGACAACAATTCGGGGCTAATTTATATTTATAGATTTCCCTCTTTTTTACTACACAAAGAAATAAGTCCAAAATTTGTTTCCTATCTTAACTCTAAATGCTGACAATTTTCATGTTTATTTTATAACGATAACGTTATGGATGTCGAAATTTAATAAAAATGTGTTAAAAATCGATGCTTGAGATACAGTGTTTAATAAACTATAACGAAAAAAATAATACGCAGGAGGTAAATTCGCAAATCATGCGGAGATGTTTCGAAAAATAGCCAACACTGTATATAGTTTAAAAAGAATCATAATGACGTCATAAAATCAAAGCAAGTCTAACCAGCATGACAAAGGTTGTAGGTTCGAGACCTAGCGAAGCATTTTTTTTTAAAAATTTCTTTTGCAATATAAGACACATATTTTTTTATAATAAAAATCATTAATTTGACATCATTATATTAAAAACCCTGCTCTCTCAGCGCTATCGGCACTTTGATTTAAATGTGAATAGCATTTTGTCCTAAATAATAAAATTATCAAAAATGTAGTTATTATAATAATATATGCCAGATGGTCACATGTTGGCCCTATAGCATAAATGTGTAATATATATCCATGCATAACACTCTTAATGTTTAATTCCAACACCAACGCAATCTTTCGGATGACACAAATATACCGATGTAAAGTGACACTGAAAAGTACGATGTAGCCATACCTTATCGATGCCATCAACTGGGTTGCCCGCTAAGTCGACCGTAATTTCTACCATGTTGGAGGCATCACATGCTGCATGTACTGCAATGTCCCCGGCAGACCGCTTCTTCTTCTTGCCGCTGCTGCTGCAGCTGGTACGGAAAGGGTGACCCACCCAGTCCGATGGCTGAATGTAGTGGCCAATGTAGTTGATGGCATACAGCATTGTGCCTGACAACAGATGGACAGGGTTTAATTAAAAATCAGTGAATATTTAAATGTGTACTACACACACGTAAATGCCAATAGCTATATACACGTGAACCTGCCAGGCTATATCACAACCCTAAAATCAACGGAGATAAAGAAAATGAAAGAATTATTGATTGGATTAATGAATGAAAAAATATAGTTAGGAATAAATAATGTTATTCATGTGCATATATTCGGCATATTACCAGATGCGCCATGCTTAGTAATTTCCACTGTTTTCCCCTCGTCTTTTAGAACACAAGTGGCACTGTCACAGTTTCTCATCGGATGGCTGGTCGGGTAGGCGCCCTCGGAGTTGGCCGCATACTGAATCTTCGTGACGTCCTTGATGGGGCGGGTGTTGTGCAGCAGGATGGTCAACGTGTCGCCATCACATCGAGCTTCTGTGTAACCTCTGGACCCGTCACTACCTGGTATAGAAACATATCGTCATCAAGTTCATCATCATTGTCATAATCCGTTTCTTCTTCTCTATTTTCGTGGTCACCGACATCGTTGCCGTCGGGTCATTAGCATCAGCAGCATTATCATCATCGTCGTCGTCACCAGCGACACTATCTTATAATTCTGATAAATCGTCTTTTATCTAAATCTGCTCTCTACAATAAAATGCGATGACACTCCAGCCATTGCATTTTGATTACCGGTGAAACAGTGACGTATACTGGCGCATAGTGTCGTGACTTTGTATAGTATAGTGTACAGTGACTTCAAATGATTAAAGAAACCATATGACAAGGAGAAGGTTTCTCTACATTACTTGCAGGTTCCATAGGGCAGTCGAACGTGTGTTGTTCACCGTTGATGGTACTCAGGCAGTACGGATGTATAATCGGGTTTGCATTGTTGAATTTGTGGGTCAGCAGGATCGATCCGCGGACCAGTGGTACCTGAATGTATTAAAGAACATAATCATATCATTTCCTTTTCGTGGTAATGTAACCAGCAACGAAATAATCATATGAATACGTTGTGCAAATGTTTTGTTGGCGCCTGTGTCTATTCGGCACATTGTCATAAGTCAGAACAAAACGGAATTAACTGTTTTGGCACCTAGACTCCTGTCACAAACGTATTAAAATCGAGGGTCGATGTTTAAAAGAAATGCAGTCACAAAATAAAGTAGATATATCTGAGACAGGCTTAATTTAATGCCTCATCATATACACGTCAAGAACATAACATATTCTAAATAATAAGAAATTGTGTTCTACTTCTACAAACATCTTTTTGTCATATTTAAAAAAATAAAAAATAAAATGTACATTTCGGGGTTTAATTTATTACCTCACGTTTGCTAAAGAGCAGCAGCATGTTTGCAGTTTCTTCGTACCATATACTAGCATAATCACCCATATTTGTAACTTTGTATCTTTAAGACATGTTCCTCGATCAGTCAACTAGAGTGGTTTTCCTAAATATAAATAAAGGGCTCATTTCATGTCATGTACCTCCATCGAGCCGCCGTTTCCAGAGAACTGAAAGTTGGCATACAGGTCACCAAAGTCCGTCAGTTCAGGATCACCGCTGCCCTCTATCCCAATTTTAATGCCGCTTTTACCTAAAATTAATTGTAATAAATGAAGTTGATGATGGTGTCTGATGATAAAAATGCAGCATCAACAGCAGCAGTATTGTTTGTTTGCTAAATGGATTTAATGCAACACATTATTTCAGTAACAATCCGTGTAATGTAATGTATGACAGAAGAAGTCAGTGTTGTGCTGTCAAATAAGACGAGCAATATCAGCGATACAGATACAAGCTACTAGCAGATTCAGTTTCCAGATCTAAAGCCTCATATTAAAGGTGAGCCACAAAGTAAATTTTACTTTTTCTAAAACTTTTCCTATTTTGTCCATTTTCATAAGGGAAACCACGAACATATATTTTCTTGCGAAAAAAATCTCTTAAAGTATGGTAGATGTTGATTTTGTTAGCTGCTGGCCAGTATTTACATTTTAGGGTCACGTGACCCATATGACGTCATCGATAGACCAAGTGCCATTTGCCTTTTTATTTCATGATAAATGTATGAAATCATTGATCATTTAAAACGTTTTAATCGAACATGTCATATTTGTTTTTGGTCTAGTATAAAGTTAAAGGTTTTATCGAGTTCTTTCTGTGAAATTTATCGGCAAATTTTATGAAATAAATAATATATTTGTGATTACGCAAATCAGATTGACTGTAAAATAAAAAGTTATATTCAGAGATAAACGGAAGCTTTCAAGTGAATGGAAGTTAAAATTTTCTTAATTTGAATATGTCTTCACCATTATGACTTGACGTATTCCCATACTTTGGTGTTGTAGTGCAACCATGGTTATTTCATTTTAATTCTCTCCTCCCGAACATTTATGAACTGACGCTTGTTTGTAAAGCACATTACGAAAAGGAAGCAATAAACCATACATTTTAATCGCCGAAATACAGGAAGAAATAAAAATATGGAAATCAGTAGTACTTACCTTTCTTTCACGCATTTATTCACGTCTTCCTATATCTCATAATACCATTAACAAAAACTTTTTATCGTCAGTCCATAAATCTTCATTCGTCAGTAAATCAAGTTTTAAGTAAAATATTTTTCCATGTCATTTGAAGATAATTACTAAAATTGTTTATTTGCATAATAATGGAACAACAGAACCTACCTATAGCTTATAGCCAATCTATTAAAGGTACATGCTGGACAACTAAGATGCACTCTATCATAGATCATTTGGGTTTCTCTTACATAAGAATGACCGATTTTGCACCTAATATCAAGTATAATTACATTTTAATGAAGAATACATTACGTGATCAATATATTCAGGAATGGAGAGCTTCCCTTATAAACAGTCCAAGATTTACTTATTATTCTAAATTTAAGAAAGAGTTCTGTTTGGAAAAATATCTTCAGGTAATTCATAATGATAAATTAAGAAAACAGCTAAGTTGTTTTAGATTAGGATCACATTTTCTTGAAATAGAGGCTGGTAAATTTAATAATATTCCTCGAGAAAATAGAATATGCAAATTATGTAATATGAGGCAAGTAGAATCTGAATACCATTTTTTGTTGTGTTGTCCCAAATATGATGATATTAGACAAAAATATTTTGGTCATATAGCCTGGCCCAATATTAATAAATTTTGTGCTATTATGTCCAACACAAATGAACCAAACTTGCTGAATCTGTCAAGATTTCTATCTCGTGCTTTTGATGTAAGAAAAAATTGTCTCTGATTTCCCAAGTCTTTTAAATCTTTTGATAAACATAGTGTTGTATGTTATGCAACAAAATACCCCGTCTATTTCACTGTTTCTGATCTGGTACATTGCTTTTGATATACTGTATATGTAATACTTTATATGTCCGTTTCCCATATTCAGAAACTGGGCAGGTGGAAATCAGCAGCTTACAAGCGTTATTTTCGTACTCCTGCTCTCCCATTGACAAATTCATAGGTTTTCGACGTTTTCTCGTCACCCTCCTGTCTTATTCGAACTATGTAAAGGTCAGATCGGACGGTTCAAGGCCGCTGATCTATTTTGTACTTATTCCACGTTTGAGTGCCATTACATAACGTTGTATATATTCTTGTAAATATTTACGGTTAGTTTCATACCTTGTTATTTTTATGTATTGCTGACAATATTTTCCAAATGTGTTTCCCGACGGTCTCCGGCCGCGGTATGTAACATTCCAGATTGGGGTGTCCAACTTTAACAAGACATTTTTTCCGACGGTTTAAGGCCGCGGTTTTCTGCCATTACATGTTGTTTCTGGTATACCTGTTATATAGATCGCATATTTTGCCAATACTTCTAAGCTATAGTCGTCTGTCATATTGATTGTGATATTTATTTCTGGATGCATCGCGTTCTACCGACGGTTTGGCCGGCCTTTCATTATATATTGTATGCAGGACACGTTTCTTGCCGACGGTGCTAGGCCGCGGTGTTATGCCATTCCATAGGGTGCTATAGTGTAACCAGACTGTCACGTTTTGGCCGTCGGTACAAGGCAGGCGGCCACGGTCTGATTATTTCTTGTACACTGTTATTGCTCTGCCTTTTAATATTTTTTAAATTAATTTTTCGTTCTTTTTCTTTATTTTTCATTATGGGTTGCCATACGCTACCACAATTATTTTTCTATCACTCCATCAGGGAGTTTGTCGTGGCCCGGGTCTCTCTGGGTGGGCGTCGGATTCTCCTGTTGGCGGGTTTGTCCACCCAGATATGTTTTCGGGAATGATTTTTATAAAACATTCTTTGTGTGTATTATATTTGCTTGTTTGTATTTTTACATTTACTTCGTTTATGGCATTTAAAAATAAATGCCCGTTTCATTCATACCATGTGTTTTGTATTTTTCCCTTCAACCATACAAGTTCGTCCCGGCCAACGCCTTTTTAGCTTGACATTGGACAATACATAAATAGAATTTTATACAAAATATAAAATTATTTATGGCGTTGTACATGCTTTATATAAATTTATTGGAGCTTATCCATTTAGCCAGAGGATGAGTCATACATTTAGTTAAGACATTAGTCATACCATTTATTTGATGCCTAAACCAATCGGATATCAGTGAGTCATCTCGTGACTCTCCGCAGCCAATCAGATCCCTTACCTGCCATTATTGTTCTAATTTTTGGCGTGGGCGGAAGCCACGCCATTTTTCTCATTAATTTTTAAAAACAACCTCCTCCTCCACGCCTCCTCAACCTTGTTTATGTCCGAAAGGGGGAATGATTTTTTTAAAACAAACATTCTTTGTGTATTATATTTGCTTGTTTGTATTTTTCCATTTCCTTCGTTTATGGCATTGCGGGCGGGTTTGTCCACCCAGGTATGTTTTCGGGAATGATTTTTATAAAACATTCTTTGTGTGTATTATATTTGCTTGTTTGTTTGTCCACCCAGATATGTTTTCGGGAATGATTTTTATAAAACATTCTTTGTGTGTATTATATTTGCTTGTTTGTATTTTTACATTTACTTCGTTTATGGCATTTAAAAATAAATGCCCTTTACATTTACTTCGTTTATGGCATTTAAAATTGTCCACCCAGATATGTTTTCGGGAATGATTTTTATAAAACATTCTTTGTGTGTATTATATTTGCTTGTTTGTATTTTTACATTTACTTCGTTTATGGCATTTAAAAATAAATGCCCGTTTAGGCATCAAATAAATGGTATGACTAATGTCTTAACTAAATGTATGACTCATCCTCTGGCTAAATGGATAAGCTCCAATAAATTTATATAAAGCATGTACAACGCCATAAATAATTTTATATTTTGTATAAAATTCTATGTATGTATGTATAGTTGCATTGTCGATCTTAAATGCGTTAACTATGACCTAATCTGTGTCATTATTAATTAATTGACAATGTTTCACCATCTAAGAACCCGACCGTCTGTAAGCGACTGATTGGCTGATTGGCTTGACAATATGTCACACCCAGAGCCATAAATCATGCCCATCAATTAACCACCACCAATTAGGCATCTCAGAACAGAACATATCTTTATTTTCATCCAGGTATACAGCATGAAGATTTGCAAAAAAAAAAATGTAATTCAGTGAGGGTGTTAGGCAGTGTCGAAACGTGACATTCGACTAAATAGACAGAAGAAATACTAGGAAAAATGTAGAGGGAGGGATGTAAATGGTGCGATAATAGCAAAAGAGGAAGTAGTAATGTTATTTTTGTCAATAGTATACATCAGTCAGTCGTTCATATATGATCCATAGTGTCTGGAGCTAAATAAATATATATATATTTGTTTCACAAGAGGGAAAAATTTCAATGGTTATATCAAATGTCACAAATGTTGAATGGTATTTGCCCCTTACCTTAAAGGTTTATCTAACCGTTTTGTTGCATACTGTTCAGATCAAACAGAGAGACACGTTTACTAAGGGCAAAGGTCACAGTGTAGCCTAAAAATATAATAATGTAAGCGATATACATCGGTCATAGAACTAGCACAGTACACTAATTGTACATGGAATGCACGTGGGTTTTGGGACAATCGTGATTCGCCGGCCAATGTCGACAGAATGGAGACGAGGTGGTGAGTTATTTGCAATTTTCATGCCAATTTATAAGTTATTTGAAAATAATGTATTGACATATAACCAAATGTTTTAGCTTCATGAAATAGAAAGAATATCATTGAACATTTTGTAATACAGTGTGGTTACTTACAGACAGCAATAATGAGACTAGTAATAGGGTAACAGTTCAATTAGGCATCTCTCCGACACACACACACACATACCCGAATCAATTAACACGGGTAACCCTTTTATTACCCCCTGATTGACCTCAAACAGGAATTACATAATCATACCAAACCCAAAACTTAATTCTCATCAGGAGATATGTTAGGAATTTTTTCCTCATTTAAAAACATGGTCCTTGTGTAAACCCAACGCAGATACAGGATTTTAACGGAAAATAAGGGATTTTGATATGAAGGTATGTAAAATGTTTATTTACGTTACTCATATTTTTGATATGAGCAGGACCTTTATGTCAATATTATCAAATATTGATTTCAGAATACATCCTGATATGAGTTTGTTTTCATTATGCCCCCCCCCCCCGCTCCTCCACTAACCAGTATTCACTATTCAGAACATAAAGCGACCAGTCTTAAAAGGTCTGAAAGAAGCATATATCGTAATGTTTTTTATGCAAATGTAAATTAATTAATTGAGCTACACATTTACTCCCTTAATCGTTCATTGTCATCTTGGATTTAGCTTGAAATTAGTAACAGTTACTGTGAATTGTTCAATAAGATATATAGTGCTGGCAGAGTTGTGTCTATTGATGACGTCATAGCAAAGGGAGAGAAGTCAGTCAATCTTTTCTCACCTGGGTTATTTTTGCAACTTTCAATAGCCGATTTCATAAAAACAACAAATAATTTTAACATATTTTTTGTACAGAGGGTCTTACACTTATGTGTTCTAACAGATAATAATGAAAATGAAATCTTTGTGGTTGACCTTTAAGACAGCCTAAAAGGTAAGATCGCCCCCGCCTCACTTTTTGGGATCTTTATTCTCTAAATATTCCTTAATTATGACTTGATCATCAGACCATCTCGTTATCCAGGTAAGATGACACTTAAATAAATACCGTTAATATGAGCTGTCGGTATTCACTGAGGCCGAAATGTCTCATGAATAGAGGCCGAAAAGTCTGGAGGCCGAAATGTCTTGAACTTTCAATGGGGACTGATAACTGTAGAGGCCGAGATGTCTTGAATTTTCATTTGGGCGTGGAGTCCAAGACGTCATAAATTTTCAATGGGGAGGCCGTGATGTACATGCACTCTATTATAAATGGAGCCGAAATGCATTCAGGCGACTGTTTTACTGAGGTTGTTGAACTGTTAAGGACAACATAAACACACCCACCGTTAAAGTTGCCCAGCGGGTTCCCATCTGGACCGGAAATCTTCTGGAACATGTTGGTTCCCAGATCCAGGATTAATTTCGAAGGGTTTCCGGCTTCCCACATCGACTGTCCGTCCGCCGGTATAGATCGCTGTGGGTCGGTGAACCTCCGGAACTCGAAGGGATCATACACGATACCCTCACGGTCCATCTCAGCTGTTAACAGGAACTCGTTTGATAAATTATATATGTTACAGTGTATATACATACTGGACTTAACAACTTTTACATTACGCGTCTGGATAGAAGCTGAATACGCCCCCTCAACCCTTCCTTGAAGGTTTTATAAACAAAACCATCATGACGAATTGCTTAGGGTGCACGTAGCCTGTTCTACAGCAACTTTCGTATTGTGTGTGTGTGTGTGTGTGTGTGTGTGTGTGTGTGTTTTCAAACGTAGCATTCTACATTAATAGATTTCTATCCCCGCCCAGTTATTTCAATTTTCTGATTATCATATAATTTACATAACATTGTCTAAAGAGCCTTTAACATCATTTTCTCCATTGCTGCAATAAGAAAACGATGTAATAACTTACAAAGATACGGCCAAAGTACCATTGGCTCGGCGCCATGGGATTTTAACTGTGACGTCACAAAGTGGTGTGTGGGCAAAGGCCGAGTACTCCGCATATTTCCAACCCAGCGTGGCTGCTGCTGCTTTGCTATTTCCCTGTTTACCCCATATATGGAGCGGGGGTCGAACGTGTCCAGTGTATGGACCTCAAGGGGGGAGCAATCACTAGGGACCGCCGCTACAGTTGTCCTTGCCGACAGGAGCACTAAAATTGAAAATGGGCAGATTGATATGTATGGTGTTATCAAAGTTTTTCATAGTGTAAATAAATTGACAGTTGTTAAGGAGACATGTCTATTGCCACAAGAGCTCTCAGATATGTATGGTCCATAATGACGTTACAGAATACTGTATGATTAAGACTTAAATGCATTGAAAATCGGTATGCATGGAATGTGGCACCCTGCTGGGTACATCATGGTCTTATCTTGCTGGACCCAGCAGGAGGCTGAAATTGCCTTAGGGGTGGGATGGGAAGGGTCACAGATTTCAGTCACAATTAGTACCTGTTTTAATAATTACTGAAAGAAGGAAAAGTAATTGTTTAAAGAAAAAACTGAATGTAACTAACTTCCAAGGAATTTGATTATATGTGAAATAAGTGTAATTAAGATCAGCAGATTTGTGACAAATGATGAAATTATTGTTTACATTTCTTAACATTACACAGGGTCTCTATAATACTATCTATATATAGAGATACCCTGCATTACAATATGAAAACAAAGAGTATAACTAATTATCAGTACTGCCTTAACATGATAAAAGATAAAAGAAACATTTCTATAATCAGCATCTTATAATTATCCATAGTTAAGAAATAATATTTAAATTAGTAACGATGTAATATGATGCAATGTGCTATGTTAATTAATTTCTTCATGCTATCCATATATTGGCATTTGGTCAATAGTCACGAAGCATAAAATACAGACATCACTAGTTTTAGGGGGGGGGGGGGGGGGGGGGGGGGGCAAAGAAGGGCATTTTCAATGCCTCTAAATATATAGTTTAGTTATTAGTTTAGACAACTTAAACTTTAGATTTGAAAACACATCGATGTTTTCGTGCAAAATTGTGGTATATCTTCTTTATTTGTGTGTAGTTACCATAGATTTTTACCAACTCATTGACATGCATGTCATAGTGTTAAAACAACAACAACAAGACTGTTGGACAAAAGGATTCAAGAGCACTGTCATGTTGAAACATATAAACAGAATAGCAGATAACAAAGATCTGTTCTAAAGGAAATACATTTATCAAATGATGTGTAACGTTGATATCTCGAGGCATATTTAGTTTTTCATGAATTTTTCATGAATTCGGAGACTTAAAAGTCATTGTAACGCGCCGTCAATCTTTATTGGTTTTCATGAAAGCAGTTTTAAAAACTTTGAATCAGTAAGTCCGCGTTTTGAAGTCAACAAACAATTCCCTATGATCGTATTATTTGTACTTTGTGAACTCCTTAAGTTTTCATTGTGTGTGTGTGTGTGTGTGTGTGTGTGTGTGTGTAGATCTTCGTCACTTATTTGCTTAATAATTGTTTGTTGTTGTTATTCTCCACATTTTGTTCCCTTTTTCCATTTTACTTTTTTCATAAAGTCAATGGATTATTTAGGGATCTCACGAAATTAATTTTTAAAAAAGTTTATATTTAAGTTATTCTCGAATTGTTTTTTTTTTGTGTGGTAGATATTTCACTCTGTGTGTGTTTGTTGTTTGCGTGCTTTTGTATACCTCACTTTGTGAGGTAAAATCCTCGTATCACGGTTCGTTTATTTCGGTGTTTGGGTTAGGGTTCGGTGTTTTGGATTAGGGTTAGCACTACTGTTTGTGGGAAGAATTTATGTTTGGTTTGGTTTTGTGAGTGAAATAATGGTACTTTGGATTACATACCGAGAAATACCTCGAGAAAGACAGCATTCTACACAGGCCGAGGTACAAACCGAATAGCGAGGTATGAGTCACTCAGTGGATACCTTGTTATGATAGCAATACATAACTTACTCTCTCTCTCTCTCTCTCCATGCGTGTCATGATGATAACAATCGCCTTATCACAGCATTACAAAAGTATATTTTCTCCTTTTCTTTCGATCTTTGTTCTCTGAAGAGTTATATTTATATAATAATGTTTTTTTAACGTGCAACTACCTAAATTAATACGTTTATTATATGTTTAAGAGCATGACATGAAATGATTGAAATACTGTTGATGGGTCGTTAAGACAAAGCAAACGATCAAATGTATGGTTCGGTGTCATTCTAGACAGCATGTGTACATCAATACGTCATTGACATGAACCCACCAGGCTTAACTTATTTATTAGGTCGCCTCTGAAAGGCGATCGTTTTATCTGAATTCGGTTGTGGAAAAGCCTGTGGGAATGACGAAATAGACACAGGGACCGATGGTTAATGCATTTTAGTAGATCAAAATTATGGAAACATGTAGATCAACCCTCACGTCTTTCAATTTCAATGTTACATTGTTTGTTGAATGTCGAAGAATACCCAATAATACATGTTGAAGTAAAATAATTAGTTTCTTCAGCAGGTTATTTGTTGTGTAAGGCTTCGAATCTCCCTGTAATGGTTCCACTACATTTCGGACCTCATGACCTTTCGAGGAGATAACCAAGGTTTCCTAATGTTTCCTTAGGGTACCTTGGTTATCTTGGTGGAGGTTAAGTGTTCCAAGACGTAGCGGAACCATTACAGGGACTTAGCCTTTATACCTTAATAATTATGACATTTATACATAAAACTATATGCTGTTGGGAGTTATTTTGGAGAGAATTACTTAACGCCTCATGATGTGTTGAGTAACTGCTGTAATTATTTACATTTTTTTTTTATGTTTCTCGGTGACGTTCTTACATTGTATCGACTCTTTATCGCCTTCTTATCATCTTGAAAAATCTTCACAAGATCTGGAGTTATATCCGATATGATTAATATAATAGTTTCCGATTGTCACTTATAAGTTCCTTGGGGCATCGAGAAATATCAGATGTCAGATTGATAAAAGCAAGGAAAAACTGACCTGACTAAAAAGGCCGGACAAAAAATATGATTACATGTACAATGTACATACATCTGTAGCTGCTTATACCGTAGTGTGCATTCTTACCATGGTAATCAAAACGATTCATTGTGTTATATGTTGGATAATTGAGATGGATGGCGCATGTTGGAGATTAAACGTGTGAGTTTCTGACACGTGACCCGTGTCACCTACAGGTAACGTGGCATGATTTTAACTTGGTATTCATGTATAATGTGTTTTTGTGTGTAAGAGAATTTTTTTAGATTTTTGTCTTTAGTAATAGTAGTAGTAAATGTATAACTACTTTGGGGTAAATGTAGAAGTTTAATACAAACACTCATTTCATTTAATGTAGTATTACAAGTGTGTGTGTGTGTGGGGGGGGGGGGGGGGGGGTAAACAAAACAACAACAAACGACTAGGAAGAAATCAATGTCACTTATATTTAAAATCTCTTTGGTTCTTACCTTAACTAAATGTAGTTGTAAGTTTGTAACTGTAAATCAATAGCAAGGTTCATCACTTGCGACACAGTTTGCGTGTATAGTTTATTTACAAGATATTCTTTTTTTAATTTTAAATCGAGCACTCGAAATTTCTTGAATGAAAATCTGATTTAATCAAATTGTAATCCAATCTTTATTGATAGATGATATATTTGAATTAATATTTAGAGACCCTATAATTTGTTGAATAATATTCATTCCATTCACGATGCCGAAAATAAATTCGAATTGATATGATGTTACTAAAAAACCTTAAAGGAAAAATAAATAAATAAATAAATAAAAATACGATCCTCATACATGCGAATATCGCATATGATTGATACACTAAGCGCATGTATACATGAGTAGAGATAGGTCTATTGCTTTATATGACGGCCAGTCATCCACAACCCATCTGAATAGAATTGACCAAGATACATTTATAAATTTAATAAAAGCAAAAAGTTTGAAACACCATTTTCAAAAAGGGACATGTAGATCAGTGAGGCGAGACGTTACACCGTTTTGATGGCTGACCACGAACCTATTGCATCTTCTTACATTTCTATATGTACTTAGAACAGTTTCGCTGTAAACCTCCTTGGCGTCTATATATAGACAATAAGTGTCCACAACGACGAACACTGAACCGCCGTGACATTATGTATGTTAATGTCTTAGCAGTATATACAGTTTAGATATGTAAAGGTTGTCACATGGACTTAAAATATCAAAACAAAAGCTTTATGGAAACTGTGATATTTAATTACGAGACATGTGTATCGGATTAAGACAAGCGTGGAGAAACAAAATAACGCAGGGTTGACGAAGTGCACGGAATTTCGATCGGGATAAAAATCTGTTATTATGATTATGCACGTGGACGTATTATGGCAGGTAAAGATTAAATAATAAATAAATAAACGACACGAATGTATATTCTTTCAAAACTTGGCCTTTGTTCTTTTCGGTATTTTCATAATTATACTGATGAAAATATCATTGCTTGGCATGAAGTCGCTATTATGAAATTGTGTAAAGAATTATCATGCATTTAATTTATGAAGACCCCGGGATACTCATCATTTCACGCTGGTAGCATGTAGACGTTATGTATATCTAAGATATGTTTCAAATCTCACATTTTATTTAAAGGTCACAATACCTGTTTAGTAGCATAGCATACAATAAATAATAAAAAAAAAAAAAAAAAAAAAAATTAAAGGTAAAATCCCTGGAATGGTTCCGCTACGTCTTGGACCACTTAATCTCAACCAAGATAACCACTTACCCTGATGAAACATTAGGAAACCTTGGCTTTCTCCGTGAAAGGCCTGAGGTTCGAAATATAACGGAACCATTAAAGGGACTTACAGTGTCCAGCTTAGTAATGATGTAACTTATACAGAAAAGATAGAAAGTAGATGACAGTATATGTAAGTCAGAGAAAAACTTATGATATCATTTAATATATTATTTTGTACAAGCAATAATAATCCTGCTCTGATCATCTTTCACATATCTCTCAATGTCGCAATGATAACAAGGTGAAGTCATGAACATAATAAAAACCATGTTGAATAATATAGAGTTAATAACGTTAAACGAGAGAGAGAGAGAGAGAGATTCTTGTATAAAACATACAAGCGCGACATAATGTACAGGTATATATGAATTCAAAATTACAGTTTATACATCTACTCAAATAACTCATCAAGATTGAATTAGTATTGCAGTAGTCCGTGGAATCAAACGACCGATAAATATTGAAGCATATGATTTTGATATATAATCTCTTTACGAAACTCTTTTTGCTGTCTCAGCACTATAATTTACCAACTTTTTACACCACCCTTTGTTTACATTATTAAGACGTACTAAAACACGTTGCTTTTTCTTACACTCAAAACCCTTAATTCAGACAAGCTAACGCGGGGCAATATACACCAGGAGGCATATTCATAGGAGGGTATCATAGCACACAGTACTGTTTATAATATGCACAGAAACGGTCATTTCATATTAAATTTGCATACATTGAGCATATCTTACCTCTATAACGAATCAGAAGATTTAACCAAATTCGAACTTGACCTGTATTTTGATACTTTAATACCTGAAGTAGTTCAAAAATTAGAATTTGCGTATAAAGGGCGCATAAATATTTAACAAATCGGTGGATTGTTATCAAATTCGAACTTGGCCAGCCCTGTATTTTGATATCATATACTCTCATACCAAATATGAATTCAACACCTGGATTCTTTCAAAAGTTATTGCATGGAAACAGTCATTTCACATAAAATTTGCTTATAAAGGGCACATAACTCTAAAAGCAATTAATGGATTGTAACAAAATTCAAACATGTAATTTTATATTATATAGTTGTATACCAAATATGAATTCAATACATGAAATATTTCAAAAGTTATTACGTCGATACGAAATGTCTACGGATAGATGGACGGACGGACGGGCGGACGGACGGACAGCGCCATACCAAATACGTCCCGTCACATGACGGTCGTGTAATAAAAACACAATTAGTTAAGACAGTCGCAAAGGTTTGGAAAGAGGCTTTGAACATGCGACATGCAAAATAGACGTGTACTGCATGCAATGTAGTGACATTCATCGCGAGAAGCTTATTTCGACAGTCTTCTCGTAATTCAACTTGAAAGTAAACTTGTCCCATTCATGACGCTGATTGATTCAACACGCAATTAAATGTAAATGCAATAATAAATCCGAGTAAATGAACGCGCCGTGCAAATGAACGCGCCGTCATGATTTAATTAGACATGCGTAAATTTTAATGGTTATTCTATTTGAATTATCTTAACATGTACATGGGTTTTCTGGTCCCAAATCCATCAACTTAACACAATCGATAAGTATCAATTAGGAACTATGTTTCAATATAATATACTAAAGGTAATACATTCATCGTTAAATTATAATCATGGTCCTTCAATTGACAAATACTTTTGTGTAGATGTAAGCATCCATTGACTTGGAGTTGTAGACTATTTTGTTCTATGTCTATAAAGGCTTGCACGATCATTTGATAGACCATAAAAAAAAAAAAGTTGCTGAGAAACTGAGAAAAAGTTATGATGTGCTTATTACATAAATTCAAATAGCTGATAGATGTGTTCCTTTTGATTTGATTTCTTTTTCTTCACTTTCCTCTATATATTCTATTTAACAATTTTAAGCAATATTTCACAAAAGTTGCAAATTGCCATCAGTTGAAAGTTTCGCTTTTTCATATCTAATGAATATTCGTACATGTAATATATTTCAGAAATTTAAACTAAAAAAAAAAATGGAATTATTTTACCGACATTTTATTTTTCTAAATTAAGAAACACTGATGTGAATGAAAGAATTACATAACGGAGTATCCTAATGATTCGTGACATGAGTTCCAAAGGAACACGAATTTCTTGAAATGTACGCTACTTACCTGTATATAAAAGAAATCCATACATGTTGATATCTCGGGACGGTCTGTAAGTACCACTGACCGCAAACACAGATTAGATATATGCATGGTATAGTCTTATCACCAGGAACTTAGGCAGAAGGTCAAAACAAGTTGTTATGCCATATATAGCTTGTTTGCTTGTGTTTAACGTCCAACCGACGGCATCTTAGTCATTCGGGGATTTTCATTCCCATGAAACAGATATAGTGATGTCTCAGTGCGACATCAAGCCGTTGGCAAGTGGCATGATACCAAGATCTGGTCACTGAGCAGACAAATCCTTGAACACATCAATGCGCTGCGCGCCAAGCACAGAGGGATATACCAGCACTATTGTTAACGACTCCGGTATGTCGCGACCGAGTATCGAACCCATAAGAAGCAATTGGTCCCCTCCCTCACCTTCTATCTCTCTCTTCAGTCAAATACACAACTTTTCTGTTCCGAGGAGAAAGTTAAAGGGACATCATAGAACTCGGACGTAGTTATAACATTATTAGTGGCCATTTTAGGTGTTGGTGTGGTGGAGAACGCTTTAGTTCGTCCCGATTTCCTTTTAAGACCCTTTGAACTCCGCACCTAACTGAACATCTTTTCAAAGATGACGATACTAATTCTCATTTAATATTTCAAATCCATGTCAGGTAATATAAAATCCAATTAAATTCTGAATATTGAATTCCACAATACATTAAAATATTAACTACAATCCGAAAAAAACAAAAAACAAACTTTTAATGGAAACTGTATAAACGAGCTGTGTACGGACCACTGAACAAACTTTATAAGAACTCCCCAGAAAGTAATTGTTAACGTCTTTTAAATACCTCGTATGTAAGAACATGAATATAAAAAATACATTGAAACCATGACTAGGCGGAGTATAACTTTATAATATAATGCCGGAGTATGACAACAACAAAATTAGAGGGGGCATTCAAATATACTACTGAATGCCGGGGTAATAAAGAAACTATGTTTCACCGGCACAACTTAAAGTCCCAGTATCTTATAGATGTTAAACCTAAATCCGAATTCACTTATAACATATATAATTCAATTTTATCACTGAAAGACCTTGAGAAATGCCTATTTTACAGCAAAGATTCTATTAGAAAAATTGCAAATTGTGACTGTCTCGTTCTATATTTAGCTCAAAACAATGACGGCATAAAATTAACATACAAGGTTTTTTTTCTTCAGAAATTCGTGGATTTTTTCCTATCTCCTCTACTACCGTGTATCAAGATTTATTTAGTCTATAGCAAAAGTCCATGAATTTATGAAACACTCCATGTACACCGAGACACCCGTTGTTTTACTGAACAGTGTGTTTCAGATCAAGTTCCGCCCATTTTCTCACTATTTTGCCCTGTCTGAACAACTAAGGTTTCCGGGTGAATATTTTATTATGTGGGTTAAATTAAACATTAAGAGCTTACTCACACATCATTTGAGGTTTTGCTAAGTAGAAATTTTGAAAAATATATTTTTTCCCAGCTAAAACGCACTGGGGCTTTAAACAATAACAATACCTACAGTGTAAACTTTTAAGATTTTACAAGGCTTAAAACAATAACAGAAAAACACCATAATTCGCAATCTTCGCGACAGTTAGATATATACACCGTTTTCAGATCTCCCCACATCTGACACATTGCTATAAAGATACATAAAACATTAATATATATTTCTAAAAGGCAAAGCCGGTCCCGGTGGCCGGTGTGGATAGAGCGTCAGACCCTGAGGTTTTATCCCCGTGGTACCGGTAAAGCTCCTTTGCAAATGAGGCCGGTAATACCAGGACTGACTGGCCCGGTGTCGGGATAATGTGACTGGGTTTGGTACCATGTCACATATCCACGGTGTGATACTGCAGTGTGGCAGCACTATATCTGTCTCAAGTAGACATCGTCTCCAAATGACTGAATACTGTCGGCGTGACGTTAAACCAAATAAACAAACAAACGAATGTAGCATTCGATACCTTTTATTCTAAAGTCTTTAGATAATTCGGATGATAACAATTATGATGATTATTGTAAACATAATATGCATATTTAAATGTTTACAATAATAGAAAATAATTTGTTTTACTTAAGAATTTTAATATCACCGATTTTATATTATCCACTGTCACCTATAGATCTGACGAAACACCAACGAGTATTTATAAGTGTATTACTTGTACCTGTTCTTCATTGTCTAAATATATATATGATTCGAATACACAGCAGAGAGGGGCTAGGTAACAGTTAATACTAAGGCCTCGACTATATTAGTAATCACTCGTCCTTTAAACGTCTAGATGAGGGATCTACTATATTTCTCGAAACCTGGGATTAACATTTCGTATGTGGTATGACGAAATTCATCGGCGAGGGAAAGCGAGCAAACGGGTCTAGGAATATACCCTTTCATCTATGGATAACGAAGTTCATGTTTATAAAAGTGCCATTTATATAATGTTTTTATATAGACGGCATCAGTTTTATGATTTCACTTTTCTATATTTTCAGATCTTTAACAACTGGCTACGATGTGACCAAAGGAAAAAAAATCAGCAATAGAGACTAGCAGTTAATGTCAGTACAGATAAATGTGGATATCTTTTTATAAACGGAAGTTATAATACTACATCAAAGATTTATTATAAACCCATTTTCATTCATCATTTAAATAACCATATCATGCGAAACCTTTCAGACACATATGTATCCATCTATTAAGGAATTATTATTCATTGATCAAAAACTCTGTTGTTCATAAGTAAGTCTCACTCAAGACAGTGTTATCATAGAAAACTGAAATGAACAGGCGTGGGATACTTTTGACATTTCTCCTTTTAAGTGTTTGTTTTATTGTAATCATAACGATGATGGAAAAAACGATGGTAAAGACGACACCATTCAAAAGAATGGTCACCCCAAGCTCTCTACCACGGACATTACAAGTTCAACATCGGGACAACCTAAATCGTACAGAGTACCTAAGCGTATGTCAAAGTCTGCACAATTATCATGCGATGTCAAGTTATAATTTTTCCATACTGGAATTGATACGTAACGCTGATACAGTCGTCATCAAAATATTGACGTATACTTTGCATAATCTACCACAGACAAAAGGCGGTGACGTCATTGTTATTTCTGCTCAATCTGACGACGGTCAGAAGATTGCTGGAGACGTCACTGATCACAACAATGGGACGTACACCGGTGTTTTAAAAGTGGTTTGGTCGGGGTGGACAGTAGTTCAAGCCGAATTAGTATCAACAATTGAGAATGCATGTCGGAAACAACACGCTCGTGATGTGTTTGGAAATGTAGCATTCATTACGTCGTCATCGTATGGAATACATGGTGTATATAAACGTTATGAACACGAGGAAGAATCACTCTGTAGCCCAAACCATTTCATATACGAACATGACAGCATTTGTAACTTCACTTATCTAAATGGAAACATGCCTTATTACTGTGGCAAGCCAAACGATGGATCACTGGAATGTTCAGATATATCATTCTTTTCTAATCACGAATTCAATACGTCTGACGATATTGAACCCGAGCAACGGATTGACGACCTCGGACATGGAGTTATGAACCAAACACTCAATGTCAAATTTCAGCTGCTAAATCCTTTGGAAGAAAATATGATGCCTTGTTCAAAACGCCCAAAGATATATTCATGGACGGAAGTTCTTCCATCAGGATATTGGAACGGAAACATTTGGGAGTTCTTGAACTGTAAAAGCTTGCAAAATAATTCTTTGGACATTTATAGGACTTGCCTCAGAAATAAAAATGTGTACATGTTGGGGGATTCCACTGTAAGACAATATATTGAATACATATTGTCCAATGTAATGGAGTTTGGCCAGGTCAGTTTAAAAGATAACATCGGGGAAAATCAAACGTATCATGACAATAAAACTTATTCAAGGTACAATATTAATATTTCATTCAAAAAGCACGAGATGCCTTTTCATAATCCAAATTTCCCGGCAAAGGGCATAACGTCTGTTGAAGAAGAAATTGCTTTTCTTGCAAAAAGTAACATTTCGGATGAAACGCTCATACTCCTTATTTCGTACAACACACACTTGCAAGCGTTTCCAACATCGGAATACCGACTTCGGATTAGGAGAGCTGCAATGGCTGTTAAAAACTTGCTGCTGCAGAAACCAAAAGCTACTGTTCTTTTTAAAGGTCCACATCTAACTCTGGATGATGAAAGGTGGTTTGACCCGCACGTGTCTCTGTATTACCAGCAAATAATAAATCAGGAGTTCTATGCAATAAGAAATAAGGTTATATATTTGGATGTTTGGACTTTGTCTATTGCTCACGATAGCGAAACCTTGCATTTAGAGAATGACTCTTTACTGAGCAAAATACATCAGTTTATGACGTATGTTTGTGAATATTGAAAACCGATATGCCTGGATCATCAAAGTGTTTCTTTGTTTTTTCACCACGAAACAGACGAACAATATATTCTACCTGATTCTGGTGGATGGAAATGATAAACACGTGCCCCATAAACATCACACATTGCCCGACTTAGCACAGATAGTTTGTTTTAAACGATTTTATGTCTATGAACAAAGTAATTTAACGATTTATATATATCGATATGCATGACTTTTATTCTGTTTAATGGTGTGTATGAAATATCCGGTGGTGTTACATAACTTATTCTACAATCTTGATCGAAATATGAATAATTATCATCGAAGAATGAACTGTTATAAAAATGTATGCCTAATCTAAATGCCGAATGTTTGATTGGATTTTCTCTAATTCCAAACGGCTGGATTTTCCACACAAACCTGAACGAGGCCAAGGAAAACTATACGTTGCTTTTGGTTTGAGGCTCTCAACGTGATATTCAGATGAGAAAAAAATATCTCATGTTTTGAAAATTGTATTTTGTACGTTGTATATAATACACACTATGATTATATTCATTGATTTAAATCCATGGTTTCAAGTTAACTTCAAGGAAGCCCTCAAGCTGACTTGCGGTAGGTCGGTGGTTCTAACCGGATCCCTCCATGCATTCGGGGTCTTCCTCCACCAGCAATATGCTGAGCGTCGCTGTATGACTGAAATACTGCCGGATCGACAGTAAAATCAAATAGTCAAGTCAACCTCACAAAATACTTTTCATTTTCATTATGATATTTTGAATATATTGCATAATTATGGAATGGTCAGCGTTATTGTGATTTTTTATATCTTGGTAAATATACAAATTCGCAATATCGCTGACCATATCCGCAATGTAATAATCCGAACAATTCATAATTGTACTTTCACTTCTCGTCGAGGTTGTTGTCCTTTTAGAGGATTGGTGAATATTTCAAATAAATAAAAAGACATAGGGAAATATTTTTCTCGAAATTTTTGTATAGTTCGGTAGGGAAATGCATATTTTATTGATTCCGAATGTAGATTTTGTAAATTTTGTCGAATGATTGGAACAAAATGAATCGAATCGATCACAAAAACTGTGTCCACCTTTGTTCATATTCATGTGTATAGTAGCAAAGTATATAAACAATTTGGACCCCAGCCGGATCTTGTGACTAGATGTCAGTCAGCCATATTTCAGTTGTGCAACAAACTGCTGTTTATATGTTTCAAAGTTTTATTTGAAGCAAACAAGAATGTCATAAGACCCATGTGGTAACATAGCATGGCGGCAGTATATACTTTATACAATAAACAATAAATAAATAGCATTAAAACTATCATCCAGCGGAGCATTAAAATTATCCAAAATATAGAATTTAGCTTAATAATAATACAATTCGTAATTAACAACAAAAATCACGAAAATTACAGTAAAGAGAAATCAATAATAAACAGAGAAGAATATCTTATATCATGAACATCTGAATGCAGTAATTTGACCATATATATACATACACATACATACACGTACATGCATAATATATATACATGTATATGCAACGCACTCTTCAATGTTGGAAATAATAACCACTGGAGACAGCAGCAGTTTTAATCCCTCATCGAGCCAACTGCCCGGTAAAAATCGAATGAATCCTTTTTTTAGGAAATGCAGCTCTGTTACACGATCAAAATCACAAAACATAACAATTTAGCCAAACACAAAATCTCCGGTGCATGAAATAACACATGATCACGAGCAAAATCATACCACTGCTCCGATACATGAAAACCACTATGAAGCTATGCTTCAGAGTGATTTGAATGTAAACACAATGCAACATTCACTCCGTTGCATGATAAGCATGAATTAAGACCCTTAAACAGAAGGCATAGAAACGAAGCAAATATGTATACAATAAGTAGTAAACAATCAATGACAGACTTAACGGACATACTGTAAATTGACTGACTAATATAAAGACGGACAGACAGGAGGCATACAATATGACTGACAAATCCATAGAACATAAAGAAAGATTACGAAGACACTTATCATGAGTATAAACGCAAAAGTCATTAACGGTAATTTCCTTTACACAAAACCCTTCTTCGATGAGTATGAACTTCCACTGTTCATGAATAACCTAAATGAGCAACATGTGTGGCTTTAAATCGATAAAATCAACAATTACAGAACTTCTTGTATTCCCAAAAATCATATCATAACCTAAAAAAAAACAAAAAAAAAACAAAAAAACAACAACAATCTAATCAACATACGACCACTCGTCAAAGCTGTACAGTTCCATTGTCATTATGGTACTGACCTTCTCCCATGTCACTGTCACTAAGTAGTGATAGCACTTTTACCCTTGGTTACAGCGATCTCATTGCCTTGAATGTCACCATCGGAATCTACATTATGATATTTTCACCACTGTCACTTATTTTACTATCACTGTCTTCTTTATAGTTAGAGTTCATCTCTATTTGCTCAATATCACTGTCTCTGATCCCTCTTCACCATAATCACTACACCCCTCAGATACGTACTGTCCTCAGAATCGGAAGCTACACTCTTATCAGTATCACTTCCATCACTCTCAGTGTTAATATCACTATATCCTTCAGCTCGCTCCGTCACATTCTGGTGGTCCGACTTAAGAGACATATTGTCCTCGGTATCACGCTTGCTGGCAAAGTCACTTTCACTTGACGTTATGTCGCTATAAACCAACTCACTGACGATGGCTTGGGTTGTCTGTCTTGCTCCTCGTGATCGACGCCGGCTACGGAATTGCTTGAAACTTCAGGTAAATGGCTGGTACTTGTAGTACTGTTCACAGATACAACAGCTTCACCATTTTCTGCACTAACATCTATGAACTGTGACATCTCCTTTTTTGTATCTGTAATGTCTCTGAAAGATTCAGGTTCATCAACGCCCTTAAACAACTCTTCTAAGTAAGTGTCCTCTTCCGAACCACACGTAATATCAACATCACACGCGATATAATCGAGCAGAATCTGAACCTCCCTATCGTCCAAAAGCAATTCAACTTCACTCTCTGCATCACTGATATCCTCAACTTCCGGGTAGTACGAAGCTACATCTTTGCGACAGTCTTGAGGTGGCACGTTTTCATCCACGATACAATCACTAGATAATTGGTGCGCATATTTCTTAGCAGTTTCTGCTGTAAGCAAATGCACTTCTGTAGATGAGCCTTCAGATATCCTCTACGAATAAATCTTCTGGTGCAATTCTCTATGATACAAGGAAAGTAATTAAGATCCATGTCTTTCCTTGATGTGGCGTACAGGATTTTTCTTATACTTTAATTCTCGCCGGCAATGATCACATGCATGAAACATCTCCACTTGTTGTAATATTAAGTTACTTATAAAGAAGATAGTCCTGTAAATGTTTAGGCAACTGTCTCTTCGACGTTCACGTAATGAATGGGAGATATCCACACTTTCAGCTATATCACGTGGTACGCTAATTTGCTCCGCTGCACGGGGAAATTGTTACTGACCATGAAAAGCCGCATGAGAGCCTCGCTGCTTCACTGGCTCCGTTGCACGTGCAAATTGTGACTGTCTATGTAAAGTCACACCAGAGCCACACTACTTCACTGGCTCTTGGGATTTTTGCGGATAAACACTGTGCTGATCACTGACACTTCCACCGGAGCTGTTATGTTGTACTTTCTCCATTGCAGGATCTGCACGTGCGAGTTTAGGTTTTTGCGCTGACTGTACTACAGCTGGAAGATAAATTCTACCGTTACACTCTATTGAATCTGAATTATCTGTCACCACTGTCTGTACTTATTGGAGAATTACTGACGATTCATCCCCAGTAATTTCGCTCCTAATTGATTTGTCCCCTGACAATTTTACTTCGATTGTTCTAAATTTGACGAATTCACAAGGCAACACAACACTTTCAAATGTAGTACAACACCCCTCATCACTTCCTTTTGTTATTACATGTTCGTCCCTAGGCTTTTCGCACTGGGACAGTTTGTCACTTACACTTCTGTAACCTCTGTACTCTGTGAGAAATCTAATGATGAATGAACACTTGACTGCTTTATCAAAATTTTCATCTTGATTTACACCATGTTCCTGAACTGCGCATTGCCTCATAGTATATTCATTAACTGCGCCTATGTTAAAACCGTTTTCTTGATTTGGATACTGGTCAGCAGAATGTTCTTGAACTGCGCTCTGATGAACACCATGTTCCTTTGTGAAATCTTGAATAACTGGAAAATGCACCGTTGAAGCATTTCGCGTTTTGCTCTGACAATTTCCTAAACTAATGGTTTTATCTCCAAAGTACCTTTTCAAATTGTCGCCATGAATAACTACACATGGTGAATTCTCAGAATGTTTGATTTTGAAAAGTAAGTCACCAAGTTTTTCTATGATTACCCAAGGACCAGTCCAGTGACGTCCAATCTTTGTTTTTGATCCAATACAAGATCACCAGTTTTATAAGTATATTCTCGCACTCTTGCATCATACTGTTTTTTTCTGCCTACTTGCAGATACTCGCAACTTATTACGAACCACTGAATAGGTTCTTCTTAATTTTTCTCTAAGTCTGAAGGAATAAAGTCGTTCCTCACTAATTTCAAACCCTAACCCTTCCTTAATGGTTCTGAAAGTAAGTCTATAAGCACCTGAATTTCTTCTCCATACAACATACGATGTGGACTTACACCAGTACTATCATGCCGTGTGGAATTGTATGCCATAACAACATAGTCTAAATGGTTATCCCAGTCTTTCTGGTCTTCACTCACAAACTTTGCCAAAACACTCTGAATTGACCTGTTCATTTTTTCAATCATCCCATTGGCCCTTGGGTGAAAAGTTGTTCTATTTTTAGAAATTTCTAGCATGTCGCAGAGTTCAGTGAAAAGTACACTTTCAAATTGCCCCCCTTGGTCTGAAAATATTTCACTGGGGCATCCATATCTTTTTATCCAACCACGAAAGAGAAAATCAGCTACTGCTTTGATATCTGGTAGAGGAAACATTTCTGTTATCTTTTTAAAATAATCACTGACAACCAGAATGTAAGAGTTACCTTTCGCTGCTTTGGGAAGGGTCCTGCCAAATCCATACCGATTCTCTCAAATTTTCCTCCCACCAGATAAGTCTTTAATCTGTGTCTCTTGTGTGTGGGTGGATCCTTGGTTTCCCCGCAAATCTGACAAGATCGCACATAATCAGACACAGTCTCGATCATCCTATGCCAATAAAATGGACACAGTTTTGCACGCTCCAAAGACATTTTCATACCCAGGTGTCCCGATGTGTGTGTATCGTGAATATACCACAACACCTTCAACACTAAAGAGTTCGGCAAACAAATTCTCCATTCACCCTAAGCATTCGTCCTCTTGCTGTTTCCGCCTAAGTATCTCTAGGTTTATAGGCCTATCAGCCGGCTCCGGCTTTGGTGTTGCTAGGGATGGTCTATTTGGCCTTCTTCCCTTTTTTCTTTTCTTGCTTTTAGGTAAAACACTAGGAACACAAACCTGTTCATCCTCTTCTGATTCACCGTCAAACAAAACTGCGATGTCTTCAATTTTCTCATTAGAATTACATAGGGAGTGTAAATCATTGTCGCTTGTTCTACTAGTGTCACAACAGTCTTGTACACTGTCACTGTTGTTATCAACTTTCCCCGATAGCTCCTGTGTCTCAGACTTGCACTCAGTCTGTATTGTTTCATCAATCCTTGACATACAATCTGCATTTCTGCGCTTGGACCCTTTACGGTCCTCGGTCACGTAATCAATTTGCTTAACTGCTCTAGCCATCTTTGAGTTTGTCCATCGGGCTCTTTGAATTGTGACAACCAACGGAGACAACCATGATCTGTTCTAACAACAAAATGTCTCCCGAGGAGAAAGTGACGAAAATATTTGGTAAAGAATACCACCGCAAGCATTTCCTTTCTGGTCACACTATCATTTACTTCAGCCTTTGATAAAGCTCTACTTGCATATGTGATTACTTTTTCCTCAGAGTTCTGTATCTGTGAAAGAACAAACACGATAGCAAATGCACTGGCATCACAATCTAAAATAAAATGACCTCCATGTATGTCTGGATATGACAGAATAGGTGGTGTTATCAGCCTTTGTTTCAGGTTTTGAAAAGATTTGTCAGAATCCCAATTCCACATGGTATTATTCTTCGTAAGGTCGAATAACGGCTTTGCGGTTTTTGAGAAACCCTGGATATACTTTCTGTAATACGACATCATGCCTAAGAACCTTCTCACCACTTTGACATAAGCTGGTTTAGGTAAGTGTTGAATTTTGTCTACATTAGCTATATCTGGACGCACTCCTTCTTTTGAAACACGATGGCCCAAAAAAGAAGCTTCTTTTGAGAAAAAAACTGCACTTTTTCGGCTTTAACTTTAGACCAACGTCATCTAGACGTTTGCACACGACAGCCAGGTCTTCTAAATGCTTATCAAAGGAGGAATTGAACACCACTATATCGTCGAGATATAACACTGATATTTTCCACTGAAGACCTGAGAGCGCTTTTTCAGCTATCCTCTGGAACGTTGCTGCAGCATTGCATAAACCAAATAGCATCCTTATATAATGGTACAACCCACCTGTAGGTGTGGCAAATGCTGTCTTTTTAGCTCACCTGAGCACAACGTGCTCATGGTGATCTTTTGTGATCGCCTTTTGTCCAGCGTCCGTCGTCCGTCCGTCCGTCCGTGCGTGCGTGCGTCTTGCGTCAACTTTTCCTTTAAATAACTTCCCCTCCTAAACCACTGGATGGATTTTGACCAATCTTCACAGGAATCATCCTTATTATGGCCTCTATCAAATTTATTCAAATTATTTTGATTGGGTGAATAAGTAGGTCACAGGAGCTAAAAATAGATTTTTAAAATGCAATCTTAGAAAATCTTCTCCTGCAAAACTGTAAGGCCTAGAGCTTTAATAATTGGTATGTAGAATTGTCTATGAACATCTACAAAAGTTGTTCAGATCATGACCCTGGGGTCAAAATTGGCCCCGACCCAGGGGTCATTTTATTTTTCATAGGTTTATATAGTGAAAAACTTTAAAAATCTTCTTCTATGAAACAATAAGGCCTAGAGCTAAGATATTTGGCGTGTAGCATTGTCTAGTGAATCTCTACAAAAGAAGTTCAAATTATGACCCTGGGGTTAGAATTGGCCTGCCCCGGGGGTCACTTGTTTTACATACTAATGGTTCATTACCAAGATTGTTCAAATCATAGCCCTATTGTGATAAATGACCCCGCATAAGGGGTTACTTGTTTTACATAGAGTTATATAGGAAAATCTTAAAAATCTTCTTTTATGAATCCATAAGGCCTAGAGCTTAGATTATTAGCTTATCTGAGCACAACGTGCTCATGGTGAGCTTTTATGATTGCCTTTTGTCCGGCGTCTGTCGTCCGTCCATCTGTCCGTGCGTGCGTGCGTCTTGTGTCAACTTTTTCTATTAAACATCTCCTCCTAATCCGCTGAAGGGATTTTGACAAAATTTCACAGGAATCATCCTTATGATGTCCTCTAACAAAATTTTACAAATTATTATGATTGGTCGAAAAAGTAGGTCACAGGAGCCAAAGATAGATTTTAAAATGCAATCTTAGAAAATCTTCTCCTGCAAAACTGTAAGGCCTTCAGCGTGTAGAATTGTCTTATAAACCTTTACAAAAATTGTTCAAATCATGGCCCTAGGGTCAAAATTTACCCTGCCCCAGTGGTCACTTTATTTTACATAGGCTTATATAGGGAAAACCTAGAAAAATCTTCTCATCAGAAACCACATGGCCTGGTGTTAAGATATTGGGTATGTAGTATTGTCTGGTGGATCTCTACTTAAGTTGTTCAAATCATGGTCCTTGGGTGAAAATTGGCCCTGCCCTAGGGGTCACTTGATTTTAAATAGGAAAAATAGAAAAATCATCTCCTGAAATACTGCAAGGCTTAGAGCTTGGATATTTGGTATGTAGAATTGTGAACTACTACAAAAGTTAAAATAATGACCTTACCAAAGTTTGTTTTTAATCATGGCCCTGTGTCAAAATTGGTCCCACTTTAAGTATGTTCATATTATAAACCATTGAAAGCAATATTTCTCAGGTGAGCGATTAAGGGCCATCATGGCCCTCTTGTTTCTGTCAGTTTCTGCCATTGGCACTTGATGGTAGGCCATATCACAACCAAGAGTAGAGAAATAATACGCTCCAAACAGTGCATCTATATTGTCCTCGATCCTCGGCAGAGGATATGCATCCTTAATTGTTTTGGCGTTGAGCTTTCTATAGTCTAACACACATCCTCCATGTTCCATCCCTCTTCTGTACTAAAACAGTTTGTGATGAATAAGGGCTCTCTGATTTCAAAATGAGTCCCCTTTTCTCGAGTTTCTGAATCTCTTCATCTTAAATATCCCGCTTAAAAAAAGAACCCTTCTCGGAGGATCCTTCACCGGTATTTCATCTGTCAATTTTATGTTCACCTATCGTAAAACGGCCAACTTTACCAGGCTTCACAAAAGTGTTTTGATGATTCACAATAAAATTACTAAACTTTAACATTTCATCACTCTGTAAGTTCTCATATCCTATAATGATCATTTCCCAAAGATGTTTCGGAACTGGTGCTGCAGTGTTCCGGTCTTGTTGAATAAAACACACTGAATTTTCCTCTTCAGAAAATAGCTCTTCACGGATCTCCATAACATTTTCTAACAACGCAATCACTGTTCCTTTGCTTACAACACGTTTTAATTACCAGGATTCAGCAGCCTCACACAAATGTTTCCTTTCTTTAGATCAACGAGTGTTCTAGCAACCGACAGTCATGTTTCTCTATAAATTTCTCATCTGTACAAAGATACCAGCACAATATTGAGAATAGGGGTCCTTTACCACTGCACTGTACACTCCTTCGTGGCCTGCTGGAATCACAAATGAATCTGCTGCCACAACACGGGGCAATCCTTTCCTTCTTTTCTTAGAATCAGGTGTTTCAGAAATTCTGTTTTTCTTAATGATAAATTCTCTGTTTGTGTCGTCAAAGTTACTCTTGAAGTAGTTAACAAAATCGTCACCAAGCAAATTCTGGATAACACCTCCAGCAAATAACAGCGAAGTACAGCTCATACTCACCAAAGCTCAAGAGTAAAGTTGTTTCACCATCACTTTGAACTTCATTACCATTAGCAGCTAAAAAATTTCGTTTTGACGTTTTGATCCCTGGTCGTAATGAGTATGGAATGTTTCTGAGCGTTCTTTGCACCTGTGTCCACTTTCCAGGAGACCGGTAGGCCACAAACCTTTCCGTGTATTCGCATACCGGATCTTAACTTCACACGCACTGAATTTTCACACACTTTAGGCCTATCTTCACTGTTGACCTTACCGTGGCCTACCGGGTCAGTCCCTTCTAGTTTAAGGGTTTCTCTTTTATCAGTGTTTCTTCATTTCTTTCACAATTGCTTAAACTTCTGTAATTGTTTCGTCCACCTCTACCTCGTCCTCTAATTCGTTGGTTTTGTACACTAAGTACCTGATTTTGTTTCCATCGAGGGTAAAAGCGTCCTTTCTCTGTCTCACGCAAGCATTCTTCCTGGATTGCGCTAGTTACTGCTTCCTGAATAGTTCTTGGTCGCGTTCGCTTTACGGCAAACCTAAACTCTGGTCATGACAGTTATTCAAAATGTTGTGAGAGAATTCTCGTTGACCATTTCTGAATTACTTGGGTAAGCCTTTCTATACAATTCCTCTAAGGCTTCTCCAAACTCTCGGAATATTTCAGTCGTAAGTTTCTTTCGTGACTAAGCATCGGCAAGGTAACTTTCCTTCATATTAAGAATACCAAACCTTTGTTCTAAGTTCTCAAGTAGATAATCCAGATTTCCTTGGACTTGATCAGGGAGACCATAGGCATACGATACAGTCTGACCCCTAAGAGAACACAGTAACATCCTTCTTGTATACTCCTTGTCCCAACTATTGAGAAGAGTTATGTTCTCAAAGTATCTTCTAAATTCGTTCCACACGTCGTGCCCTTGTCCTGTGAAGGTTCGCCTACATGGGACTTCACGTTTCGTAGAACTTTTCAAGTCAGCATTATCACACCTAGCCGACTTATCGTTTTGGGATACTGGTGATATCAAGTCTCTTTCATAACGATCTGGTGATTCTATTTCCTTGCTAATATTCTTGGTAACCACAATTGACAAAAAAAATGTTAAGATTAACCCAACAAGGATGCTAATGAGCGGCTGATCAAAGTAGGAACGTACCTTTTCTTGAATGGTTCTCATTTTCATCTCAAAATTTTGACTGATCCTTAAGCAGCTGTAAACGCCAATGACAGTTATCCACAGGAAGAAAAACAGTCTCCATTTCAAAGAAAATCCTCTAGAATTTCTCACTTTCTTTGGAACTTGTTCTAGCACAGTGTCTGGAATCTCATCATGAGGTTCAACCCATGAACTTGATTCAACAGCAGGGGTTGGTGTTTGAAAACTCGACGAAAAGAAACTTTGGCCTAAACCGGAATATCCGTTAGCACTACAAGCTTCAACAAAAGCGTCGCAAGCACTTCCTCTGGACGGAGTAGTCGGCGAAACTGTGGAGTCTAACATGCCTTAAAATATTATTCCAACAAAAAGGCACTGAACCCGAAATCCCACTGGATTTTCACAGATGAGTAATGATGCAAATCCCACCGCTGCCACCAGTGCAATGCACTCTTCAATGTTGGAAATAATAACCACTGGAGACAGCAACAATTTTGACCATTTAATCCCTCATCGAGTCAACTACCCGGTAAAAATCGAGTTAATCCTTTTTATAGGAAACGCAGTTCCGTTTCACGGTCAAAATCATGAAACATAACAATTTAGCCAAACACAAAAGCTCCGGTGCATGAAATAACACATAATCACGAGCAAAATCATACCACTGCTCCGATACATGAAAACCACTATGACAGCTATGCTTCAGAGTGGTTTGAATGTAAACACAATGCTGCATGATTAGCATGACTTAAGACCCTTAAACAGAAGGCATAGAAACGGAGCAAAATATGTATACAATAAGTAGTAAACAACCAATTAAGAATGACAGAATTAACGGACATACTGTAGATTGACTGACTGATATAAAGACAGACAGACAACAGGAAGACAAATTAATATTTAAAATAAAAAAAAAATCTGATCTACCCAATGTATCCATATATCTTTCCTTGTCAAAACGAAATACAAGGTGAAGTAATAGACATAATGAAATAATAGCGAATTAATCCATATCAAAATATAATGAGAGAGAGACAGAGAAATGAGATAAATAACGTTTTTATCAAATCACAAAATTCTGCGTGCCATATATATGTCGAGGGTTGAGAGCGAAACCAGCCAAGTGCACATAAAATATATAAGCACTTAGCCTAGTTTAGCCCTCAGCTCTCGACATTAAATCGCTCATTAAATCATACATTTTATACATGTATTCTGATCAACTGTTATATGTGTGTAAAAATTACGCACACCGAATCACATGGACTACGACCACAGTTACCTGCCCTTGGTTACACAATAACATTCAAATAAAGGTTCAAACAAGAGCTTCCATTTATTAAAAAGCATTTATCTTTACTCTAGGAATGCAGTTCAACAGAATGCATCACTTTACTGTGTTGTTAAGAACTTAAGGTCTTCCCATCCTAATAGCCATATTCCATATCTTGACACTGGATGGTTATATTTCTATGAAACTTTTTCACTTTGAAGACATTCAAAAATAAAAATATTTCACCAAGAGTTTTTTCAATTTTTATCCTTTTTGGGGGAGATAACCCGCATATAAGTTAACATTGAAGCCTATGGAAAATATATATTTTCTGTGAATATGAAAAACTGAATTTGATTTATGAAAAAAACTCATGGTAGAAAGATGCATTTTATGATTTTGTATCAACTTCCGAGAAAAAATCTTAACTTTACCATAGACAAATGGAGAAAATGACTTATTTTTAGTTTTCAGGGGAGATAACTCATGTCAACAAAATCATCAAAGGGAGGTTATAAAAGATTATCTGTCACTTGTCATAACATGTCAATTTGCCCCTAAGATTACCTTTGTTTGACACTTTAAAAGCTTATATACATGTGTAATGCTAAGTTATATGCATGGCCTCGATGGAACAGATCGCTATTAGGATGGGAATACCTTAAATTTGCTCTTTTATATTATTTAGCAAAAGGGAGATAACTCATGAAATTATTTCTAGTACATAGGAATGGTTATCTCTCCTTGGTGATGTTTTTGGATTTAGTTTCCTTGTTTTTTCTGTTGTCTTCTTTAATGATTTATATTTTATTATACTCTGTGTACTGGGTTGGCAGCCATTTCTCATTAAGGTCCTGGATAGCCTTTCCTATTCTATCAGCTGCTTTCTGCTTGCTGCTCTTAGCTGGAGGTCAAATATGTCCATTTTAGCTAATATGTACCAGTATCGCCTGTCACCCATCTAGGCATCATTTGACCCTTCCGCCAGTCCATGATCATGCTGGGACTCATGGTTAGGAGTTTGAACCTTATGATACAGCTTATCATGGGTGTGATTTAATGTGAGATGTAGTTGGAGTTGCCTTTTTTCCTTCCCACCCATGGATTAGGCTGTTCACAGCTGATTGATTCTTGATTATGACCTTAATATATATCACCATAGCCCATGGAAATCATTTCACCTTCCACGAGTCTTATGCCCAAAGTTAATGCTGTATTCTGCTGTTTCTGGTGAGAGGCCCAGATGTGGGTTAGGAGTGGACTTTCTTCGCCTTACGGATTGGTCCTCAGTCTCAATGGCCTCTCTGCTGCAAGCAGTATGTATCATGTAGGTGTTCATAGATGAAGAGTCAGTCAGTTCCAAGCCTTTGCTCTGTGGAATATGGCCAGTGTGCAGCCATGTCACCTCTCATTGTGTTGGTGAAAGTGTTTTTTTCTTAAATGTTGATATTTTTATTAGGATTTTGGTAAAAATCAGCCCTATATATACTGAAAATGGTCTCCAGAGAATGCATTCATTTTCCAGGGATGCTGACAATGGCACATGAAAGATACAATGACACTGAGTTGGGGCAATCTGGCATTTGGCCATCCAGACCCCCTGAAGTGCCTGCAGTGGCCTGTTTTATAAACAAGATATCTCCACAGTCTTTTATAGTAGAATGGTCAACTATGTCTCATTTTAAAGACAAAAGTGTATTGTTTCAGATGAACAAAAATTTGACAGGGTGGGGTGAGACTTTAATTTTTTTTATATCGTTGTTTTTTTCAACAATTTAAAATCCCAAAAATGTTACTAAAAATATTAACACGTTTATTGAGTAAAGATAAGGTTTATTTTCAGTTGTTTTACATTTTCTATGCAGATTAGTTGATAGAATACACAATTTTTTATTTCATTGAAAAATTCCCATAAATAAAGAAGTTACATGTATTAAAATTTCAGTGTTGACCATGTAAGCTAGACAGCATTTGTTGTTGTTGTTGTTGTATTGGGGTTTACCGTCACTGCGATAGTATTTCAATCCTATAGCGACGTCCAGCTAATTACAGTTGGAGGAAGACCCCGAGTACACAGAGGTACCCAGGTAGAACCACCGACCTACCGCAAGCCAGCTGGAAGGCTTCCTCACATGAAAAATCCGAAGTCCCTACCGGGATTCGAACCCACAGCGGTGAGGGGCTGAGAGATTTGTAGTCCACGACTGTAACCGCTCGGCCACGGTGGCCCCCGACTGCATTTGTAACTGCAGTTATTTTGGGTATACACCTATCTTATATAAAATGCTGTATTTTGATAAAATGAAGGAATATTTTGCTATAAATTCATACAATGGCTCAGTATACATTGTGCATTTTTTTTGTACTAATTAGGACTAAGACCTCAGTTACCTGCCCTTGGTTACCCGAGTGCCGAGGTTGTGTTCCATGTTGGTACATCACTAAACTGTTTGGCCGAGTTTCAGGTCGCAGTCGCTGATAATTGAAAAGTTTACACGCATATACATAGATAAGATACTTTAATATTCCGTGCAATACTTAATATTGATCAACCTTTGAAAAGTGAACATTCGTCTGTTTCTTTCCCTTCCGTCCAGCGTTTGCTAGTGTTTATGGCAGAGAATGACCAGTTCGAACGCAGAGAGCCTGCCGATATAGCGATTTCCGCAGAGCCCGCCGATATGGTTATGCACCGTGATTCAAGGGACGTAATTATTTCCGGTACATCGTTATTAACTGCTAGCCTGATTTTATCATACGTGAACAGCATCAATAGCATGCAGGGGAAAATATAAATGGTGTTTTTGTTCAATATATGTGGATATAACTGTGTAAAAGGCTTTGTAGAATAAGTTTTTTTTTTTTTTTTTTGCCAATTTAAATTTGCCGATTCAAGAACATGATGAATGGATGACGATGGATCTATAGACAGAAGAACGGAGGGAAGATTGGATTTGTAGCAAGGTGAGTTTGAATAAATACTTTCTGTTACTTTTATGACGAATGATACCTCAAACAACATGTACATAAACTGACTCACTAATACATGAATACATACACATGAATATTCATTTTTTACGTAGATCGATATTGTTTATCTTTCAATCGTAAACATTTGTGTATACAAACAGTCCCCATGATATATAATAAAAGCAATCTACAGCCACAGCGCAGCATACATATCAACTATCAATGTTTTATAATTAGTTAAATACAGTTATAAACAGATAAAGATTATCGATGATAAAGGAGAGTATTTCTATGTTCAAATGCTTTGCTCAAAAAGATATTCAGTTTTCGTATAATCTGTGTGTTTGTTGTCATGAATAACTCAGCCAATTTGAACATGTTTGGTCTAATATGGTAATATGAAGGGAGAAATTGTTTTCTCAAGTTTTTATACATTTTAAATTCAAGCACTAAGTGAAATTCATCTTCTAATGTGTTACAAAAAATACAAAATCGCTCACCAATAGGTATAGTTTAATTAGGGTCCGTCTGCCTGCTCGGCTCTGTGGGCGGACCGTAGGCCTGTTCCATCTACCCGTTTCAATATATAATCTATGAGATGAAACGCGCATGCGGGATAGGTTAATTCTATTTTTAGATATTTTTATCGCACAAAGATATGACTGGAATTTAAAATCAGCAATATTTCTACAAAATAGTGCCCTACTTGAGTCATGTAGTCGACTTTGCCAGTTTTGTAAAAAAATGATTATGAATTCTTTGTTTGACTAATAAAAGAAAAAACTTCATTACCAACAGATTGTGAATATCATACTTCAGCAAGGCCCAATGAAAACAGTAAATTTCTTAATAGAGAACACCAGTTTTTACAGCCAGGTTTATTCAATAAGTCTTGGTACAAAGCATTGTATATGATACTGATATATTTTTTTAATGAAAATGATTTGTAATTATATATTTTGTTTATTTTATTATCATAATGGCAGCAATCGCAATATAAAAAAAATGACAACAGTAGTTTACTGATATTTAGTTCTTTACAAATGTACCACGTGTTAATTGTTTAATAATTAACACAAAATCATCAGGAAAATATGTTTACCAAGTTTTACATAAACCCACAGAACGCATACTATAGATGATATTTAGAGTATTAAGAAAGTATCAAACGAGAGATTTTTCGTCAATAAATAAATCTTTCGTAAGCTTTGAAAATTGCACAAGATTTTTTATTATCGTCCCAATATATACAAGTAACTGTCTAAGTGATTAAAACATATCACATATGTATTAATTAATCTTTTATTTCCAATCAGGAACTCGGATAATCTGAGCTTCAATTTTGAAAATAACAACATTGTTTGTTCGGTATTTTGTTTCAACTGTAAACGTATTTTTAGCGCAAAGCTGATGCGAATTTGCATGCATGTCAAACAATATAAAAGGCTAAACGGATGTTATAAATGATTATTATTATTATTAATCTTATCCATATTGGACAATATTCAAAATTTTTTTTTTTTTTTTTTTTTTTTGGTTTAAGTTTTGTGGGTGTGATTTTGTCCTGTCCCCTTTATTGAACAGGTCAATGAAAAAATTATGAACTTAAATCCGTGCAGGAAATCACTAAATAATGCAAACTTACGGACATCGTCTAGCGCTCGCGCAAATCTATGTGCTGATTTGTCCACGCCCATAAAGTTTAATATAAAATTTAAATTGCTAGATTGACACATATACAGGTGAAAAGCATGAGAGGAATAAAACAACAGCTAAGCAACTGTTAACGTACTTATAAAACAAATTCGTTTCTATTGCTTGTGTGACGTTTAACCTCCAATCCATTTCTCTCCGAAAAAGATAGCAGAAAATCTAATTAATCTGCAAAAAGCTTTTAAAGTGGTCCCATGCCTTCAACCTTAAGTACAAATTATTTGTTCCAATAAATTAACTATATTCACTAAATCGCTATATTTTACTCACTGTTTTAAGAATCAAAATATTTCTATTTGTTTTTATCAACCATAAGAATACTCTAAGACTGATTACTATACATGTAATTTTAAAAAGTCTATTAGTCTTTTATTTGTAAAGAGCAAATATATATCATCATCATCAACGAGATTCGGTATAGAAATATACTGATAGAATGTTTTCTTCTTCGGAATATAATATTTCTATGATGAATATTTGATTAAAAAATAATAATGGTATAAAATAAAAAAAATATGAATGAAATTTATTAATGGCAGAAAATTGCAGTCATGTTGTTGTTATTTGTCTGGTAGATACCTCCGTTGACTTTGGAGCACTCCTTGGTAGGATGAAGAATTTTGAGTTTTCTGTCATTATGTACACTCGCAATGTTGTGATTATATACACTAAAAACGCGTAGGCGGCAGTGTCAGACGATTTAATATAGTCGGTACAGTTTATGTTACATGTATGTCTGTATGTACACATAGTTATTTTAAGTTACTTGTAATTTATTGTATAATATTAATTATAATAGAGGACCAATTTCTGACTTAGCTATCCAGTGACACTACTTAACACCCTGGTTCTTTCTGTGATAATGTTTTTACAATAAGCCTGCGACCATCTTTTATGTTTTCTGTCATGTTGATTAGTACCGGTAATAACATTCATGTTGTGTACACGTCGATAGTCCCTTCCTCGCCTTGGGTTGGGATTGGGGGTTTCTGGGTGAGTGACGGTGTACCGGTACCGGCTATACATAAAAGTGACATATCCGGTCAAAATAAATACGTGCTGTGCCCGCTGATAAAAGGGTATGGCACGCGTCTGGTGTTATGAAATACAAGTCAAGTCAAGTATATTTTATTGGCATAAACAAATACATGTCCATCGCCAAATAACAAAATATCAAAAGAACATGCAGATATGCGTGAAAAGCATGCAAAAAAGAAAACAATGGCATTTCTATATATATCACATCTAAATATATTTAGGCCATGTTTCTATAATAACGAGGTATATATTTATTTCTTAATTCTGAATTAGTAAGGATCATTAATAAAAAATGATATTCATTTTCAATAAAACCCATGTTACATTTATTACATATCCTAGCATCTCTTTGTTGATTTCTATATTCTATATATCTGTTCTATACAAGAACATTGATTGAAACACGTACAATTCCCCTCCCGGACAACAATTCCCCTCCCGTGATTTTTACAAGGTGGACATCCCCCCCCCACGTTTTGCCACCTATTCCCCCCCCCCCCTACCCCCGCTTACAGTCAGGACGATTTCAATAACCTTCGCGAGTTTTAAATATTATTAACTCATGATAAAAATGACCTGTTCAAATAAGGACTTGTTCATTTTATTGTTTGTATGTATGGATAGAGCGAGAGGGCAAAATAACGTAGGAAATTAAAAAGTGTCCATTAGAACTACAATGTAGGTAGTGCGGTTTCGGGTATTTCCTGATACCTACAGCTCAGTGAAGGTAAAAGTTCACGAGTTTTGAAAAAATGTGATTGTTTTTAATTTAAATGATACGCTGGTTTATGTTTTGATTGTAAGTGCTGGTTTTCATATTTTCGTAAAAGGCCGGGAACTAGTAACTGAAGTAATGTCCGGTATTTTCGGGCAGGGGAGGGTATTCACGGATACCTGTGGAAGTCTTTATTAATCTTTGCTAAACATTAAATACACTGTTCTCAAACGAATTTTGTTTCATAATTAAAAACTAAGAATTGATAGTTACTATATAAAGACAAAATTAAGGCAAAATAGTTATGCACGAACTTGATAATTTAAGGCATACAAAAACGTTTTTACGTCAAATGTTTTGGCCTTGAGGTGTTGACTCGTTCTCAATATGTATATGTTTTATAAAACAATAAAATAAAAACAAAAACTAATTTTAAACCAATTTAATAAAAGGTTCAATACATTAGAAAGATGTTTGGTATATGCATTAGATTTACAACAATACTTTTTGCATTCTTACAAATATAAATATATAATATGTATCTTATACTCAAGTTTAAATATTTTGCAATATTTTGCATTATCATTTATTTTATTTCTTTTTCTTATTTTTAATTAATCTGTCTGTCTGTTATATTTTGTTAACTATCTTATTTGCACAGGTATCCGGTAGACCCGACATACGTTATTTTCAGTCTGGTATTTCGGATATCATTGTATATCTGTAACACGGCCTTCCCACGTTTTTAAAAGCATATGACACATTTCGATGCCTTTGTAATTATGTCGCCGCCGGTCAAGGGAGGGGAATACATTCAAACAACAGCCCAGATATGAGTCATGGTAAAGATAAACGATTTTATACATACATTTGCTTGTGTAATCGGCGTGTGTTGAAATACACGAAACACGCAGCGTTTTATTGGCAGTTATTGAAAGAAAGCTGGTAATGGATGTATTTATCGAGAAAAGTAAAGTATTTCTTGATATTGTTCAATCATTTACATACCGCCACAGCCTCAGTGCAACCCGTTCATAATTATTTAGAAAGTCCCACTGGTTTTCATCTACCGGATCTTGACATCTGCTCACAAGATCCGGTTGAGGTTCAAATTGTTTATATACTGTGCAGTAGGATTTTCTGCGATAAAACAGGAGAAAGTCCCTGTGGTTTTAACATGAATGCAGTTGTATTTAACAACCAAGCAAAAAAGAATTTAGAGTTGCCCTTCCGTATGTGTTTGCATATAAGAGGTATTTGTAGACTGTACTGGTGTGAAATTACCATTTTAATATATTTCTAATAACTTACATTCACGGTCCCAATATTCATTTCACGAATGTTTTGAATAGGTGGTAATTATTTCCAGATTTGTTTAAACATCAACATTCCAACTTCTAGTCCATTGTAAATGACTCGTATTAAAATTCCTATATTGTTGGTATGTTTAAATAAAGTGTCTAGACACATTGTCACACGTACCGCAAATACTATAACTTTAAGCAGCAGGTCATTTGAGTGTGGTGAGTTTTTTTAATGAAACTTATTCCGCTTAAATGATATATTTTAAAGTACTTTTATTTTCACGATATTGCTTAATATAAAATAATATCCTGGAAGGTTACATTACTGATTTATTTAGAATTCAAAATTTGATTTTAAAAAAGAAGTATAATTTACCTGAAATTATCATGCTGTGATGATCTTTGACATTTATCTATTAATTCTGCTTATTTCATATCATTTCATGATAAAGTTTGAGAATGCTATGTTGTCGATTTATAACACAGTCTTGGAGGGGTATTACCGGAGTTTAGTTCAGTTTTCAGGTAAAGTTCCACCAAATTGTAGCATAAAGAATGCGTCATTTATTGAATTATCTTCTAATTAAACATAATTTGTTTTAATAATATATATTAGATCAGATGAAAAACTGTTTATAATCAAGTAAGGTGGGTAAAAACGTATGTTAATAACCATCAAATATCAACAAACATTGGAAGACTGTCAATTTATTTACATTTGTGATGAAACATTTTCCTATAATATAGCAGTAGCAGGGTCACATGCAGGTCATTAAAACCACTGCCACGTCTAAGACACCTTACAGATGTGCAGTATTTAAGATGTACCCACTTCACACGAGGAACAGTGATCCAAGTTTACAATATCCAGGCATATTGGACTTGACTATATGAGTTTACCGTCGCTTCGACGTCCAGCTAATTACAGGTGGAGGAAGACCTCGAATACACGTAGGCATCTGGGTAGAACACCGACCTACCGCAAGCCAGCTGGAAGGCTTCCACACATGAAAATCCGAATGACCCTGTCGGGATTCGAACCCACGCGGTGAGGGGCTGAGTGAGTGTTAAAGTCAGCGACTTTACCCTCTCGGCCACGAAGGCCCCGCCCAGGCATATTGGAAATTCTGAATAGTATTTGTCACATACTGAGCGCTTTTCTGTGTCTGAACTGTTTTTTCAAGACAGGAATCATAGGAGTCAACATTTTCATTTAGTTTGGATTGATTTGATGTTGTCGGTGTTTGGAAATTTGTAGTTCTTTTTTTACATGGGAGATCTGATCGATTTAGAAAGATCTCCAGCAACTGTTGGTGTAAATTTTCTTCTTTTTTTTTTCAAAGCGAAAGCATGTATATCTTCCTGCTATCAAAGAAGGAGGGTTTATTTATTGGGGATATCTGGTTTTCCTTGTCATTTGCAGAAATATATATTTTGGAAGGACACATTTTGGCTTCTGGGATAACATCTGAGTCAAGGGGCAAGTACCATTTTTTCTAAATGTAGAGTTAAGATTCTATGAGCATGACAGATTTGATGAATGCTTTGCTTGAAATATGGCCAACATTAATTTGCAACCAAGGATTTTGCCTAAGATAGCTCTAACATTCAGCCCAGTAAGCTTTTTTTTCAGTGGCCCAGAAACACCCAACATCCAAATGCTGTGTCCAATGAGAAGTGTGGGGAGGTAACACACACAAAATATTATGTGCATTTCCTCATTTAGTAAGGGTTATATCAATGTGACTCTTGTGGCCACCTATTTACACTAGTTGGTGTTAAGCCCCTCCATCTATTTACACTAGGTGGGATTTAGCCCTTCCAACTGGTACTGTACATACTTTAAGAAATGCCTTTCCATGAAGTCAAGAAATACAACTGAGTTTGACCACCCACTTTCAGTCATTGTCCCAAACCCCCAGGTAATGCATTTTCAAGGAAACTATCAGACCATCTTTTCCCCTGAAATACATAAAAGGGGTAACCTAGTTCCAGTTACATTGCCACATGTAATAACTGTTACATTTCTTTGCTCGTGAGGAAATAACATAATTTAGTGTGGAACCTTTTTCATACACTACACTAGATTGATCATGTTCGATAATGAGTCAAGTCTCATCTACATTCAAGATTTATCAGTGCAGTTCAAAATATCTTACTCACTCAGAACACTTCTCAGATCAGTGTAGTACTTAGATTGCTGCCATTGCTCGCGCCAATGCAAACTTTTGTGCTTTTGCTGTATGTAGATTCGGCTACCTATTCTTGAATCCACTTAACCAATCTTTGGACATTTTCTGGTCTTTAACATTCACTGACAACATAGTCATCGGCCTGATGTCTAAGTTCTCCACAAGAATATCCATAACCAATGTGTTCTACAAGTGTCTTTTCTTCTGCATGAGTGAACAATGTAGATAGTACAGATTTTGCCTGGATGAAACCATCTAATGATAAAGTTTGCAGTCTCAGGGGTCCTATTCTTAATGTGCTCTCTGGCACCACTGGAATTCTTGTTTCCTTATACTCAGAGTAGCCTTTACATTCCACATCTCAGTATGCAACAGAAATAAGGATAGGGTCATACTACATCTTCCTCCTTTGAGCCGACATCTGAAATAAACATACTTAACAACAACAAAATAAATAAAATAAAGTCTGACACATGGAGAATAAAACATGTACATAATTGTAATTTTAATATATATTGTTTTTGTCACAGAGTGTAATTCTAAAGACATAAGAAATTCTCGCGAGCGTTCTGCTTTGCAAGCAAATGTTTTGGTTGGTTATAAGGGGATTTAAGAATGGGATTTATTAAAAACTATATTCAATTGTTTAATGAATATTTTTGGATGAATACAATGTCTTACCTGAAAGTAGCTCATAACTTTTGATTAAACTTTTATGACAGCTAGCGCTAAGTCAGTGTGTACAATAAATATGCAAATGACATTGTGACGTCATTCACGCGGCCTAAATTCTTTAAAATGATATTTTGGAATACCCCGACCGCCGGTAATTGCGAGTATGATACTGTATTCACTCATCGTTTGTATGGTCAATAATCGTGGATATTTTTCATTATTATCTTATTATCGCCTTTTTTCCCACAGCATTGATCAATTTGAAATTATGTTTATTTTCTTGTATATTTATTTTCTCACTGTATCATAGTCCACGATTCGGGTCGAAGAAGTGATCCTCAATATCCGCGACCAAACCCTTGGTCGAATTTTCTGTTATTTCTGTTATTGGAACTCTCAATAAAAATCGATTTGTACGATGATGTTAATCTTAATAATTAAGACTGATATCATCGGCAGGTGCGTGGCGGCTATATTGAGTGGAATTTAAATAATTCAAAGGCCAGTCAAATGGCCGCCACGCACCTGCCGCAATGACCAATACGACCGCTGCGCATGCGCTTTACTCTATGTCAGGGATGAGAATCAAGTGAACTTTGGATAAAGTTGTAAAATAAAATGGCGACAGTGTGTTTTCTCGACAAAATCGTGTCATTTGCTTCATTAACGTACAGTTTTCGATTAATTCAAGAGCATATGTTCAAGAGTACATTTTTTCCGAGCAGGTTAGCACTATTTTTGTTGCATCAATTCTTGTAGTTTTCTTAAACACTCTGCAGCAAAGTTGCGAATCGACATACCTTTGTACTTTTTTTAAATCTGAATTCTTGGTAGATTAGGCAAGATATTGTGTTTTGATCCCTAAATTCCAAAGTAAGTCTTTTATCCTAATGTGCATATTAACATCTTTTTTATGA
>CM037777.1:57336307-57386307 GCA_021229015.1 Solen grandis
TAAGGAGAACATGTGTATAGTATCTATATTCCGTTTTTTCCCAGCCAACAGACATCGCATACTGTTAGTTGCCCGTGACGTCAGCAACCCGAGCCCGAAGGACCCTTACTTCCCGACATTTCGGCAAAAGGACGTCTACACCGGATTTTCCTGGGCGTCAGGTCTTGTACCCGGCTCCAGACAGGAGGAATCTGCGTCTGAGGTGAGAACCTCAGAAAGCTTCTAAAGGCACACAGTGGATTTCTTACTTACAATCACATTACCGCCTTTCATTTATACATTCGCGTTGAAAGATAGTAGCACTGGTTGTAGTAAGTCTACATTGCAGGTTTGATAACAGTATATTGTTGGATATATTGCAGATTCTGTTGATTTTGAAAACATTGGGTGTAATCAAAATTTCTGGGCAAATAAAACTGTAAAAGAAGCATGTTTAATCATTCAGTATTCATCCACACAAAAGTATCATTCATTAACTACCTATAAATAACCTTATTTAAACAAAAGCTTTATGGTTGTGGAATTACCTCAATTGGTAAGAGCGTATATTTATTTTGTTTCCTTTGAAAGGGGTCGTGAGTCAATTCAAACTGGGACCTTTTTTTATAAATATATTCTTTTTTTCATTTTTGGATTATATATGTATAGTGTATTTTAAATACTATTTTTATACATCCATTATTTTGTGTTTGTTTATTTGTATTTGCTTCCTACTGATTAAAATAATAAAGTTTAAGGTCAAAACAGTAGAAAAGAGAAAGAACCATGATGCTTAATGTAAGCCTTCAATTAAAACATTTTGTTGTAATCTTTTCTTGTTAGAGTCTCAAATCACTGTAGTGTCTCTAGTCGCACCTGTCCGTCTCAAACAACAGCACTTTAGGGATAAAGTTTATACATAAAGTTTATACAATGGTCAAACTTTACTCACCAAGAACAATAACTCTACCTTGCTTCACCTCTATTAATTACTTGAATTAAATTGTTGAAATTATGCTTATCTAGAGCATACTTTAAAAATTATTGAAGGAATTGATATTCTTTACACATGGGAAGGAAGTAAATGAGAAAGAACAGTAACTTTATCTGTCCCATTGTCTCGCTGTTCTATTAAAATTATACTTGTCCGCAGCAAATCTATGAAGTATTAAAGGTATTGGTCAATGGGAGGATCAATATTACGAAACACAACTATTCCTTAGCTGTTGTTGTTGTTTTTTTGTTGCTGTTGTTTTGTTGTTTTTTTAATTTGACAGAGACCATGAACCATAATCTATCTTACCTGAATTTTTTGGTAAGATTTAATTCCCTTATTTTTATATGCATACCACAAAAAAATATTGAAAGGATGGACTTTATTATTCACACATTTTAACTTTCGCTTCTGACAGTACTCCCAGCGCTTTGATTTTCAATGACACCAGATGTTTGTGGTAAAAGATTTGTCTTGTAACACCAGCCTTCCTCAAATAAAATCTTCACGTGATGTTGGGCAGGTTCCTAACAAATTAAATGGATGCTAAGATGATTTTTAATGTGATTCGATCATGGGCTGAAGACAGGAATCCATCCTTCCATTTTGATATTATTGTAGAATACCAACCCAAGGATCTTAAAGTTTATATCTTAAATTTAAAGCCGAAACATATAATTCCACCAACAATTCTTAGTGCTAAGTGAAACTGAAATACTTTAAGGGCGAATTTCATTAGTCTTGTTTCTCTAATAAAATACCTAAATATTTCATTTCTTAGTTATTAAGGTAGTTCTAATAATTCATTTCAGCTTAGTCATGTACATGTACATGTCATGCACATGTACTCGTACTAGGATAGTTCATAACATAGTAATGGTGGAAGTATAGCGCTAAGTAATGTTGGTGGACTTCGAGCCAGATTAAATGCTTTCTAATGTTTTCTTACGGAGTCACTGTATGTTTCCCTGTTACTAGGCGCTGAACTGTTACCATGGTGTCGCGGCTCTAGGAGAGGCGATGTCAGACCCGGTCCTAAAGCACACGGGGCAGGTGATGCTGGCCTTGGAACTACTGGCGGTGAGAGAGTACTGGCAGGTGCGTCCACACAACCGTGACCACTTCCCGCCCATTATACAGGACACCGGTGTGTGTGGGCAGATTGCAGAGGACAGTTTCTACGTCTACACCCTGGACTGGCCATGTGACCCCAACAGGTTCCCCATGAGACACGCCTGTCTGGTCGGTATCCAGGTCATCCCGATCACAGCCGTGTCCAAGTACTGGGTAGATCACGTGAGTTTCAACTTCTTAATTTAATACCATACAATTTACACTATTGCGGGTCCTTGAAAATTAAGTCAAACTCTGTGATATAATTGTCGATATATATCTTTTATATAAAGGATATTTGTTTCAATGGGACCTCATGATTCAAATTAAAGTTGAATTATTTTCATTTATTTCCATTTTCACTAAATCCACTAATGTTGGACGACTATTTAGTCTGTCGAGGAAAATGAACAATCCAGATATCCAGAGTATGAACGCACCCCCCCCCCCTCTCTCTCTCTCTGCTGGGTTCAAAACAAAAGTCAATTTATATTTCTACCGGAACAATCTGCAGGAGTGGGCCCAGTCTATTGAACATTCGTGTATGTCGGCCGTGCATCCGGACCGAGAGGCCCTGTATAGTCTTACAGACCCACACGAACAGCGGGATTTGAACTCGGTAAGTCTTTACATTGTATTTCTTTCTCAACAAACACTAACTAGAGCTATGACTAAATATGATACATACCCCGCATTCTTCCTTGTCTTCGTCTTCTGTTAGAGTAAGACGGCACGTGTTGAGTGTGATTTCTACATATCCCACCCACTTCTGTGAGCGGGTACGTAATGATTTTTACCCTATCATGGAAGAATACTTTTTTTTGATGAGTTTCATATTAGAAAGAAAAGAATTAATTCCCTCGGAATGAAAAGTCTCTAAATGATTTTCTAGTTCTAATAAATCGAAGTATTTGAGATTTTTATGGTGAATTATCTTACAGTTATGTTTATGTTCCCGATTTAAAAATGTGGCGGTATAGATGAGCCCATGTCCGTCTGTTACAAAATCGTATGTCGCGCATATATTCAAAATTATATTAGCCAGAGATATAAACTGTTAAAGATTTGAGATAATTAACTTGGGATTTCTTTCAAAATACGTCCAGTAATGGCAACGTTATGACCCCTGGCTTGGTGAAAATGCGCAAATTGGGGTATACGTGTCAGTGGAAACATTTAATTTAAAGTAAGTTTGTTGGGAGTGTTCCCATATAGCGATCCTACAAGTAAGCTAGCTCTTCGAAAATGGAGTATTAAAGTGTATATATGCATCTCAAGTGAGCAGCAAAATACGCCATACAATCAATGCTTGTATTTGTGTACATTTCCTACCGTTTTCTTTTTATAATGTATATCAATTTGCTGTCTTTAAGGAGGTAGATGTATTGCCAAAGTGAGACATATACGTTTTTTTATTTTTTTCGAATTCTATTTTATCTGTTGACCCTGATGGATTGATTTGTTACCGCGGTTCTGCAGGGATGGAAGGCGTTCTGTCTGGCTGCACTGGCCCCGTTGAGCCCCGCACACCAGACTGAAGCTGCAGATTACGTAAAGAACAAACGGCCACAAGACCTGGTGGGAGGGACAGGAGCGGCCAGTACCCTGCTCTTTATATACACCAGCACCTAGCGCGGCTATAGCCGGGTACCATACAGAGGCAAAATACTAAATTGTTTTTGTCGATGATTTTTTGACGACGGTCCTTTCCTTTTTCTTGTTCAGTTAAAAGTCAGCTTCCCATGTAGCTTTCCGTTTAAAATCAAATAAAAATACATAAAAGAAAACCATTGGTATGTATATCTTGATTTGTTTATATTAACTATTTCCACATTGTCACTTTGGTTTCACAAAACACTAAAAAAAAATTTCCAGGATGTGCGTATTACATATAATGGTGTTTAACGCTACGTTGATTAATATTGTTTTACATATAAATGCAGTAATGTATAACAATGATAATATCACATACATGATTAATTTCATTGGATCCGTGACAGGAACATCACTGATCATTTGATCAATGAAACGGCGTGTTACATATAGTTGTTTTTTTTTTAAATTCAGATTTTGCTTTTCTAACTTCAATGAAGAGTATTTGAAATACTACGAATAGTTTAATTGGTCAGCAAGAAGCTGATAAATATTATTTAAATTTAAGTTTTGCAGTTGAAATCCACGGCATATACGGTAGTGATAACGGAATATAATACCATCCAACGATGTATCAATAAATAATTCAACACTTACATTGATCATAATGATAAGCATATTTAGCCTATTTGAGGGACACACTTTTGTGCATGCGTTTAAATCACTAGGCTTGGCAATGTTTACATAGCCATATTAAGGTGAAGAGAACTTAACTGCAGACAAGAAAGGGATTTGTTTCTTGAAATTTCCTACAAAATCTTGCTGGACAAGGGAATAGAAACCAAACGATCATTCGTATTTCTGCTCAGAAACCTTACGTCTGGTGGCATTACTATGGCCGATATCAAGAGCGAACCGTAGGCCAGAAACAAGAGGAGCATGCGTAGAGACGGAGTATTATATTCTTTCTCATAATTAAAGAAACATATTCCATTTAATTTCTAGAAACATGTTAATATTTTAAACACAATAGACTAATAAGTTACAGTATTTATCTATTTTACAGTAAAATATTAGAAAATAGATTCTTTACATCTATATTACATTCCACATTTTTCAAAAACATAATTTGCTCTATAATTTACCCTTTGTCTCACCTCTGTCATGTCGGCCACATCTGCATGCACGCGGCTCGGATTACAACCGTTCAAAACTAATTTATTTTTCACAAAACCTATTTCTTTTATTTAGACAAAGTGACACACAAGGGAGATAAATGTAAAAGTGTTGGTTATTTCCGACAATCAGTCATGAACAGAAATATAGTGGTTGCCTCCCTTTACATTGTTTCTATAATGTAAAACAGGTTCTTTCTCTCCTTCCATTCCGCTCTCGGTCGCTGAAATGCTAGCGTAGATTGCAAGGGAATATCTGTGATTGACTCCAGTTGCTTCTAAATGCCCGTCATGCGCAATTTTAGACCCCTCACCCAATGCCCCAATTGCCCGTTATACAATTTGAGACTCGCTTAGTCACTAGTCAGTCAGTCTTGGAACGTCTCTTCACCTAGGTCGGCCCATCGTCAGACACCTAAGATCAGTTCGTTCCGTACTCTACATTCATCCACAGGGGTGATTTCCAACTAGCATTTCGACGTGTTTAGCTATTGTCATGTACATAATTAGGCCAAAAATGACGTTTACATTTTGGATATTGAACGCGTAAAGATAATACCATCAGAGGTAGTAGGAGTTGGGGGGGGGGGTGTGAATTAGCGTTCGGTTTGATAAACGCCAAGCAGAACAAGGTTGCCCTGCAACCAATATGTTCACTGCCATTAGTGACAATCTGAGTGCCACAAACTTTCGTCATAGATAGACTGCTAGTCATGTCGATCGTTGTAAAATAAATCTAACTCTAATAGACATACAAAAAGGGTTCAGCAAAAACTTTTATTCTGTAATGTCAAATAATGTAGGCCATGCAAACTCCGCCATCCTGAGGTGAATGAGAAGATGACAAAGAACATCAGCATGATGTCATCAAGTAACTGACCCTGGTTTGACCTCGTTTCCCTCATTTAGACTGTCATTTCAATCACAATGTACCACTAATAAAATTTGCCTCTTTGTCCCGGGCATCTGGCTAACGCGGCAGCGGTACACTGTTTAACTAGACTCGGGTATTTAATGGTATTACACATCCCAGTCGTATTCGAAAGTGGAACGAACGATCAAGGCAATACATAGTTTAAATTTCTTTTATTATACAACTCAACTGTTAAATTAGCTGGCCTGAATCCTTTCCTTTTCAATTTTGGTCGTTCTTAGAGGAAATAAATGTTTCCAACGGTTTATCGGTTTTTGATGTCCCAAGTTTTTGAAGTCCTTGATCTGTCTGACAGTGTACTTTTTTAATTGCTTAATTTTTTAAAACACTAATAGTTAAAAATTAGTTGCACCACAAAGTCCACATAGAAGCTATTTCTACTTACGTCTTGGCCATTCTGGCAGACAACACACTGTTTTTATTAATTTCAGTTGTTACATTTTATTGGAGAATAAGTGTTTTTAGTACATCCCACTGTTTTAATAACTTAGGGACGCTAATCTGGTCGATAATTCGTGTTTGATGTCAGCGATAAAAGGGACGAAACCTGAAAAAGCAGATGTCACTAAGTTCTCGGGATTAACTTTTCATATTTTAACGAAGCTGAATCGATAAAGGAAAGGGACACTGCAAAAAAAATGTACTGTATTGAAATATGCACTAATAATATATATGTGTGTGTGACATTTGTTTGTACTGTGTATTGTTAATAATTTCACATTTAACAAAACATATTTCTCATAAAACGCTAGCCTGCTATCGCTATGTTTAAATCAAGTTTTAATCTATTTCAGAGTTCTTTTCAATCTTAAATAACTATATACCCGATAATTATGCAGTAGCATCATTCAGATATACTTGATAATTGGAACATGCTCATCCGTTTTTAAATCTTATTTTTTTACGATGCTATTTTAAAATTTTCTCGATGTCAACCTCACTTGAACCCCTACACATATACATTTACGATCACTGATAGTAGCCTGGATGTGTACGCACACACAGTCCTTTGTATGCAACGTTTTATTACCACAACCAGATCTCAACCGTGGTATCTCAATACACGGGACAAATTTAAATTTGTTAAACTTTAAATTTACTTGCCTGCGGTTAAACGCTACAGTATTGTTGAATTTGAATTAGATACCCACTTTTATATCTCCCACATTTTTTTCTTTTGCTTTTTTATTTTTTCTGGTTACTGAAGTTTATACTTTTTTGAAAATATACACATACGGGGTTATTCAATATCAAGTTACCGTTGAACTACTTAAGGGTGTATTCAATGTTGAATATCGCCTCGTGAAAGATCATTAGAGCGAGTCTGTCAAACTTGGCTCGTGTCTCGATGCACGTACACGGTGTACCAGGTGAGACATCACATACTCTCGTTGTTTTGACCTAAAAATATTCTTACTAAATGTGTTGTCCATATATTTTAACAACGAGACTGCAGCATTTTAAAAAATATCAAATTACTAGGTCATGTAAATAGCCAGACTGTACACTTGATCATGTAACTAATAGTTTAAACATATTTTATTGTAGAAATATCTACAAATATATCTACCATTTCAGTATACTGTATATACTCGAACATTTGATAGAAGAGTTTAGTCAAAAGTTTTTTAAATTCTCACAACTAATATAATAATAACTTAGATAAATTCATTAAGAGCGCGCCAAGAATGTTGTAAAGAAGTTTTTACTATAAAACCATTAATTTTCGCTGACATTAAATTACGTTATGTATCGTGAGTACATTTATTAGTGGATATTTGCTCTTGAAAACGCGAGGTCTATAAATGAGACAAGTTTTCGTTGGGATTAATATTCGTGGATAAAAACATTCACGAAACCGCCGAAAATTAGTGTCACACGAAAATTAATGATTTCACAGTAGACTATTTAGGACTACAGAAAAAGAATTATTCGTTATTAAAAAGTCACTGTCGGGCTTATGACTGATAGAAAGTGTAAAATATTGTTTGGAATAGTTTGAAGAATGCCTTCAACATTACTTAAATGGGTCTTTGGGATATTTAGATAAGAATAATATCAATTTAAGATATGGAATAAAGAAAATTCTATATCACTTGTTATATGATATACTCCGCAGCACATACGTAGGCGCTATATGAGAACGCACTTCGGGGTCCAGCGCACTATAGGGTCTGTCCCAAAGTGCGTCAGATTTCACTCTATTGGATGCAGTAATGCAACAATGCAACCAATTCTGGAACCAATTCTGACCCCAGTGTGTGTAACAATCTAGGGGGTCGGATCCCACAGGGCTAGATGTCACGTTGCATGGTCTCGTCCCAAAAATGTCCCATCCCGTCCCGTCCTACACTCTTATTGGATGAAGACAAGGTGTGATACGGGGGTATTAATCACCTCAAGAGATAGATCATTCTAGTTTTTAAATTGTTGAATAGGTGTTCGGGGCAACCTGACATCAAATACATATTTTATAATATAATACTATTGTTTGTTATTTGATTTCGTCCCGACAATATTGTGTTTTGTTGTACTGTTTGCTTTTGTATAATAAACTGCATTGTTGTACATGCATAATGTATGACTTAAATTGTGCAAATAATAAACAGATTTATTTTTGTCACTGATTTTCCTTCTCTTAAATGTATTGATAAAACAAAATAGTATTGCAAAAATACATTTACACGTCCTATAAATTATTAATTTGACCGGCCACATATTCAATATCTATTTAGATCAACAAAATGGTCAGGCCCCCATACTGAAGTACGATTTTCATGCTCAACCCTTAAATTTAATATAGTATATTTGAAAATGATGTTTAAGTTTGGGTCTGGTTATGCTACTTAAGTATCTTCGAGAAGTTTGGGTCTGGATGTTCAGTTCATCACCACTTGTGACAAATAACTGGAACAGTGGGAGTGAAAACCCAACAAACAAAAAACATTCCTGGAAACAGTCAAGACTATAATATGCAAAAAGAAGTTCCTACTTTATTTTGTAATTCTTTAAAAACGTGATGAAAACGCAAAAAAAAAAAAAAAAAAAAAAACTTACCAACCGTTTGCCAAATGCAGGTATTTTTTTTATACAAAAATAACATGTTTACTTGTATGAAATATCATCTTTGTACACGTCGATGTGTAACACATGTTCAACTACACATCTTTACCAAACGGATAAATTTTGATCCTACACTGGTTAAATATTTTGATAATTTACCGCCATTGTTCTTTATATTAATAAATAAATTTTCTGCATAATTCAAATGGAAATTACAGTTTGATCTGTTTTATAATGTTACATATTAGCATTTCTTTAATGTTTCTAATTGCATCCTTACGGTATTCTATTAGAAATACGTACTTGAGATAGTGCATTTTTCAAGACTATTAATAGATTTATGCCATAAAACTATCTGGTCAACTTATGTGCAAGTTTTATCAAATTTGACCGTCAAATTATGATTTTTTTTTTGTTTGTTTGTTTTTGTCGATTTCTTGCTTGCTTGAATTTAACCCCATTACACATATGTAAGTGACATGTTACTACACCCTGTCACAGTAGACTTGTCTCTAAATGACTGAAATACTGTTGATGTAGCGGAACATTAAACCCAACAAACAAGCAAATATCCAGGAACATTATCTTGACACTGGCCTACCAGTCCTGGAACATTTCTTACAAGCTTAGTGTCAATCACAGAACAGTAATGTGATAAACCTCTAGTCCCTGAGCTCTCCATAACCTAAATATACCATCATGTTCATCATGACCCCACATTCGGTCTTCAAATTATTGCGACCTTACTGCATATTAACCTTATAAGAGACACGAAATGCTATGCAACAGCTAAACATATCAGGCAGTTAACCGCAGCTGATCAGGTTATCTGTTTGCTGCTCTCAGTCTGAATGAGGATTTATAATTAAATTGGTAAGGATTAACTGTGTTTCTGATCAAGTTTATCGAACCTATGGCTCAAAATATTATGAGGAAGTGGTTAAGTAGGAAACGAAATATTGACATTAGCTTCCGTACTCTGTTCAGTGCACCCTGATTTTAGCAATACAGTAACAACTCAGGTAAAAAGATCACGTGACTTAATTTAAACTGTGTAAACAGGTATTGAGAAAGTCTGGGTTAAGGTGTGGACAATTTTTAAATTACGTTTTTTCTCAAATTAATATTTCTTGCAGGGTGGGATATAAAACAAACGTTTTATTCATGTGAGTATTACACTTATGAATTTGTATTTAGCAGTATTTTGACAAACTAGAGAGTATCCATTGTTAGGCATTTAAAAAATGACATATACTTGGGAACAGAGCATACCGAAATAGACCAACGTATTTGACAATGACGATCTCGTGAAATAATCATCTGTGCTCTATGTTTCTTCACAATGTCCTTATCTTGTCTGTTTACTTCCTGACAATAAAGTAAACAACTGTTTTGTGATCAATGGAATGAACAAACACGAAAGTGTTTGAAAGTAGGTAAAGCACGAAAGCATGTAAATGTATAAAATGGCGAAATGGGAAGTGTTTGTACCCAGCTGAACATGATTCAAATTCCAAATACGGAAATTCCTTAATTCTATACAGGTGTATGTACACGCGTTATGTATGTTGTATGTACCTTGCATGTATGTTTTTATGTATGTATATATGGGAATAAGCAAGAAAAAAAGGCAAACAGTTCATACATTTAGGTCGGTAGACCACTTAGTCCGAAAATTAAGTTGTATTGTTGACAATGATAAGGGCTGGTGATGAGATATCATGATGAATTATATATTAGAGTTGTCAGTCCATTATTACCTCATAATTACATGTGATAACGGTTGCAAATAGCTGAGGTGCGTATGGGTAAATGTCGTTATTAGGCGGGGGAACTGAAATTGCTTGCATCGTCAGGGGAAAAAAACGTATGGTTGGTACTTGTAGCAGAAGAAGAAGACAGACAGACAGAGAGAGAGACCATGTGCATAATTTAAAATGCATACAATATACAGGTATATATCTAGTGCAGAGAGAGAGATAGATGGGTCGTTGCGGGTTGTATCCTCATCTAAATTTTCGGTTTGTGAGTGAAAAATATTATGATGAACATTATGAATGATAAACAACACAAACCACCATGCAAAATACGAGAAGCACCCACAACAAAACCACAAATAGTATAACCATCTTTATCCTCGTTTAAAATGAAAGAAATACAAGATCCTATTTTTTTTTGTGCTTGATGTTCTCTTTTAATGATAAGTTCGTGGTTTTCATGTTCCAATCGAGTTTGACAACTTCCGGTACTGGTTATATCCGGTTTCATTCTAATGAATGAAAAGTTAAGTTTCGTTGGTCAGCCAGAATATAAACAAAACTTTTTTTTTCTCGGGGGAAAAGGGATTTACATCTATTTTAAAGAAAATATTTACCATTGCACTGGATGTCGATCATTACGATGTATCTGTATTTTTATCAAGGTTTTGAAATATCCGTTGCAATTACTTAAATCAATTCAGTTACATTGGTCATTGAGAACTAAAACATTTTGAAACCGGAAGTAGGTAGTCGTGGCAGTTGTTAAGCTCGATTGAAACATTATAAACACATTTTTTATCATTTATAAGAGAGAAAATAACACAGAAACAGCATTTATTTTATTTTTAAATTCATTCCAAACGTAAATGAATGGCAATGCAGGGCGAAATTACACGAAAATGATTTATTCAGAAAACAGCCGAAAACCGTGGCCTCCTTCCTATTTTTAATGTTACTAAGATATACGATATGATTTCGAGCCCCTATGACCATACGTATATAATATTCTGCTATGACCTATATATGGGTGTTTTCCAGACTACCAAGAATGTTGACGTACCTTCTTTTGACGTGCCTGGTGGTTGTCACGGTTCGGTGTGAGGAGGGCTACGCAAGTGGTGACTATTTTGCATACCACTGGTATGTAGGAGAACCTTTCCATCTCTACTGCAATAATTCGGAACTGGCTGTGACGTCAAACAACTACGTCATCTGGGAAACCCCAACAAAGAAACTTCTACAGGGTGTCAACGACAATGATAATCACTTTCAAGTGATGGATTACAAAGGCGTCAGCAACTTTGAACTCAAAGTGATGAAAGTGGAACCAGTCGTGCACGGTGTGTACATTTGTAGAGTATACAGTAAGAGCACGAGAGAGTTCCAGAAACATGCTATATTTGGACTCAACATCATGGGCGAGAAATACCACGATAATACCGATAAATACCGACACAATATCATCGTGGCGTTTATAGCGACTGCGGTGTTTGTCGTTCCCCTTGGAACCATTTGCGTGGTATTTCACTTCCGGTACAAAACTCCAGAGTACAAGGCAAAGAAGATCCATGCGAAGAATGGAAAGCAAAACATGTATATCGCGGACAACGAGACTGGGATGAAACAAAAGCCAGATGCGCGAGAGGAAGTGGCCGCATACGAAAATCCAAGCTTTTCGACTCAGTTATAGAAGAGTTCCATCCGGTTTAATTTGTATAAATGACGCCTTCCGTTAAAGCTAGCGTTCTGTCGACATTTCCAGGATGTTAAATATGTATACTGTTATATTTTCTTTCTGTACTTGAAGCCACATAATAGCACAATTGTAAAGAAGTAGATCTATATGAGTTTAAAGGTCGTTAAAGTTAGCCACAAAACGCAAATTACGACAGCTTCTTGTGCGTTAGTTTATACATGAACATATATAAATAGAGACATTCATGTACATTTCTTTTCCTTCCTGTTAATACTTAAGAATATGAACAATGTGGTTAGTCCTAAATATGTTGAATGGCATTGTATCCATTTGAAAACGAGAAAAGGGGCTTTTTTTTCTTTGAAATTCTTTCTTCTTTTTTTTGCAAACTGTCTAAAATATATAGAAAAATCACAGAAAAAATAATTTTCTTTTAAAATATCAATTATTCTAGTGCAAGAAAATGTTTTCAGTTTAGTTAATTTTGAAAATTCATTAGACTTTTGATTTAAGTTCAACCAATGTAGCAGAAAAACAACAAAATCTACATATTTTTGTTCATGCAGGGGCTTCTGTATTTTACATAAACTTTTTTATATTTTATTCTAATATATGAGGTATCATTTTGAAGATAATGTATTGTTCTATTGTAAGATATGAATTACTTTCATATATCTCAAATAGAATGGCAAAAACTTGCAAACGTGACTCTGGAAAATATGCCTCGTGATTTTGATTGATTTTGATCAATAGCCAATTTTTTATTATAGGTCTTTGATTAATGCAACAATGCCCCTTGAAAAAAAACAGCTTAGGAATAAGAACGGCTTTATCAGTAAAGAACAGTAACCTTATACTAATATGTAGGCAACAATATTTATCAATGTTCGGTGTACAACTCTTATCCATTAAGTACTCTTGATATATCAACCCATCAAACTTCCTTGTTCGTATTGGACATAACTTTGAACTTATCAAGTCCAAGCTATCTGTTCAGTAAAATCGGTCTGTCCGCTTGTCTATGTCTTGAACAATAAAGTTACCTGAACAAATGACATGCTAAGAATCCTATTTTTAGCAAATATTCATTGTTCATACCCATCAATGATTACATAAATCAAATTTCTATTGTTGTCTGTACGTTGTTTTTTTTTGTTTTGTTTTTTAATATTTCAACAACATTCGTGTTTAAGTATTTTTGTCCGATTAACGACATTTCATGCTGCTCGCAGGGCTAGTAATTGTTAAATGTTGAAGCATTTTTTCGTCAGTTCATTTACATGCATAGATCTACAGTCAGCATCAAATGTACTGCTTTCACCGTTTTGATATTCTGAAGCAGCTGTAAATATCGTTCATAAATCCGTTTCACAGGTTGTAAAGTGAGGGTGCACTCTTCTGTTGTTATGATTTTACCGCATATTGATCAGCCAATAGTCATCGCTATTTTAGGAAAATGACTTGTTAATTACTAAGTACAATTCAAGTGTGTGTTCGATGACCAGAAAATAACAAAATGTTTTCAAATATGTTTTAAGCGTTATTAGATCTATTAATTAACTGAAGAAAAAAATGAAGTACCGGTTATAGATTAAGTTGAGCATAGAGGGGTTTTTTTTGTTGTTGTTTTTTTCCTCTTATAAATATGAGTTTTGTTTAAAGTCCCACCCTGATTATATCAGCAATAAGGAAACTACTGAAGATATATAACTAGCAACCACGTGTATACACAAATGAATGCTCATATAATACCCCGTTCCTACACATTTTATGTCTATATGCTAACTAGTGCTCATACGTCATCACACGTCATGACATGGTTTTCTGAGAAAAGTTTATCCATTGATTCTTAAAGTATTTCAGTGTGAGAGAATGAAACATAACTAACCTAGAAAATTGTACAGTGAACTATCTTTATCAGACTTGTGTATTAAACTCAACTAACACAAACACTCATGGAGGTTAAACTTGATAAGCTGTCATTCTATTTAAAAATCTTTAAACAATTTTAGGCCTGTATAATATACCACGTAGACTAGTTGACCCATATTATGTTGTATATTAATCGCAACATTTTCCTTTCACTTGTTTTCATTTTATACAAGTATAGCTTTATTTTTATACATGTAATCCTTATTGTCTCGTCTTATCTGCTCAATATATGTCATATCGTTCATAATGCATTCTTATGTTGAGTTGCCTTGTACCGTGCTCAGTTACCTGTAGATGATTTAGATAGCAGTAGTAGTGTTGATTTGACATACACGTATATATGCATGCATTTATAAATAAAATGAAGTTTTATACTTAATAACTCATGTGTTAAGTTTTGTCTAGGTATAGCTCATTTGAACTAATGTTGTTGATAAGAAATTCAGTATTATGTATTACTACTCACTGTGATATTAAGGCGTAGACAAATGGTATATGACCACTCCCGGTGGCCGAGTGGTTAGAGCGTCCGCCTAGGGAGCGGTATGTCGTGGGTTCGATCCCCGGCCTCAACATACCAAAATCGTAAAAAAGGTACTGTTATAGCTCCCTTGCTTGGCGCTCAGCATACTAGGGTAGTTCCAGGACTGGTTGGCCCGGGTGTAAGGATAATGTGACTGGATGTGGTATCATGCCACATGTCTACGATGTGATACTGCAGAACTTGTGGCAGCACTATATCTGTCTCAAGTAGACATCGTCTCCAAATGACTGAGGGGGGCCCGTGAACGAGAGGGTAAAGTCGCTGACTTTAACACTCACCCAGCCCCTCACCGCGTGGGTTCGAATCCCGGCAGGTTCATTCGGATTTTCATGTGAGGAAGCCTTCCAGCTGGCTTACGGTAGGTCGGTGGTTCTACCCAGATGTCTCCGTGCATTCGGGGTCTTCCTCCACCTTTATTTAGCTGGACGTCGCTATAAATATGACTGAAATACTGTCGAAGCAACGGTAAACTCAAACAGTCAAGTCAAGATCTACATGCTAGATGTCAATAGAAACAGGAACGACAACTCTTGAGAAATATTTATTTTTTCGTAATTATCTCTCTTCAATCGTGGCCTTACAAAGAATACTATTCCACCAACAGTTTTTAGTGCTAGAACAAAATTCATTATTTTTGTTTCTTTAATAGAAATAACAACTACATGTATTACTTTTTAACAAATATTGTTGGATATCTCGGTTACATTTCATGTTAGCTTGGTCATGTACGTGAACATTTCGTTTTAATAGGAATATAGGAAAAAATAGGAATGGCGGAATGCGTTTCTATTTAGTTTAAGAATTTAAGTGTTACTTAGCGCTTAGTATTGTTGTGGAATTCGAGCAATGGCTGAAAAACCAATTTGAAAGTGTCAAGAGATTGCGACTGGATCCGCGTATGCTAAGTGTGCCGTGCAGTTTCTTACCTGCATCATTATTATTTCAAATAGAGGCCAGTCCTTTGTGTCAGCTAGAGAATATTTGCAAGAGAGAAAGGCCGAAAACTGTCCAATATTTCATAGAAGAGACACATAGATCGAGACTCGAAGGGCCGAAATGTGTTATCTAGGTAATGTTAGACAGTTTGGGGCGCTTAGCACAATTAAAACATAATTATTTTCTCTTTGTTATAATACTTAATATCACAAAATAAGCATGAACAATTTGAATCAGTAATAATTTCCTTTATTGGAGTAATAGACAATAACCAAGAAACACTAGAAAATGGAACTCTGCACGATCTTGTAAACACTTGGAGCAGATAATATTATTACATTAGACTGATACTGTGTACACATGCTCACATAATCTACTTAAATAACAAAGGACTGCATCACGACGATGTTATAATATCAGCATTTAGTAACCGTCCAATGAAGAGTTGTTGTGGGTCACGTGATCCATCGGGTTACGTTCGCATTTGCCGCGTATGAGAACATCGGTAAAGTATGTATACATGTATGGTACCGATCGAGTACGAGATCTTTTGCGTGAGAAGCACGAGCTTCTTGTGAAACCGAGAGCACGAAGCACACGAGGTACTTCATGAAGCCCATAACCAGGTCTTTCGACATCTTATTTAAATAATAAATGAGAATAACGTTAACATAGATATTCATAATTTTTATCTCAATAAAGTCAGCCCTATTTTAGCTTTAGTTTAATAACGTATAACATGATTTAAATTATATCAATATTTTGTTTATTACATTGGTAACTGACATCTTTTTTACAGACTCACATTTTTTTTCATGCCCTCAGTGCAAGAACGGGTACTGAAACATTAAAAATGGCGGCAAGAGATGAACTCTTAGTTCAGCTAGCGTTCCTGAGTAGAGTATTCCGGTAACGTAACTGATGAGTACAAAATCAAAGTCCAGACGGTTGAAATATTTGTGCAAAGTGATGATGATAGAATCTAGGTTCACAAAGATGGACAGCAATGATAACGTGGAAGCATCATGCAGTATACAGAGTAGTTTCTAATCCCGGCAGGGTCATTCGGATTTTCATGTGAGGAAGCCTTCCAGCTGGCTTGCGGTAGGTCGATGGTTCTACCCGGATGCCTCCGTGCATTCGGGGTCTTCCTCCACCTGTAATTAGCTGGACGTCGCAATATGACTGAAATACTGTCGAAGCGACGGTAAACTCAAATAATCAAGTCTAGTCAAATTCTTTTGATTTCTAGTAGTGTAAATGTAAATGAGTTTGCATATTCTTCAATGTATGAGTTTCATGAAAAAAGCCTACATAAATAGAAAGAATAACGTGCCTTTATGTAACAAATCATTAACACCGATCTGAGGTGTGGGGTATACAACTATCTTGAGAACATATCGTTTGGGGAACGCATACAGACAGTTAAGAACGACGTGTACGAAGTACTGGGTAGGCTAACATTATACTAAGAACACTGGGGTATTGACAAAACAGTTCTAATTCTACTATTTGTTTAATTTAACAACCACACTAATTTCCAACAAACGAAGGAGATAAACTGCTAGGAAATGAAAATGCTCGGGTGTAAACCTAATACTTGTGGATGACAGATGGACAGAAGACGGACATTCACCGATACTCATATATGCCGGTAAGTTTAATTCTAAAAGAAAAATACCGTTAGAAACGCCTTGAAACATCTGGAGTTATTTTAACAGCTTTTGAGATATACCGGTAGACGGTTAAACCTCGAGAAAGCGGCAAATCTGGAAAAAAGTATTGATAACTTTGTAATTGCTGGTTCGATTTTAAAAATGCTACATATCATTACAAAAGTGGGCTATACATGTATAATCATAATGCTATTTACAATATTTTAAAATTTCAAAATATGACAAAAGAAAGAAAATAAGATATATGACAAAGGGGAGGGTAAGATATATGACAAACGGGAGGGAAATATATAACAAAGGGAGAGGTGATATATAACAAAGGGAGAGGTGATATATGACAAAGGGAGAGGTGATATATGACAAAGGGAGAGGCGATATATGACAAAGGGGAGGGGATATATAACAAAGGGGAGGGGGTTATATGCCAAAGGGGAAAGGATATATGACGTAGGAGAGGGGCAGATATGTGACAGAGAGAAGAGAGAGAGAGAGAGGGGGGGGGGATGGGGGTATGTGACAAAAGAGAGAGAGAGAGAGAGATTGGGAACGGGGAGAAATACTAGTATGTGACAAAGAGGAGATGAGTTAATGGCAAAGGGGATTGGGATATATGGCAAAGGGAGAGGGGATATATGACAAAAGTGAGGGGGAGATATATGGCAAAGGAAGAGAGAGAGAGAGAGTTGTAAGAGCAAAGGAGAGAGAGAGGGGAAAGGGTGAAAAGGGAAGGTTATGGCAAAGCGATGGAGAGAGATGGGGAAAGGGAGATATATGACGAAGGGGAGGTGGAAAGATATGGCATATTAATTGATTAAAACAATTTGTGGAAAAAGTAAATACCCAGCTCAGTAATGCATACATGGGTCATTACTACAAACATCATACAAGATAAAAGAATCTTTATTTCAATTCAAATTTGAAACGTCATATATTTTATCTTCAGGTGCAAAATGCAAATCATCACTATCATTTATAACATGATAATATCATAATCGACAGTTAAATACATGATTGAAATAGCAACAAGAAATTGTCTAACTGTATCTGCAAGAAAGGTTAACCCTGGTAAGGTCTATTTATAAATGGACATTCCCAGATTAGAGTATACATAACTTGTAGTTTTGTAACCTGCAGATTTGTAACTTGTAAATTTGTAATTTGTAGATTTGTTACTTGTAGATTTGTAACTTGCAGATGTGTAACTTGTAGATTTGATACGTGTAGAATTTTAACTGTAGATTTGTAACATGTAAATGTGGAACTTGCAAATTAAATTAGGTGTTGGTAAATGTGAAGTTGTTATATGTAAAAGTAATTAGAAAGGGGTATTAGCAAATGCAGTGTTAAATTTGCAAATTTACATTTGAAATAAAAAATATAAGAATTTTAATTGGAAATAGTAATTAGAATAATGGCGGCTATCCTCATCCATAATATAGAGGGGTGATGGCAGACCAATCACGCGGACTAAGCTTGACTTTTCTTACATCCGCTCCATTAACAAGGATTAGATCACTGAGTTTTCTTACATCCGCTCCATTAACAAGGATTAGATCACTGAGTTTTCTTACATCCGCTCCATTAACAAGGATTAGATCACTGAGTTTTCTTACATCCGCTCCATTAACAAGGATTTGATCACTGAGTGTTATTCCATCCGCTCCATAACCTTGGATTAGATCACTGAGTTTTCTTGCATCCGCTCCATTAACAAGGATTAGATCAGTGAGTTTTCTTACATCAACTCCATTAAAAAGGATTAGATCACTGAGTTTTCTTACATCCGCTCCATTAACAAGGATTAGATCACTGAGTTTTCTTACATCCGCTCCATTAACAAGGATTAGATCACTGAGTTTTCTTACATCCGCTCCATTAACAAGGATTAGATCACTGTGTTTTCTTACATCTGCTCCATAACCTAGGATTAGATCACTGAGTTTTCTTACATCCGCTCCACTAACAAGGATAAGATCAGTGAGTTTTCTTACATCCGCTCCATTAATAAGGAATAGATCACTGAGTTTTCTTACATCCGCTCCATTACCAAAGATTAGATCACTGAGTTTTCTTACATCCGCTCCATTACCAAGGATTAGATCACTGAGTTTTCTTACATCCGCTCCATTAACAAGGATTAGATCACTGAGTTTTCTTACATCCGCTCCATTAACAAGGATTAGATCACTGAGTTTTCTTACATCCGCTCCATTAACAAGGATTATATCACTGAGTTTTCTTACATCCGCTCCATAACATAGGATTAGATCACTGAGTGTTCTTACATCCGCTCCATAACCTAGGATTAGATCACTGAGTTTTCTTTCATCCGCTCCATAACCTAGGATTAGATCACTGAGTTTTCTTACATCCGCTCCATAACCAAGGATTAGATCACTGAGTTTTCTTACATCCGCTCCATAACCAAGGATTAGATCACTGAGTTTTCTTACATCCGCTCCATTACAAAGGATTAGATCACTAAGTTGTCTTAGATCCGCTCCATTAACGAGGATAAGATCACTGAGTTTCCTTACATCCGCTCCACTAACAAGGATTAGATCACTGAGTTTTCTTACATCCGCTCCATAACAAGGATTAGATCACTGAGTTTTCTTACATCCGCTCCATTAACAAGGATTAGATCACTGAGTTTTCTTACATCCGCTCCATTAACAAGGATTAGATCACTGAGTTTTCTTACATCCGCTTCATAACCTAGGATTAGATCACTGAGTTTTCTTACATTCGCTTCATTAACAAGGATTAGATCACTGAGTTTTCTTACATCCGCTCCATAACCTAGGATTAGCATGAGTTGTTTTACACCCCCCCTACCAAGAATTAGATCACTGACTTTTCTTTCATCCGCTCCATTACCAAGGATTCAGCATTGAGTTGTTTTACATCCGGTCTATTACCAAGGAATGGGCCGATGAGTTGCTTTACATCCGGTCTTTTACCAAGGATTAGACCATTTAGTTGCTTTACATCCGATCTACTACCAGGGATTAAACCATTGAGTTGCTTGACATCCGCTCATTACCAAGGATAAGACCATTGAGTTGCTTTACATCCGCTCAATTACCAAGGATATGGCCAATAAGTTGCTTTACATCCGCTCAATTACCAAGGATATGGCCACTTATGATATTTTATCGATTTGCTTGGCTGGGTTTTAGTGTTTCGGTCATGTTTACGTGAATACGTAATACTCTATTCGTATACAAGTTTACATTTCTTTATCTGCTTTCAATTCATATACATACAGACATTAGTAGAATATTTCGGGCTATGCAATAAGGAAGAAAGAGAGACAGACAGCCAGAGAGAGAGAGAGAGAGAGAGAGTACCGATATCACATGTACCGTCGAGGGGAGCAGTATTTAACCAACCACATGATGCTGTGTATAGGTATGTTCACTTTTTCCACTTTGTTATTCATTTATGCTTCTTGCACCTGCGTAAGAATGAGACACATTTTAAGGGAAGACACGTGACCTAATAAGAATATTACAATCAATTACACTGAACCTACAAGTTCTGGATCTACCGTTAACCTTGATAGGTCCCTAGAAGTGACCGCGTGTATACATGCATATTGTAAATAAACTGATTCACTTAACAAAATTGCTAATTTACTACTAGTTTGCAGACAATATTTCACTTACTACTTCAATGATGCACTTGAAACTCCCTACAATGCACTGCACGTGTTACGGGTAATTTATTAACAATTCCGCCAAATCAGTCGACCATGGTAAATTTGGTCAAAACAGGTATTTTGCACAAGCTGTGCATCAACTTTATATTCAGAAACAATCTTTGTCAATTGTTACATACAAATAAAAAACGAATGTCATGTATAGGATAGATCACAAGTAACCGTTGTCTATGGAATTTGGAGGCGAGCGTAGCGAGCTAACATTTCATTGACAACGGTTATTGTATACGATGATTTGTAATTATATAGACATGGGACCCGCTTCACTAATCTTCATACGAACAAATTAAACAAGCACAACACTTTTTGAAAAGAAAATCTCATAGGCAAAATACTATTTTTTACGAACGAAGTTGAGTGAAACGGCCCAAGACCTTGAACTAGGATAATAAATAAATTGGTTTATTTTATACTTACTGATGAAATACTTTGTTTTATCAGTAAAATAAAATTCATATCCCACCGTGAGAGTGATATAGATCTGCCGTAACTACTTTATTTTGCTTATGAGGAGTACGTAGCAAAAGTTGGCATAACGTACAAAGACAAAAAACATAGCTTGTTTTGATTGAATATAGAATATATCTCATTTTGATATGATGCAATTTTCTCATTTTGACCCGCGTTTTGTATCTCTTCTCGATGAGATATATTCCATATCCACTCAAAACAAACTAATATGCTCAATTATATATTTTATTATATTATATATATTTTGTAATCAACTAAGTATACGTAAGAACAAAATCAAATTCCACCAACCATACATTGTGTACTTAGCGCTGTGTAATACATACATACATACATACATACATACATACATACATTAGATTAGATCAGATCAGATCAGACAGACAGACAGACAGACAGACAGACAGACAGACAGACAGACAGACAGACAGACAGATAGATAGATAGATATATAGATAGATAGATAGATAGATAGATAGATAGATAGATAGATAGATAGATAGATAGATAGATAGATAGATAGATAGATAGATAGATTGATTGATTGGGAAGACTCCGAAGGGTAGAACAACCGACCTTATGCAAGCCAGCTGGAAGATTCGAATGACCCTGCCGAGATTCCAACCCAGGCTGTGACCCCCCCCCCCACACACACACACACTTAAAAAGAACAGAATACAATACTTCTCTGTACGTTGTACTTCTCTGTACATCGTAAATCATATGTACGCAAACAAATGACGTTATTTCTGTTAGAAACATTAATATAGTAGACATAAATACGTAAAATCTTTTAGAATTGTTAATGTGTAGCGAAAAACAACTACTTTTTCAAACTCTGCATTTTTTATCAAAAAATACCCCTAAACCGTAGAAATGATTTAATAAACAGATGGTATAATATTCATTAATCAGGATGATAATCATTATTGATCTAGGTCTAAAAAAAACTTGTTTCTGGTTACAGACTGAAAAAAATACGGGTCGGTTGGTCGCCTTTTTTTTTTCTTTCTTTTTTTTCAAGTCTTAATTTGGACCTTGACAATGGAATTGTCATGCAAAAGGTCCATAACTCTGATAACAATTTGTCTGAGTGATTCCTCTTTTAATTCAAACTAGTTCTTTTGCACTATCACACTTTTTATATCCCCCACACGAAGTGGTTGGGGGCGACATACTGAAATCAGGTTGTCCGTCCGTCCGATCGTCCGTAGACACAATCTTGTGTGCGCTTTTTCTTCTACAGTTTTTGGCCAATTTTAATGAAACTTCACAGGAATCTATTCTACTATGGGAACTTGTACACCTGCGATTTTCATTATGATTTATCAACTATTACATGAGTTATGCCACTTTGAAGGTTTTCTCTCTATCGAATATATAAGGAACGAGTAATGTGTGTCTGACTCCTTCTATTGATGTGATTTACCCGAAACTTTCACAAATGGACAACATACATGTAAATATGTGCACTTGTTTTGGGAATTTTGTTGTTACCATTAAAACCTGAGTTACTCCCTTTAAATTTTTCCAAATTTTGGCCGAAGATTGGTTTTGATTTTCAGTTCAGTAGGGTGAAGGTCCAGGTCACTGTTACTAAAATAGAATTTTTATTTCCATCAAATAACTTCTTTTAGGATTGAGGTATGATGATCAATTAGGTATACATATACCTTATTGGAAGAGGAAGACTGGGATTGATTTTCGGGTCATTAGGGTCATGGTCAAGGTCACTTTACTAAAGAAAAGTTTGGCTTGCCTGGGGCAACTCTTGAAAAGGTGGTTTCGCGTCATTTGACGTGTTCTTTTTATTAACTATGATTAATCAACTATTATAGGAGTTTTTCATTATAATTTACCGGAGTGATTGTCCTTTTTTATTGAATTGTATTTCCTTTTTAGAAGCGAAAGCTTCTTGAGTCAGACAATGGATTTTCTACTTACAATCACATTAACGCCACTTATCCATACATTCGCGTTGAAAAATAGTACCACTGGTTGTAGAAGTCAATATTGCAGTTTTGATAAAAGTTAGATATATTGCAGGTTTTGGAAGCATTGGGTATAATCACAATTTCTGTGCAAATAAAACTGTAAAAGAAACATGCTTATAATTCAGTGTTTATCCGCAGTTTCATTCATTAAACTACCTATAAATAATCTTATTTGCACCACAACTTTACGGCTGCGGAATAAGCTAACTTGGTAAGAGCGTCGTTCAGTATTTTGTTCTTGCAAGGGGTCGTGAGTTCTAGTCCAGCTGAGACCTTTTTTTTTTTTTTTTTTTTTTTTTTTTTTCTCTTCTTTTTTTTGTAATACTTATTTTTATATTCTTGTGTTATATATTTAGAATTTTTTATGCTAGTTTTTATCTTTCATTATTTCGCGTTTGTTTACCTTTTGATTTAAATCATAGACCACAGGACCCTGATATTCAGTAAAAAAAATGACCTCTCTATATATGAATTATTTATAGAGAGGTCGATTTTTCTAATATGAGGGTCCTGCGCATAGACAGGTTTGGCTATAAGGTCAAAACAGTAGAAATGAGAGGGGGCAGTATGTTTAATATAAGCCGTAAATTGAAACATTTTGTTTTTAATCTTTTTTTTTGATAGGGTCTCAAATTACTGCAGTGTCTCTAGTCGTATCTGTATGTCATAACTCAGAAAATACTTTAGGGACTGAGTTTATGCTTTATACAATGGTCAAACTTTACTTAATAACTCTACCTTGCTTCATCTTTATTACAAACTTGTATGGTGAAATAATGTTTTTCTAGAACATATTTTAAAAATTATTGAAGGCATGGATATCGTTCTTTGACTTGACTTGACTATTTGGGTTTACCGTCGCTTCGACAGTATATCAGTCATGTAGCGACGTCCAGCTAATTAAAGGTGGAGGAAGACCCCGAATGCACGGAGGCATCCGTGTAGAACCACCGACCTACCGCAAGGCATATATCATTCTTTACACATGGGAAGGGTGTGAAGTGACAAAGAACAAATTACTTTATCTTGTCCCATTTTCTTGCTTTTCTATTAAAATTATTTCTGTCTGCAGTAAATTCATGAAGCATTAAAGGTTTTGGGATGGTCAATACTAAGAACCACTTTTCCTTATCCATTTTTGTTTAATTTGATAGAGACCAATAAATAAAATGATCCATCTAACCTGCTGTATTAATAAGATTGAACTTCCCTGATCTTTTACGTGCACACCACAAAGAAACTTAAAGGGATTGATTTTATAAATTCACACATTTCAACTTTCGCTTCTGACAGTGCTCTCAGTGCTTTGATTTATTGAATTTGCAAATATGTTTCCCTTAAGACTGCTTCAGGCTTTATGCAAAAATAGATAAATGATAAAACATATTCTGACTTACTAAAGTAGTAGCTTTGAATCTTGATTTGGTGTCCTTTAGATTTAAAACAGTTGAAGGATACTTGTATATTTATAATTACATATAAATGCATATGCATGCATCTATATGCCTTTTATTTTTCGGCCGTTAGACCGTTTATTTTCACCCTGACTTCCTGTGAAATACACAGTAATGAAGCGGAATAAAATTAGGCTCTTCATTGGTTATTATATACTTTGCTAATTCCCATTGGTCATTGTAAAATTAGTAAAAAGAAAAGAAAGGAGTTGCGGAAACGAGTTCTTTAGATCTATGTTTGTTTCAAAAGTTGAAGTTTTCTCCCCCTGCGAACGATTTGTCCCGAATAGTAAGACACTGTCACTTTTAACGTAAACTGAAAGAGAAGAACGCTAAAAAATAGGAAACACATAGATTTCGGAATTGAGTTTTCGACCCTGACAGATCCTATATTCAACAATCAAAGCGCTGAAGGCACCGTCAAATGGAAGAGACAAGCTGCGGATATGCAGGGTAACTTAGTTATTGTAAGATACCAAACTTATTTTAAAATAATGAACGATTGTTGTTTTAGATTTGTTTCCTTTCGATTTAGATATGCATATTTGATATAAATCTTACAAACTATAGAAATAGGGAGAGCAACAGTGGCGATGTGCTAATAATTTCTTTAATTTCTTGTAAAGACCTTGTTAACACAAAGTTAAAGCGTTTTTTTTTTTTTTTTTTTTTTTTTTTTTTTTTTCAATTGCTTGGAAATTTGACCCCAGTTTATCAAATATACTTTGATAATAAGAAAATGCGACAATACTGTTCTCTCGGCGCTATCAGCGCTTTGATTTATATTCGTTAGCCTTTGACTTACAGTCCTAGTTTATTCTACAATAACTCCTATTCTACTCATGCTGTTGAAATAAAATTTCATTTATGGACAGAACTTGACACGGGAAATTGTCATGCACAAGACCCATAACACTGGGAGGGATCAAGATTTTTTTTAAATTATTTTCCTTTTTCTCATTTTCTTTATTATGTAATAACTCCTATGTCAACAAAATTGTGATTATGCACTGGATTATCAGATTGATAAACAATATTAATTAGGTAGGTATAGCGTATTCGCTGTCAATGAAATACCCTTTTCAAACTTCACACTTGAGTAATAATTCGTACATCATCTTTTTAGCCTAAAACAACAACAACACTTCTTTTTTTTCTTTTTGTTTTACGCCTTATCTGTTAACTTGATTAATGTGCGTGTATGCATATAAACAGATGTGCATTTTGCATACGTGTATATAATACTACATAATTAACACTGTAAATGTTGTAGATCTTTGTACACGTTAAAATATAAATAGTTTCTTCCTATTTTCTGTTCTTTCCACTCATCAGGCGATTATAGTTTTACTGTGTATACATCAATTGAGCGTCTGCATGTCAAATAAGCCAATTAAATTACCGATAGCGACAAGTATGAATTTAAGTCGCATTTATTGTGCATATTTGACTCTATATATAGAAATACTTTATGGTTGAAAATGTATAAATTTGGTATTCAAGAAAAATTACTAAGTATTGTCAAGGATATGTTTGAAAAGGTTAAATCACGTGTAAGTCATGTTCATCATACTCTGATTATTTTAATTATGCTGTTGGTCTCCGTCCCTTCTCCTGTTTTCATTATTTGTTGAAGATCTTGAGATGTTTTTACAAAATGGAACACAATTTGTTCTACAGATAGATGATATATTTTTGACATTGCTGCAATTTGCTGATGATATGGCCATTGTAGGTAAAACACCTGAAGAGATTCAAACTCATAATTTACTCACATATTGTAATACTTGGGGCTTATCTGTTAACACAGCTAAAACCAAAAGAATGGTATTCCGCAAACGTGTGTGTGTATGGGGGGGGTGCTACCTACTGAGTGTTGGACTTACAATGGCCAGTCAATAGGGGTTGTTGATACCTTTAACTATTTAGGGACTGTTTTTAGCTATACTGGACACTTTGGGAGTAATATTGAATATTTGACTGGTAAAGCACTAAAATCATTGAACGTATTGTTGTACAAATGTAGTAATTTTGATCTTACACCGAAAACTTTTTGTCAATTATTTGACGCTTTTGTTTTGCCTATCCTTAATTATGCATCAGAGACATGCGGATTCACAAAATCAAGAGAGATTGAAAGGATACACCTAAAATTTTGTAAAAGACTGTTAATAGTAAAAAACAATGCATGTACTGCAGCTATTTACGGTGAACTTGGAAGATATCCTCTTTATATACATAGATAAGTTAGGATTATAAAATACTGGTTTATATTAATCAACACAGATAACTTAATTCTACGCTCTGTTTACCACCAAGCACTAGCTGATTGTACAGTAGGAAAAAAAGAATTGGGTAAAAGATGTTAAACAACTTCTAAGTCAATATGGGTTTGCATATGTTTTTGATAATGTTGCTCAAATAAATTCTAATTTCTTTATTATTGATTTTAAAAATAGAGTTTTAGACTGTTTCAAACAAGATTGGTTAAGAACTCTTGAGAGCCCAGTCTTATATATGTATACAGAATTCAAATCCTTTTTCATTAGGAACTACTTCACTGTACGTCCATCCGTATTAAAGTATATTGAAATTAGGAAAACTAGTAGGAAATAAGACAGTATTAAAATATCTTTGTATGTAAAAGAAGCACTTAAAATAAGGATAGCATTATGAATGACTTAGTCTAATTACAGCAGATATTGTTTTAAACGGATTCTTTGTTTTTAGACATACTGTCAGAACTAAGAATTGTATAATAGCCATAAAGATGACAGTATTTTCAGTTATAAGAACTGTAATCTACTTACATTTTGTGTTGTCATTCTTCATACTCTAAGTTAGGTTTTAGGTCAAGACAGACAGTTTACTTTGCTAATGATGAATATTCTGGCTTATACCGCGAGAAAAATAAAGTTTCCATAGAAATTAAATACACGGTAAACCTTTTTATATCTGCTAACCCATTTCATAAATAATCCCATTATTATTCCAAAATACTGTGCAACGAAAACACGTGATTTGGACTAAGGCCACAATTACTTGCCCTTGGTTACCCTGTATCCGGATGTGCCTACACAGAAAATAGTGACCCTATTTAATGCTGAATTAAGGTGAGTTTTTGACTGAAAGACATGCAATAAAGGATTAAATTCTATAGAACACAGTTAAAATAGTCGTAAAATGCCCAATTTGGAGGCCATATTGCACAACAACCTTAAAAGTTGAGCATTACTGAGAGGGGAATTTTTTAGAAAATTGGTGTGAAATGGCCGACCGGTGCACTAAATTCATACGTATGTTTTTGGCCTTAAATAGGTCAAAAAGTAGTCGGGTGACCCCATGTTAAAAATGTACAGAATTATTTCTCTTGAATAGATCTATCTAATGAGGGTAAGTTTGGATGTCAATTTCCCTTACAGAAATTGTCATTTGTTTATATGCTTATATAGAACATATAGTAAAATTAATTAATTGTGGTCTTAGTCCACGGTGTGTCATTATTTCCACACGCATATAAAAACAAACAACATTGTGTCTTGACCTAATGCCGCTTATTTGCCTAACTGATGTTTGATATATATGTAAACCATGTTATATACATGTTCATCCTCATTTCATTTCATTATAATTATACTAGTATTAGTTTCTATCATTATCACTATGATTTAGCGCTGTATTGTACATGAAACATTCATTCTCTCTCTCTCTCTCTCTCTCTCTCTCTCTCTCTCTCTCTCCTTTCTTTGTTTTGTTTTTTCCCTTCAGTTACCTGTTTGACCAGAATCTATTTGTGTAAATCAAGTGAACAAGATGATGTACTATGTACAAGTCTCAATAAAATTTCTGTTCTGTTCAAATAAATTTACTCAAAGAGAATCAAATCAGCCCAATTGTTAAAAACGCGCTTTGAACTGCATTAACACGATCGTAAAAAGAAAAATCTGAACATTTTTAAGGGCGGCTTTCATTAAGCTCTCTCTCTCTCTCTCTCTCTCTGTCTGTCTGTCTGTCTCTCTGTCTCTCTCTTATAGGTTGATGAGCATGAACTTAAGTCCATTTATTGTGCATATTATAATGAATTTAATAAACGAGTATCAAATCAAACCAAATGCTAAAAACATGCTTTGAACTGCATAAACACGGTCGTAACAAGGAAAATCTCAACTTTTTTATGGGCGGCTTACTCGCTCTCTTACATTTTCACGGCAGAAATCGCTATATCGACAGTCTCTCTGCATTCGTACCGTCCATTCTCTTCCATAAACAAAATGCACGATGGACGGAGGGCTACGAAAAAGACAAGTGGTCACATGTTGGTATATATCATTGAATTCTTTGGCCGAGTTTCGGAGCGCAGTCGTTGATAATTGAATTTAAGTGGATATACACTCTAATGTTCCGAACACTACTTAATTTTGTGCAACTCACCATTTACCTCTTTCTTAGCCCTCCGGCCGTCTATCGCGCATTTTGCTTATGGCAGCGAATGAGCGGTACGAATGCAGAGAGCCTGCCGATAGAGATTTATGCACCGTGATGATGAGAAGTATGAATTTAAGTCGCATTTATTTTGCATATTATAGTAAATTTAATAAACTTAAAATATGAAAGTATAAAGTATAAAATTAAATCAAATGTTATAATGCGCTTTGAACTGCGTAAAACACACATTTTAATTGACGGGGACCTTCTCTCTCTCTCTCTCTCTCTATCTCTTACAGGTTATAAGATCAATACAAATAATTGGATTTTTTTTTTTTTATATTTTAATAGATTAGATCCCCCATTAAAGCATCTCAGCTCATTAGCATGAGGGTGCTGGATCAAAAATGTTGTAAAAAAACAGAACAAAATAATGTTCGTTGTCCAAAGTTTTTTTAAGAAGCAATTGGCAAAGGCATATAGATGAAGAAAAAATACGCTAACGCAAATATTCGACCCCAAGTAATAAAAATTTAAAAAAAAATTATTTAGCTCAAGGCTTAGATTTCAATATGTAAATAATATATCTAACTTAAAATAAAAGCTTAGGCCTCCGTGGCCGAGAGGGTAAAGTCGCTTAACACTCACTCAGCCCCTCACCGCGTGGGTTCGAATCCCGGCAGGGTCATCCGGTTAATGCGGCCTTCCACCTGGCTTGCGGTAGGTCGATGGTTCTACGCGGATGCCTCCGTGCTTTAATTAGCTGGACGTCGCTATATGACAGAAATGCTGTCTATTTTTTATTTTATTTTTTACATTTCTTTTTTTTTTTAATTTCTATTTTTCAAATAGTCAAGTCAAATAAAAGCTATAACACACACACACACACATCCATTTTTTTTTCAGGCCAGCATGCACATGTCCCCATTAACTGCTGTATCTGTCAAACGCAATCAATATGTTTGTATGATGCTTTCCAAAATAATCAATCTTTATAAAAAAAAATGTGTCCAATAACCTTCCCTGTTGTGTTCAGGCTCTTGTTAGGTTATAACTGTCCGAAGACGTCAAGGACAAGTCGAGTTATCGCTACATCGTGTACTGCTGGCCACGGCCTTTTAACGAACACAGTCACTGTGTAAGCGGTGTGTAGACCATGGGAGTTACTGGAAATAAAACCGGAGTAGAGTTTAAACAATCTTTAAGGTAAATTATTTTAAATGCTTGTTTCGTAAATTTATATATATGTCGATACTAGATCTATGCGGTCTTTTTTACTTCAGTTAATTGGAAGAAGAACGTGAATCGATTGTTTACACTTTGTGTTCAGACTAATGACTGTGTTCTCATTGTGTGAGTGTATACACGTCTCTCGCTATAGTGCAGCTATGCTGAAAACTTTTGAAGTGATGTTAGATGCATTATTTGGTTACTTAATATTTCTGTTCAATTCATTTTAAGTTGTTGTTTAAAATAAGTCGATAATAAGTGTGTAAACGAAGAAATATAATGGTGGAGCAATCTAGACACGGTCGGGTAATTATTAGCCATAAAAGAACATGTTAAATTGAGTGAATCCCCATCCCAACCCTGTTTGATAGGCAAAAGTCGAAAGCAACATTTAGAGCATCCGGGTCTATGTGTATGAAGAGTCCCTGGATCAGACTAGGTTATTAAATTGAACGTAAAGAGTCTAGATTCTATATCTGTTTTGGAGGAAAGACTGCATGAATCTAGATCCTAAATAATTGTGTGTACATGCTATAATTATTTTGTATATCTAGTGCACTACGTGCTAGTTGTGCAGTCAAGTACGACTTCACACTTTTTAAAATGATGAAGATCTAGATCTATTGTATCAAATAACTGTAACATTTTAAGTGTGATCTTATTCAGATAAAAGATCCATGAAAAAAATCCTGTCCTCAGATTCTCGACGTTATCAGTATGATTACTACCATCATCATCATCATCATTAGCATAGTCGTCACCATCATCATCGTCATAGTCTTCACCATCATCATCATCATCTTCATCATTAGCATAGTCGTCACCACCACCACCACCATCATCATCATCATCATCATCATCATTAGCATAGTCGTCACCACCACCACCATCATCATCGTCATAGTCTTCACCATCATCATCATCATCTTCATTAGCATAGTCGTCACCACCACCACCATCATCATCATCAACATCATTAGCATAGTCGTCACCACCACCACCATCATCGTCATCAACATCATCATCATCTTCATCAACATCATCATCATCATCATCATCACATTCATTAAAACTACATCTTGATCCTGCTGTCATAATTATCGTTAATACTTTCTATTGATGGGGACATTTGTCCGTTTCAATCTTCTTCTCCTTGTCCTTCCTTCCTTCTTCCCTTTTTTTTCCTTCTAATTCCACCTTCTTTTATTTCCCTCCCCGGTTCTTCGCGTGCTGTTATTGATTAATTACTTCCGGGAGTTCAGTACGAATCGTTTTACAGTGCGCCATAGATCGCAATAAAATTGCTCTAGGAACAATTAAATAATTATTTATTCCATTTCCAAACGCAATCTTGCTGGATTTATGAATTAAATTGACATTAAATATTAATGTAGTAACAAATAGGAAGTAACAAGTGTTATAGTTAGCGTTGGATCCAAGAACAAGACTACTGTACAAAACACATTGAAACTGTTTGCATGTGCAACTCGCCCCTGGGACATGTTTCACTCCGTACAAACTAATCGAGTGCAAACTATTTTCAGTCAAAATAGAAAGTGCCCACTTATCTCAATGTTTAATATCATTTTTTTAGTATTATGTTAACACAGCAATGTATATGTTGTAGTAGTACCTGTTGGCCTATGTTTAATTAGTATTCAGTAGTACCACGTTTTTCGGTTAAAGACAAAATTTCGTTGTATTGCACGTGCGCCATGTGCAGCACAGGTCGATATCCGGTGGTAGTATCAGACCACACCGATAAAATCAGGCAAAATCAAGTCAAACAAAAATCCAAGATTGAACAATGATCAACTAGACCAAAGGTACCCGGTACGTTGCTTTGACCGGATAACTGCCCGCAATATTTTTTTAAAGTTATTATTTTTATAATAGGCAATTTTTCGGTCAAAGCAATGTACGGGTACCTTTGAACAAATCCAAGTTAATAGGAAGCTAAATGCATGCAAGTACGTTAATATTGCTATATAACCCAGATTTATCGAAGCAATTATCTTCTTGGAAATCGACCCCTTTGTCTTATCGATGAAAAAAAAAATGAGAAAAATGCGCGCGTGAGAGAGAGAGAGAGAGATATTGATTTCACATATGTCACTTTATTGGTCGGATATGGTTTTTTCGCTCATCAACGCAGGTGTACATTTCCCTTTTAACCTCTTTTTGGAAAACTCTTCTCTGTCTTGATAGTATGTCATATATTTTCTATTTATTGTATGTTTGACAATATACATTGTACACGTCGAAAACAAATCCACTTCACTCCCCTTTAAAGCAGCTCGTTCACAGTTAATCGATTTCCTTCGACAAGTGTAGGGAAAACGTTATATTTCAGAAATACACGCCTGGGAATCCCGGTTAAACATTGAATACGGTATTCTCGAAGCAGGTAGCAAATTCGTATTGTTGAATTTCAGACATTGAAGTGAGCGCATACGCAAAGAATGAATGTGATCAGTAATGTGTCGGCACACGGATATAGAAATTCTACATATAGGCTTTATAATTCTAAATAGCTTTAATACCGTTCGTAACGTTATTATCTGTGATGGAGAAACCACCTTTTTTCAATCATGGAATGCTGCGTAAATTTACTACCTTCAAAAAACCACTAATTTGGTGACCATTCGTCAGTAGATGAGTAGTGGTAGAGGTAATAGACCATTTCACTCCGAAATGAGACGAAAATCTACATTAATCAACGAGCACTTCCCGAACACCTAATCCATATGCTGGTGTATGTTCAGTGGGAAATAAACATATATTTTAGATTTTCTCCAGTCACTGACTGGTCAATTCAAATATTGCCGAACCCTGGTGAACTGTACTATACACGTAGGCAGTTTTAAATGAAAAGTAAGTCAGTGACAATTTTTGAACAAGGTGCTGCTGTATTGCATATCTTATCATTCAGAGGAACAGATAAGCTGCGTATCTGCGTATTTTACGCAAATAAAATGGACCAATACGCTAAACATTTCAATTCTGTGCGTACCATTTACGCATGAAAAAAAAGGCTTCACTCAATTCTTTTCAATTCATTGTGTATCGAATTTCATTGCTGCTGATGTTTTAACAAACAGCTGATTGTCCCTTCCTACTTTAAAGTGTATTGCCTTCAAGAACCATTGATCATTTGGCGTTAGTACATTCAAAATTTCAAGAGCATCTGGCGCACCTTGATGACTTAACAGTGTTGTCGATAGTACCCGAGCCCATCAATAGTGGACTGGGCTAAATGCACAATATCATCTTTCTTGGGTTATCTTTTTTTAACGCTAAGATGTTTATGCAATTAGAAATTAATTATATGCAACGCAAAGAATAAAATAATTGTAACATGCGAATATATATCTTTTTTTCATAAAAAAAGGTTTATTGGTTTATTTTCAATTATGCCACACTTGTCTCGTGAATTAGACCTTATTATCTTTACCTTCTGACAAGAAAAACAAAATGTCACTTCGAGGTAGAAAATCAAGTTCTAGGAAGTAACCAAAATATCATTCTCAGGTATTGTAGATTAAGCCACCTTTTTAAGGTAAGAAAAAGTTTCACTCAAAATGTTAAAATATTTACAGTAAAAAGTACTCATAAGAAACGTGTTTCACTCAAATAGTACAAAAACAGGGAGTGATCACTCAATTGCAACCATTTCTTATCTGTTCCTCTGCCCATCATACATAAACAGATGTGCCTAGAGTTTGTGAACGGGAGTGTAGTCTAACGTGTTGTCCATGTGCAGGCCTGTGGGCGGATTGTCACATCTGGACAATATTGATGAGTCTTGGTCTCGCTTCGCTGGTCAGTTCAATAGCGGTTTTGTCTTTTTGGCCCATTATTTATCAAATTAGCCCGAGGATAATACATATACACTACATGCATTTAGGCATTTGTCAATCCCTTCAAGGAGATCAACAGACAACAGTTGACTTCTGATGAACGTATGAAAGAATATCTCGCACGTGTATTGATTTTCTCTTCTAATCTATGATTTTTCCCAGTCTTTGTGTATTCCTGACCCTCTTCGTTCATCTTCTCCATATGTATTTACGTATCGGTCCCGGTTGCCGAGTGGTTAGAACGCCCGCTCAAAAATCGGAAAGTAGTGGGTTCGATCCCTGGCTGCGACTCACCAAAGTCGTAAAATTTGTTAATGGTATTGTTCCCTTTTTTGGTGCTTAGCATGTAAGGGTAGTTCCAGGACTGGTTGGCCCAGTGTCAGGATAATGTGACTGGGTGTGGTATCATGCCCCATGTCTACGCCATGATATCGCAGTGTGGCAGCACTATACTTGTCTCACGTAGGTAAAAGTCCTTACATGACTGCAATACTGTCGGTTGAACGGTCAATAAATCAAATAAACAAATCATATATTTGGCTAGAAAGATTTCATGTATCTAAGCTACCCAGCTTTATTGCACCAAATATACGCTGTATGCAGTTTTGCATTTGTACTTAATGCTTAACTAAGCATTTATTGTTGGCCGAAATACGTAATTGAGCAGACTGCAGTAATTGTTGCCTTGCCTGGCTGTGTACGAATTTCTTAAACCTGACATAACATCGCATTTTGTAACAAACAGTTCTGTTGTTAATTTCGATGCCAACCCTAATTTGATTCGCTAGCGGACCAAATGTCTCTTGTCTCAGGCCCTGTCTTTCTATGATATATCGTTACCACATTGTACTCAGTATTAAGCGACCCCCCCCCACCCCCAATGATATCTAATTGTTCATTCATTTGTGTTTAGACCGGAACATCATGTTTTGTATCTACCTGTAACATACCATCGTCGAATACCTCAGCTGACTTATTCCGTTTCACCACATGACATCAGACATCATACATGACTGATGTCATGTAGTGAAACGGAATAAGTCAGTCGTGGGTATTCGACGATGGTAACATACATGTATGTTTAATTGTTGTATATGTTACCAATTGATTAACTTTCGAGATATAAGAAGGGACTCAGTTTTGTTTAGGATTAAATTTGACTAACCATTTATTAGCCCAGTTATTTATTTTGACTAAATTAGAGTTGAGTATGTTTGCCGTAACGGTTGGGTCATTTACTATGCAGAAGAGACTTGAATCGTCAGCAAATAATCGGACGTTAGAATCTATTTCGGTTACTATATCATTAATGTAAAAAAATTGATGTACCTATTGTACATGGGATAGACTAAAGGAATGTTCTCTTCTGTTCTGTTGCACTGTCCTCCCCGCAGGTTCATGAAATTGACAATTGAGAATCTCATTTAGTTTCCAGTACCGTACGTGTTCTTAGGACCCCATTTTGTATTTCGTGTATACCTGTTAAACGAAATAGCAAATGCACCTAGCACATTGATCAACACATATATCATAATGGTGTATGCACATGATAGTAAAAAAGACCAGTATAATGAGACAACAAAGGCGCTCCATACTTTGGGCTGTTACTTAACCAGACTTATTAAAAACAGAGACGGATTGCGCACACAAAGTGTTTCATTGATTTCATTGTCGGGTTCCCGGTCGTACTCAAGATTTCCGATAACGTAGTGTAAGGGGAAGGAACTCCAGCCAGACAATGAAAATCTTAATGGAACTCATTATAAGACAATTTGTGAGGAACTCCTTCCAGGTTTTCGTTTTCGCTCCGATACTCTACGCTACGAAGATCTGACATCCCGTGAAAATTCGTCTCAATTTGACCTTTGTACTCATGAATATTAAAAGAAAATGATGTCGAAATTGTCCAATTAGAATGCACGTTTTAAAATTAATCGAATTTGAAAATCGGAATACATTGGGAATAAGCGTAAAATAAACATTTCCTCTCGCTGCCGTGAACTTGCGTATATAGACTTACTCCGGAAATACACGGCGAAAAAATTGCATGTAGGTACAAACCCATGTTACTGTTTGTCTTCAAGGAATATTAATATAATTACTACTGTGCTGCAACCTTTTCATCAACATTGCATAAATGCATTGTTTGTGCATGCATTGTGTGGAGGGGGATATCCGCCAGTTCACTTATTATGCTATTAAATATGTTATCCATTGTTTTAATTTGATTTCTTTTTTACATTTTGTTAACTATTACATTATTTATGTGTTTTTTAAAGCTCACCTGAGCAAAACGTGCTCAAGGTGAGCTATTGTGATCGATGAATGTCCGTCGTCCAGTGTCCGTCGTCAACATTTAACTTAAAACGACATCTCCTCCTAAAGCAAAAGGGCCAATTTTAAAGAGACTTCAAAGGAATGCTCCTTCGGCGAAGCCCTTTCATAGTTATTCAAATAATTTGATTCCATGCAGAACCCTGGTTGCCATGGCAACAGAAAGAAAAAAATATGAAAATTTTGAAAATCTTCTCCTCCAAAACTACTGGCAAGATTTCAAAGCTATTTTAGCACAGATGTTCTTTAGGTCACTCTCTACCAAGATTGTTCAAATATTTGTTCCGTTTAAAAACATGGCCGCCATGGTGCGGAGCCCGTTTTCCTTATACGTATATAGTAAAAACTTCAAAAATCTCCTTGGCCAAAACACTGGCTGGATTTCAAAGTTATTTGGCACAGATGTTCCTTAGGTCACTCTCTACCAAGATTGTTCAAATTATTTTGATCAGTTGATAAAAATGGCCGCCAGAGGGCTAAGCCCATTTTCCTTATTAGTACATAGTACAAAATTTAAAATTCTTCTTGTCCTAAAGTACTCACTCGATTTATGGCTGGCAAAGAACAGAGCCTATTTTCCACAATATCATAAGCAGTCAATGCGAATGTCCGTCGGTCAGTCGGACTTGTCCGGTATATTTCCATTTTGACCGACGAAAGCGCCTATTATTGTCGGACACAATGTCCGATGAAAAAATCCATACAGCACCGTTTCATTTTCGGAAAATTACTTTCCTTTGCTTATTTTAGCGATTATGTAATGATTATCGGCTGTCTGAGATGGCCAAGCAGTTACGATTGCGAATGGTTCCCCGCAATGTACATACTTATATCTTTGGTAATGGAAACCATGCGGGAAACTCTGTCTTTATCGGTCAACAATCAACAACATGGCAGACGATGCATTCACGAAAGATTGTGTTTTTTTTTTTTTTCCTTCTTTTTATTCGCTTTCCATAATCAAATAACAAAGTCATACCCGTTTTAATTTATTATAAGGTTCAATTTTTATCATTTCAATATTTATTATCGTAAATAATTAAATCTAGATTTTGTTGTCAATGAATTAAGATATTCTGATGGTGCTATGCCGGTCGAAAATTGCCTGCTAGTTCTAGCAACGAACCAAAGAAGAGAGCTCCTGACAATAACAGACGCTTTCAGGGATAGTTTTTCGGCTTATTTCCTCATTATGGTCACACAACTTACAGAACTTTAGTTATTGCATAGCATTTTATGATCTTATCTGTGCAAAAATAATTTCTATTTGTAATAGGGTAGGGTTTATTCCTCCATATGTACTTATTTTGCAGGTCTCACATTTTTTCATGTTTGTGAGTTTTGAACAGCTGATTAGGACAACAGAGAAAATCTAAAAGTAGCAAAAAATGAATGAATATTCATTAAATCAAGTGATAAATTAATGTAAAATACTTGCAATAAAGAGACTGAAATCAAGATATCAAAAAGTTCTTACTAAATACTGTTTAAAACATTGCAACAGGTAAAAATATGTCGCAACAAGTAAAAGTTGCTGCGACAGGTAAACATTTGTTGCGACAGGTAAAAATTTTGTGTTTACCTGTCGCGATGTCCTGTGAAGAAGGAAAAGTTTTCGCATAGTCTGCATAAGATATTTGCTGTTTCTTTTCCTCCCACTAATACCTGGTTCTCAGCGAACCAGGACCATCATGGCCCTCTTGTTTTCTATTTTATCAGGTGGGATAAAATATAATGCTATTCGGCAATCATCTCGTTTGTTCCTTGTGTTTAAACTGTTAAACAATTATTGGAAATTTGAAAGGAAAAATAAGATCACATGTCATACTTCTAGATTATATTCGTTCATAACTATGAACTAAGTAAATATCGATATCTTAATGCCTTGTCAATGTCACATCAAAATAAAGTTGAAGCGTCTTCATTATCTTAATGGTCATCAAATGATATCGCCCTCGTTACCATAAAATGAATTTTAGGGAACCAGTATGAAATTTTAGGGAACCAGTTCAGCACAGGTGGTGTACATACACTTTGCGCCTCTACTAAATTATCCAGTTAAAGCCCACTAGTGACGTATTTCTTAGATATGAATGAATACAAATTGAAGTATAAAATACGAACTGTTTTTAATTGCATATGAATTCAAACGTTCAACATTTCAATAAACAGAAAATATTCTTAGTACAATAACAAACGAGCTGGATGCTGAATAGCATTATAGTTAATGTTACCTTATATGATATAAAAACATAATTCAAATATGTATGTCAACTACAAAAATTTAATAAGATATTGAATGTTGCAAAATTAAAACAAAAGATAGCATATTAAATAGCATTATGAGTGAACTGGCGGATATCACCTTCCATAGCATGGAAAACTTCATTTATGTGAGTACCAGATATGTTATATCCAGACGTTTTGTAGCCGACGATTTGAGAGGCTAATCAAGGCCAATTTAATGCGATGTCATAAGATCCTATACCAAGGATATGGTTTTAATGAGACTGCCACTTAACCAAAGCGCTATCGGTATGAACAATCATCCCTTTGCCGTTTCACCAGAAGACCGACAATACCGTGTACATGTATAACTCGTTGATTACGCGTGGTGTGTGTGTGTGTGTGTGTGGGGGGGGGGGGGGGGTCTGCATGTTGGATTATGTCGGATTTAATGTTATCACCACCACCTCAATCAAAATGACCACTTTCATCATCAACAGCAACGACGTCATCATTATCTTTAATGCTCAAGATATTTATCATCACCTTTGTCTTTCCTTCTCAAATGACTGAAATACTGTTAAACCAAACAAACAAAGAAACAAACAGTATGTTTCATCACCTATGTCTTTACTTCTCTTATATTTACTAACATATTTTAGAGTTTGCCCGCTATTTCTATCCAATCAGCGAGCCCGAAATTTCAAATTCCTGGTTGATTTAATTAACTCGCAGTCTGATCAGATTTTATGCTGTTCGCTGCTCCTCAGTGGTCTGGAAATGAGGATTTTGTAATTAAATTTGGTAAGGTTTAACTGTGGTTTTCTGCAGATCAGGCTTTATGTGGTACCTATTGAGTGCGTCAAAATGAGTCTATATGAGGGAAAGGGTTAAGGTATAACCCCCCCTAATACCCATATTCCATATCTTGCCACTGGATGGAAATATTTTTTATCACACTTTGTCACTTTGAAGACATCCAAAAATTAAAATATTTCACCGACAGTTTTTCCAGGTTTTTATTAGATGTAGGGGAGACAATTTGTATTTAAGTTAACATTGAAGTCGATGGGAAATATACAATTTCTGTGAATATGAAAAAATAAATTTGATTTTCGAGGAAAACTCACGGTAGAAAGATGCATTATATGATTCTAATTCAAATTTCATAACTAAACTTTACCGTAGGGAAATGGAGAAAATCACTTTTTGTTGTTTTCAAGGGAGATAACTCATGACAACAAAATTATAAAGGGTGGTAATAAAAGAATTTCTGTCATATTTCACAACATATTAATTTGCCCTTAAGGTTTCCATGGTTTGACATTTTAAAAGCTTATATTGTGAAGTTATATGCATGGCTCTGATGGTTATTATGGGGCATATACCTCAACCGGAAGTAAATTACAGGGCATAAACCTTAAGAGATCGAGATTTTACGAGAGTTTACGGCGAACTGCGCATGTCATTATTTCAAATTATGCCCCGCCCTATTCACGTGATAGTCATATATGGCAGTGTTTACTACACCTATCCCTACATAGAGGCTTGCTCACTGGCGCATGTTGGCGTCATTTGTAAACATTTAGTAAAATTGCTTAAATAATCGTGTATATAGATACACATTAACATAAGAATGAGGACTTGACTTGACTATTTGAGTTTACCGTCGCTTCGACACTATTTCAGTCATATAGCCACGTCCAGCTAATAACAGGTGGAGGAAGACCCCGCATGCACGGGGGCATCCGGGTAGAACCACCGACCTACCGCAAGCCAGCTGGAAGGCTTCCTCACATGAAAATCTAAGAATGAGGAGCTTCGGAAATATTTTTGCAAGGGATGATTACCTGCTCAATCCAAACTGACTCTAAAGGAGAAAATAAGATGCTAAAACAAGTTTAAGCCTACCAAAAGTTCCTTTCAGTGCATTTCTTAACTTTGAGGTATAGAATGAAAGCTGATTTAGGTTTAACCAAAGGGCACGAGACTTTACCAAAATTTCTGACGAAAATCTGACTGTAAATAAGTTCATAATATCATGGGAAATAAACAACTTTTTTCATAATTTCAGAAAATCCCCATTAGTGACATAATTTTACATGTCATAGCTCATCTATACATATACCTACATACATGCTGCACTTGAAAGATTCAATTTTCAAATTTAAATCTACTGCGAGGCCAAGGTCATCTTTTTGCTGAATATGGGACCGAGACCCAATCCCCCTCTAAATCATATGTTTTTTCCCTCTAGTCAGTGAAAATTTCCCCAAATAAATAAATACTTGACAATAAATTGTATATCTTGGATAAAACGTTTATCGGAAAGTGATGCTTGAAAAAAAAATGTAAATGTATTTTAGTAGAAAATTAGATGTTTCAAGATCAATTTTAATAATAATATATTCACACTTTAAAATCCCCTCCCGAAAAAGATACAAGTGAAAATTCCACCCTGTCAGGGCCCCGGGCTGGCCCCAATCCCCCGAAATGACAGTGGGTCCTGCAGGCTATTATATTCTTTCCTTATTATGTTAACTGCAATATCTAGCAGCAACAGATAATCAGCTACACATAGGCAAGTCCATTTAGTATGAAGGACGATCCCATTGTCCAGAGTTAAACACTAGGTAAAGGTTAGTGTTTTTAGTAAGTATTAATGAAATTAAATCTGGCGCGGCGCAGCCGTGCGACCGATTTAATGGAATTTATGCTTACTAAATAACACTAACCTAATTTAACACTCGCTACGCTCTTTCTGGCTTCTTAGCTGTTAAATTCGCTCTTAATAAATACTAACTATAACGTTAAAATCAGGCCGTATTTGAACTATCCTCTGTACCAAGGCTATTCATAATACATGTGTTTGTGTAATTAGCCAGGTTTCTGAGGATGTTTGACTCTGACTCACGCAAGGTTTAACCTTCTCTCGAGAATACACACGTATATTCCCACAACCCTCCAATGATGCTGCTACCGGAAGTTGCTCCACTAGAATATTGCATCGATTCATCCTACCGGTCCTGGGTTGTCAGTACTGAACAAGAATCAATAAATATTGGAAGAACTGTGTATGGTAACCTCACCACTGATTCGGATTTCTCCTTGGATTATGTTACTTAGATACAGGAGCTCTGAACGTCGAGGTCGATAGGAGATCATTGTGTTAACTTGGTTACCAGTATGCCAGTATTAAAATATCAAATAACTTCAGTTGGATAATAATGGATCTGTAATCTCTGCGAGTCCAGGCCTACAATTAAGTGGAGAAATCTGAAGAGGTATATTGAAATGACGTTGCCCCGTCCGTCCGTCTTTCGGTCCGTCCTTCCGGAGCAATATCTCGGGACTGGTTGTTTAGATTTTAATGAATATTAGCGTAAATGTAAACGTTAGAAAATGATGCATGTCAAATGCCATTAAAAACCACTTTGATTGACTTATGGCTCTTTGTTTCTTTAAAATATACATTTGGTTAATGCTAACTATTCTATCAGTGAGATGAAATCCGTATCACACACAGTGAAATTGATATAGGTCTGCTTGAATTACTTTTTAGACGGATTTTTCAACGAACAATTCCATCCTTTACATTGATTATATCCTGACGGGCGTCGGGCGTCTGTTCAGGCTGACTCTTTTTTTTTTAGCTCACCAGAGCACAATGTGCTCAAGGTGACCTATTGGAATCACCCTCCGTCCGTCGTCAAAGATTTTCTGGGTCTTTCATCTTCTCTGAAACCAATAGTCGTAATTCATTTTCCTTTGGCATGAATGGTAACCTAATAGTGGTCTACCGCAGTTGATAAAATGAAGCTGATCCCTTAAAAAATGACGCCCCCACGGGGTTTGCTAGTTTTCATACATACTAGAAAAATTCAAAAAACATCTTTTCTGAAACCAGTGGTCATTTGGTACAAATGGTAATCTACTTTTTCTCGAAATGAAGCTGAATCCTTACAAATTGTGGCCGAAATGGGGTTTTCTTGTCTCCTTAACTCTTTATAAAAAAATAAATAAAAATCTCTGCATCCAATGGTCAGAATATAATTTCATTTGGCACAAATGGTCACCGCAAAAATGAAGTCGATCCCTTGAAAATTGAGGCCCCATGGCATTGGTTAGTTTCCCTAGAATTAATTACTTTTAAAAGTCCATTATTCTTCCCTAAAACACTGTACTGTGAAATCATTAAATTTCGTGGGACACTAATATTCGTCGATATCGTGGAGTTTTTTATGCATGAATATTAATCCCCACGAAAAATGTCTCTTATACAGACCTCAGGTTCTCTAGAACATAGCTCCACGGAAAAATGTACCCACGAAATTCCCTTCAGTACATAATCAACTAAATTAAATGTCAACGAAAAATACGATTTTACAGTTTATTATTCGGAGATAAAAGAAATATACATGTACGTGTTACAGATTTTTCAAGAGATGTAATCTGTACATAATCGTTGACGACACATTACTGCAATTCATAAATAAGAAATAATATCTTACTTAAAATCATTCAATTGTCTACAAAAATACTTAATTTATGTATTCTGCAGATTTTCGTCATTTTTCTTACGTTTTCCAAAGATCTTCCGTATGTCTCAGTTTACGAATCAAGGGTGCTTTTTTTTATGATTAATCGTTGTAACAATATTTTTTGCCTAACAGTTTTGTTAAATCACAATATTCTGTTATTCCATTAATATTTAATCAAGAATTATGTTTTGATAAATTATATCCCATTATCAAATAGTTGGTAATTCATGGTTTTTATTTTTGTTTTTATTTTTTTTTATTTCATGTATAAGTTTCTTTTGAAATTTTTTGTAAATTTTAATTATACAATATGTTTTTTTTATTTTTTTCTATATTTAATAGGCCTAATACAAACATTTGAATATCAGGGCTGGAAATCAGAACTGCGTTGCACCATTTATTATGTAACAAAATCCGCCATCTTGAAAAGAAAACGGTATATTTTTGTTAATTATTGTTTTTGCTGGAAATGTATGATACGAGATACATATATGAACACGTTCTGATTTCTACGCTTCATATGGTGTATGCACCTTGAAAATCAAAGCGAACTGGAAATCGAGCTGGAGAATAATTTGCGAAACATTTGACAGATACGGCGCAGTTGAAATTTCTGTATTCAGCTTTTTCACCCTCATACTGTATTAATACTCGTGTTTTTGCTAAAGATAAGTAACCAAATACAGATTCGCGTCATAAGTTTCTTATGAAGCGGGGTTAAATTGAATTGTTTAATAAAGCTGTTAGTTTTCGTGAGCATTCTAGGGCATTGCTGCCCTCTAGTTTAATCTGTATTATTTTTAAGTCCTCATTCAATTGCTTCGATATTTTAACAGTTGCTTAAGTGGATGGACTTCTTGACCTTTTGGTTAATCTACAGACTTGAAGTTGATACTTCAAGTTCATTGATATATTATTCAAGACATGAACTTGCGCATCTGGGTATTTTTATCATACCGCCATTGAAGTTGACAGAGTTATGGGCCTTTGTTTTTGAAAAACATTGAATTTATGCTTGTGTCGAACATAACTCCGAAAGTATTTGTACTACAGACTTAAAACTTCATTGATATATTACCCAGGACATGACATGCGCACCTGGGTGTTAACCTTTGTTTTGGAAAATGCGTCAGGTGGAGGCATCTGTGTCCTCTGGACGCATTTCTAGTTAAAGGTAAATTCATTTCGGAGCCTCATCATGGGACTTGTTGTAAAGATTTTTATGAAACTTGACATGCATGTTAAATATTAATGAGAACATGAGGTACGAAATACGCCAATGCATAATTGCGTTATAGCCCTTTGGAATAGGCATTTTTTAAAGGAAAATTCCTGTCGGATTCACATCTTGGAACTACATGTAGTAAGATATATGTTAATGCAATTTTAAATGAACGTTAACTGTCATGTGGACATAAAATGCCATCGAAATCCGCCTTTGCATACTTGAGTTATGACCCAATGTGACTTTTAAACACCGTTTCCTGATTTGTCCCTCAGATATTCGTAAAAGGTCATAATTCCACTGTTTTGCTTTTTTTTTTTCGACAGTGGATTCTGTTTATTTGTTTTGCTGTTTTTATGCTTGTTCATAAAATATCATTCCTTAGTTTTTGGCTCGACTTTGGGAAAAATAAGGATGGCTATTCTACTCACCCAAGCGTCGGCGCTGGCGTAACGGTTAAGTTTTTTTGTACCACCTCAATGTATATATCAACGACCTGCTTCTCAGAAAAACATGTTATGTCTCACTTTTTGTGCATGTGATTCTTCTATATGTTCAATGGCTATGAATGATTGTAAGTTCATCTAATAACTTATGTTATGTTATGTTGTTATTTTGTTGATACTGAACCCTATGGTATGCTTTGACTGACTATAGTTACGCGTGACAGTATTTCAGCCATATTGCGACGTCCAGCTAATTACAGGTGGAGGAAGACCCCGAATGCACGGAGGCATCTGGGTAGAACCACCGACCTATCGCAAGCCAGCTGGAAGGCTTCCTCACATGAAAATCCGAATTACCTTGCCGGGATTCGATCCCACGCGGTGAGGGGCTGAGCGAGTGTTAAAGTCAGCGACTTTACCCTCTCGGCCACGGAGGCCCGGTATTGCTTTGAAACTTGGAATACTTGTTTATGACCATCATCTCCACCTGTATGCAAGAGTCGATAATTCTGTCATTGATGTTGACCAATTTTTTCTCCTTTTCGACTTAGAATCTCGGTAAAGTTTTTTTGTTTTTTTTGTTTTTGTTTTTTTTTGTACCGCCTCACTGTTTCACTGAACCTTTTAAGTATTGCAACTAGGAATACTTGTTTAAGACCATCACCTCCACCTATAGGCACATAAATCTGTCTGATTTAAATTATGCCTTTTTAAAATTTAAGTTTTTTTTTTTATTAAAATTAACATCACCCTCTCCTGTAGACGAATGTGGATAACTCTGTCATGAAATTATGCCTCTTTATCGACTAAGAATTTGGTAAAGTTTTCCGTACCACCTCACCTTTTACACGGAACCCTTTGAGATATTGCTTTAAACTTGGTACAATTGTTTATGACCATCACCCTCCTTTATCAGAAAGAGTGGATAACTCCGTCATGAATATTTTACCAAATTATGCCCCTTTTCTGTCTTACGAACAGCCATTGTTTAATTCTTTAAAATTTTAAAAGATTTCACCATGATAAAAAGGATAGTTAGTTGAAGAAAAACAGAATTTGTAGACAGTTCAGCAAAATGAAAATATAATTAGATGGATTATGTCAAAGACCTATTGCTGAATTGAAATTCCACATTTCCTTGCTGTTTAAGAAATCGTTATTTGCATTTTAACGGTCGATTTAGCCTTATTTTCGATAAAAAAAGTAAAAGCTGTTGTCATGATACATACGTCGTCGTCGGCATTGGTTAAAGTTTTCTTTCAGGTTCATTTAACTAAAGCCATCAAACATATTCACTTTAAATTTGGATAAACTTAATACTTATCAAAAAAGCAACACTTTCAAAGGGACAGGTAACCTTAAAATCATTTCAGCACAAAAATATCTATTTTTCTAGACTTAGGATTTCCTGGGTTGGTGGTGTTCTTTGTTAAGGTGAATTTCCCAGTATGCACTGGTATTCCCCAGTTTTAACGTAGATTCTTCTTTGTTGTCCATTTAAAAAAATGTTCTATGTTGATGTAATCCGTGCAAGGTATTATCTCAGTAAGTACTAAAAACTTAGTACTAAAGCTTGGGGGATTGAAACTGTCCACATGTTTTCAGGCTCAATATACTTCAAGCCACGTGTTGTTGTTGTTGTTTTTGTTTTATTAACATCAATTTTCATTAAACTTCTACACAATGTTTACTTAATGGCAACAATATCTCGATTTTGGCTGATATTGGATTTGATGATCAACAGCTCAGGCCCTTAAAATAACAGAAAATCACTCGATTTGCCTTTATTTCACCCTAGTTTTAAAAATCTTTTGTCATAACCACTTGGCATGGTGCTTAGATATTTGGCGTGTGTCATAATCTAGTGGTCCTTAACCAAGTTTTTCATCATTTTGCTCGAATCAAATTTGTCACGGCCGATGTTGATTTTTTTTTAGAGTTTTGTGTGGATTTTGATTTTTGATGACCTTTATCATGAGCCGGTGACCAACTTTTGGATTTTCGGACTATCTCACATGAGCACAACGTGCTCAAAGTGAGCTATTAGGATGACCCTGCGTCCGTCGTCGTCCATCATCCGTGGTGCGTCGTGCGTCGTCAACATTTTGTTTTAAACGACATCTCCTCTGAAACAGCTGGACAGAACTTGATAAAACTTGGCAGGGATGATCCTTGTGCGAACCTGGCAACGGAAAGAAAATAATGTGAAAATTTTAAAAATCTTCTTTTTCAAAACAACTGGCAAGATTTCAAAACATTTAAGTACAGATATGCCTTGGGTAACTTTCTACCAAGAGTGCTAAAATTATTCTGATCCGTAAAAAACATGTCCGCCAAAACGGCAGGCCATATTTAAGGGGAAAAAATGGCCGCCAGGGGCGGGACTAATTTGCCTTATATGTATATAGTGAAAACTTTAAACGATATCTCCTTTGAACCCCTGGACAGAATTTGATTTAACTTGGCAGGAAGATTACTTGGTTGAAGCTACACAAAGTTTGCTGAAATAAACTTCATCCATGTAGAATGCTGGTTGCCATGGAATGGCAAGAAAAAAAATATATGAAATTTTTTACATATTATCTCTTTCAAAACTACTGGCCAGATTTCAAAACATTTAAGTACAGATTTACCTTAAATAACTCTCTACCAAGATTGCTAAAATCATTCTAATCCGCAAAAAAAAAATGTCCGCCAAAACGACAGGCCAAATTTTAGAAATTTTCGGTAACTCTCTACAAATGTTGCTAAAATAAACCTGATTCATGTAGAACTGTGATTGCCATGGCAACCAAAGGAATATTGCCAGTTGTTTTTAGCTCACCTGAGCACAACGTGCTCATGGTGAGCTATTGTGATCGCCTTTTGTCCGTCGTCCGGCCGTGCGTTCGGCGTCAACAATTTCCTTTTAACAACATCTCCTCCTAAACTGCTAAATGGATTTTGATGAAACTTTACAGGAATCATCCTTATGATGCCCTCTATCAGAGTTGTTTAAATTATTTTGATTGGTTGAAAAAATAGTTCACAGGAGCTAAAAATAGACTTTAAAAATGTAAACTTTGAAAATCTTCTTCTGCAAAAGTGCAAGGCCTAGGACTTAGATATTTGGTGTGAAGCATTGTCTACCGCACTTCTGCCAAGATTGTTCAAATCATGACCCTGGGGTCGAAATTGGCCCCGCCCAAGGGGTCACTTGAATTTGCATAGGCTTATATAGGAAAAAATGGAAAAATCTTCAACTCACTCAGAAACCATAAGGCATGGAGTTCAGATATTTGGTGTGAAGTATTGCATAGTGGATATCTGCCATGTTTGTTCAAATCATGGCCCTGGGGTAAAAATTGGCCCCACCCCGGGGGTCACTTGATTTAAAATAGAGTTATATAGAAAAAAAGAAGAAAAATCTTCTTCTCAGAAACCACAAGGCCTGGAGTTAATATATTTAGTGTATAATGTGGCCTTATAAACATTTGTTTGTTCAAATCATGGCCCTGGGGACAAAATTGGCCCCGTCTTATGGGTCACTTGATTTCACATAGGCTTAAATAGGAAAATCTAGAAAAAATCTTCTTCTCAAAAACCACACGGCCTGGAGTTAAGATATTTGGTGTGTAACATTGCCTAATGGACATCTATCAAGTATGTTCAAATCATGGTCCTTGGGTCAAAATTGGCCCCGACCCAGGGGTCACTTTATTTTACATAGGAAAGATTTTTAAATGACATCCTTGTCAGAAACCACAAGATAGATTAGTTTAGATATTTAGTACCTTACATGGCCTTGTGGACCTGAACCAAGTTTTCATATCATGACCCTGGGGTCAAAAATGGTCCCACACTAGGGTTTACTTGTTGTTTTGTTTGTTTTGTTTTGTTTTTTGACCACATGTAAACTTTTTGTGTGGAATTAAGATTATATTGCTGTTCTTCTGCATGGATTTTGTATTCAGTATGACTATGTTGTAAAAGGCAATGAAAGCAATATTTCTCAGGTGAGCGATGAAGGGCCAGGCCCTCTTCTTGTTGTTTTTGTTTTAATCTTCTTCTCTAAATTTGTTGGTAAGAATTTAATTTCATTTAAAAAAAATGATCACATCATTACCCTCCACCAAAACTTCCCAAACGAAGCTAATCTCTTGAAAATTCAGCTTCATAGGGATTAAATAGAAAGTAAACTTACATAAACATGATGGTAATGTTAATTATTATTATCTTGTGATCAAGGCTGACTTGATATTTGACCACTATCTCCAACTATGGCCCTTAAAGTAAAAAAAAATGTCATATTTAACTTTGTTCACATTCTAACTTCCACATTTTATAAAGCAATCTTGATCAGCTGTATATATAATGTTAATAAACCAAGGATTATTATGCCTTGTATGGGAGTTACGGTTCATAATACTTACGGTTGCCTTTAGAGCAGTGGTACTCAGGTGAGCGATATAGGGCCTTCATGGCCCTCATATATGGCTTTTATTACAGGTGACCGCAAACATGATTTGTGTGTATGTTTATTTCAGACTCTGATGACAGAATGAACCACTTACTTCAGGTCATTGTCCCGGTCTGCCGGACACTGGACGCCGGCTTAGCGGTATGTATGAAGAGCGTCTGCCGACTGAGGAAATCCGGGAAAAGGGACAAGAAAAAGGGGATGGTACTGGGGTTG
>CM037777.1:57386407-57421875 GCA_021229015.1 Solen grandis
GTATAAAACATCTTCATCAGGAATAAAAAAATCACATATCACTATAAATATATAATGATATACGACTAACCTTTCGTGCCAGACCCCTTTAGTATTACCATGAATCATGAGCTGCTACAGCCAGACGAAAACACTTGCGTGGAGGAAACCTAGACAGCCACTCCTTCGTTTGCTAGGCTGGGTTTCTTTACAAAGCGCATGCTTTTTTAAATACATGTGTTCAACGATTAATGGGTAGTGTTTCCAACCTGATAAGAATGTATGATACCGAAATGAAATATCTAAGGTCCTTGCTTGGCATTCAAATGTTAAAGAATACCATCAAGTTTGTGAGGAGCAATGTCGAGAGCATGGTCGGTCCACTGGAACAGGTCACAGACACTGACAAGATGACAGAATGTAAAAGGGAAACCGATGGTTTGCCTAAATACAATTGAACCTGTATAAGTGATCAACTGTATTAAGAGGTCCACCTGCATTAAGCGGTCAGTTTTACTATGTCCGAACTATGTTATGTTTGACCTTCATTTAGCGGCCACCTCTGTTAAGTGGTCACTTTCGCAAGTGTTCCCTTGACTGATCGCGTAAGACAGGCTTGACTGTATATCAGAAAAAAACTTATGAAGTAGTCGAATTAACGAATTATAGATGATAGTTTCAAAGCCCTGGTAGTAGTTAATTAGAGGTATTATTATGAAACATAGAGCTAAACAATGGCTGGCTAACTTATACACGTTTCCGTTGTTACAGGTTAAATTTGTTTCTTCTCGTTTAAAGCTTGAATATCCTAAACAGCAATATATGTACATATATAAACCATTATTGAACAATGCTAAATTCAGCTTAAATCGAACGCCTATACATAGCGACAAAACCTGCATGAATGACAAAAACGAGTATTTTTTACACTGTAATAACACGAAACTGATCACTGATTTTACAACGGTACGCTGTTTTTCGAACGTAACTTTTTAAACTGATTCTTTCCCTCCCACTCTCTACATTAATCATGTATCTACATTTGCCGATATAAATGTCTTTTAGCGGACATAAAATGCATTCATTGTATGCAACTGAAAGCACTTAACATACTTTGTTAGGGTTATTGTATAGGATAAATAACAATAGAACAATCAAACTGTATACTTTTAGAATATATTTCCTTGTACTTTGAAACTGGGTTGTGTCATAAAATGTAATTACATTTTAATTCATCACTCTCTCATGCAAAATAACTCTTGAATGTGAGTAGACACATGCGGGAAGATACTCTCGTCTGCTGTTGATGAAACAATAGGCCGGAAATGGGATTGGACCGGTATCATCTATTTCCCCCAGTCCGTCCTCTCTTTCACTCCAACAACCCTAGGGTACTCAGAGCACATTCTGAAAAACTTATACCCCCTTAAAGTGCAAAATTAATGTAATGTTATTTTTATATCTCCTAGTACTTTCTTCTTTTTTTTTTCGATGCATTTTTTTTCTCAAAACTATTTTAAAGAATACATTATGCTGTTTATGCCACCTGCTGTAAGCATATGTGACACTTCTCCGTCACATAATGCATGTCACACTTTCTCCAAGGAACACTACTTGTTATAATTATTCACAGTTTGTAGAGGATTATACCGAATCCCTTGCAGGATTTGAAGTGCTAGGCCAGGCATGTCTTCCAATCCCTCCAGCACCATGCCGGATTATCGACGGCCGGCGGCGTTTGTTGCAGACAACCCGTCTACAACCTCATGTCTCTGTTGTGTGTCGTCTGTAGAACTTGCTCAGGGTATAGAATCTACTGACGATATGTCCTATATATACTTATTAATCACGCATTCATAAATGGGAGATGAAAATAGAATTATAGTTAATAATCTATCAAAGAAGAAGAAAAGAAGAAGTGGAGGTGAGTGTTTATGAATTATTTAAATAAAAAGAATAAAAATTAAATAAATCAGACCGGTTTGTCCATTAAAATTACTTTTTTTTTATTCAATTTATTCAAAAGAAAACTGGAATATCATTTTCGTATGTACATGTATGCATGTTCTGTGTCAACGTAAGTAGTATACCGTACGTTGTACGTGCATCAGGTACATGTATACTCTTGCTGACCCGTCATAGCCAATCATATACATTTTCTTTTACTGGCCGAAAGAAATAACAGGACTTTTTACAATCGGCAAACCAAGCCGTGTCATTTATTAGAAAGGTGAAGTGCTAGAGATAAATCAAAGCGCTCAATGCGCTGAGAGTCGGCAGCCGGATTAACAGAAAAAAAAACTGTGATTCTTAAATATTGATACAATAGAGGCAAAAGCCACATGACGCAAAAACTCCACACACTCTCCTGCAACTATAGTCGGTAGTAAGACAATCGAATTCGCACTCTGTTACAAAACGATCCGGAATTAGGGTCATGAAACGGACTGTATGAACTTCAGAAGTAGGTCATTCCCTCGGACCCGATTTATATACACTGTCTACTGTTACTTAAGTGTAGAACTTGACAAGGTACTTGATTGCTTTAGATACTTGACTGTGTGTTTCTATTTTAAAGTTAAGGAATGCTCTGGGAGTAACCTAACTCACTTTCATGCAAAATTACGCGTGAACTACTTGAGGTGAATTGCAGACAAGCTGCCGTCTAAAAATGTTCATAATTTAAGGCACTGGTTTATATTGTTAAAGAAATTGTTTTAAAAAAAGCCACGATATGGAATCAGTATGCATGTACATGTATAATCAATTAAAGTCACTCTTTACCATTATTTCAGCAAAACTTGGCTTTGTCAAAGAAAGAAGCCACTGCCAGGGGCGTACCTGGTCCCAATTTGTAGGAACATTTTAGAGGGTAATAGTGCACACACACACACACACACACACACACACACACACACATGTAAAATCATAATGAAATATGATAAAAACCAGTTAATGCATTTGAATAACACTACCTCGGTATATGGACTGAGAGCTATTATCGGTACATTTGGCATTATAATCCCCCCTCACCCACCCAACTTAAAATGCCTATTCTTAAAAAAAAGCCTGGTGACCTATTGTTTTTAAGCTTTTACCTTATAGATAAATACCTTAAAAGTATTCATTGAAAAAATAAGAAAAATCTAAATGTTTAAACATCAGAAATAATAAAGTTTAAAACAAATGCTGTTTGTATGTACTATTTGTTTTAAAGTAAAGATGTATTTTAGCCCTTTTAAGGGCAACATTATTAATCATAATATATGTATCAATATTAACCCCAATTTTTTGTTTTTTTTTTCCTTTTGGAATTTTTTTTTTAAGGAAAAGCCAGCAAATTGTTAAGCGCAATAGCATGTGACCATGTGTCATACGTATGCATGAATAATGCGTTAAAAATGTTAGATTATCTGCACAACACTAGGAAAATAATTTTATGTTAATACCTGGCTTATTATCTGCATAAATTATTTTTGTAGCCACAAACATCCATAATATTATAATAAAATTATGCTGTACACAGTAAAATCTCGTTTTAAAGCCATCTCGGAATGTCAAAGTTGTGAAGATGTGAATGATGACTATGGATTGAGACTGTCTCTTATTTAGACAAAATATACTAAAGTGATAGAGTATCTATATAGTCAATATTATGGTAACTAAATTAGAGGACATAATCTTCATAAAATAGAGGTCAAGGGCTTCTAATTTGGGTCTTGCGGGGGAGATGACTTGGACTCCAGCTTTGGATTCTCAATGGAAAACTGTCGTGGATTTCCTGAGCCGTCTGGGAAACACGGCAATTATTAGGATTACGGTCTTAGAATCCTAACAGCCATCAATTCCACAAAACACAATACACTGTACATGTATAAGCTTTTAAAAAGTCAAACAGTAGAAATCTTAGGAGCAAACTGACATGTAATGACATGTGACAGAACTTCTTTCATTACCTCCCATTGATAACTTTGCTGCCATGAGTCTCCCCTTAAAACTTAAGAAAGTGACTTTCTCCATTTTTCATCGATAAAATAAAAGGATTTTTTCATGGAATTTGAAACAGAAACATATAATGCATCGTTTTACCGTGAGTATTTCTCATAAATCTAATTCAGTTTTTCATATTCACAAAAAAATGTATATTTCCCATGGGCGAATGTTAAACACAAATTATCTCCCCCAAAATATAAGTTGAAAAAAAAAAGCTTTTGGTGAATATTTTCATTTTTGAATATCTTCAGAGTGTCAAAGTTTCATAGAAATATTACCATCCAGTGGCAAGATATGGAATATGGCTATTAGGGCGCTAATACCTTAATAGACGGATTGCAGTCATACGTTGTTGGTAAAATTGAGAAATGTACTGTGGATAAATGTATCCCAGACTGGTTTAGTGGCATTAATAGAAATACTGTTATTGTGGTAAAGCCATTCATAAATTAAGGACACATTGTATTTTCAAATCGGACTTTTGTTTACTTTTGTTGTTCATCCACATACCCATTTATTCACTCATCTGCCATACATTGACACACTCATTTGTCATCCACTCATCTGATATCCATTCATCTAATTCATCCATTTACCAAACCCACTTATCCACCTAGCTCTAATTCAATCATCCACTTACCTGCATTCCATTTATCCAATAATTCACCAATCCACTCACTTTGACAATCCTCCATTAAATCAAGTACACATTCCTCCATCATCATACGATAAATCTGTTTAGCTGTGTTCTAGTCTCTTGTAAATCATTTTTAGATTGGCTATATGTATACTTTTAAGATTAGTATGTTTTATTATGAATATGTTTTATGATATACATGTGAATGAGACTTAAATACATTTATGGATGATAAACCGGTAAATGTTTGTTTGTTTGTTTGTGTGTTGGGTATAACGTCCCATCGACAGTATTTCTGTCATTTGGAGACGTCTACTTGAGACAGATAAAGTGCTGCCACACTGCAGTATCACGCCGTAGACATGTAGCATGATACCACACCCAGTCACATTACCCTGACACCAAGCCAACCAGTCCTGCAATTACCTTTATATGCTGAGCGCCAAGCAAGGGAGCTATAATAGTGCCATTTTTTACGAATTTAGTATGTCGCGGCCGGCCGATAAATGTACCGTGCATATATTTTGATATACTTAGTTGATACTCATAAAGTAAAAAATATGATGGTAAAATTAGAAGATATAATCTTAACGAAATAGAGTTAAAGAGCTATTCTAAAATCAAGCGAAAAACATGTACCTTTTTTTTTTCGAATCTTAAACTCCGTTTCTTTCTGTTTCCTTAAACTATATAAATAAAGTATTTATAATTTTATCATAAAAACGTAATTTTTAAATATCCAAACAACGTTATATGAATAATAGTCATACTGCAAACAAACTAGATTAGCAAGAGTAGACGGTCTTTTAAAAGTAATCGTACTTGTCCTGTTCATGTAAGCTTAACTATTAAGACCATCTCATATTAAGACCACCTCACTCTTAAGACCACCTCACTATTAAGACCACCTCATATAAAGAACACCTCATATCAAGACCACCACACAATTAAGACCACCTCACTCTTAAGACCACCTCACTATTAGGACCATCTCATATTAAGACCACCTCACTCTTAAGACCACCTCACTCTTAAGACCACCTCACTCTTAAGACCACCTCACTATTAAGACCACCTCACTCTTAAGACCACCTCATATTAAGACCACCGCACTATTAAGACCATCTTACTATTAAGACAACCTCATAGTTAGACCACCTCACTATTAAGACCACCTCACTATTAAGACCACCTCATATTAAGACCACATCATATTAAGACCATATCACTATTAAGACCACCTTACTTTGAAGACCACCTCGATATTAAGACCCCTCTTATCTGGAATCGATGGTGGTCTTAATTGCGAGGTTTTACTGAATTTAAATATTCAAAGGTCAGTCTATTGCAGTGACTAGAAAATTAAAATTATATATTCATTTCATTTTCTAGTCACTTAATAAGTGACCTCTGCAAGTTTAACTAAACAATGTATTATATGGGAGTTTGAAGGTACAAAAATATTTTTCTTGTTTGAAGAATACACTGTCTTTTTGTGTATTGCATTACGTTTGTAAATACGCATCACGTGTCTGTATTTAATCGAAAATTATTCAAGGTTTATTTAATTCAGCACATACCAATACATGAAATATATATTTAAAAAACAAAATCAATGAACCAGGCTGTCAGCGTGTATTTGTATCGATACATATCGTAATTTGTGATAAGCGTATTGTCCTATAACTTTCTAGTTATTTATATAGTCGCAGTTTTATCATACTAAAGAATAATGAAAAGGTGCATGACTAAACTTAAACATTTAAAGATAAAGAAATCTGGGCCTGTTATAATACATCTTATAAATGAAGTGTTGCTGCCAGAAAAAGGTCATCACATTCTATTAAAAGTGTAAAATGCACATTTCCTTTTTTCTTTTTAAACTTCCGGCATTTGAAGATATCCCGAGCTTCTATTGTATCTTCTTACTACAATTGAAAATGCATGTTATGCATGATTTGTAATGGTCATGTGGTATGAATCACGAGACCATGATAGGGACAGTTTTTTTCCTCCTTATTTCCCCACACCCTCACGGTCACGAGTGTATTGTTTGCCTGATACGGGCATGCATGAATCTATATTTTGCCCTCTTCGGGATTCATACTTGTATCGTTCGCACAATGAGACCAAAGGGCTGGGGGTCCCCACTCCCAAACGACACATACCAAACAAAATATTTAGCGGAAGTTGAAAAAACAGCAACTGCAAATCTTATTTTATATTTCATCTAAATAAATAAATAAATAAATAAATATATATATATATATATATATATATATATATATATATAGAGAGAGAGAGAGAGAGAGAGAGAGAGGGGGGGGGGGGAGAGAGTCTATTATAAAGGTTTTAACAATAAACATACATTGTTTACCAAAAGTGAGTGATCGATGTGTTAAGGAGCTGGAGATATACTGTAATTGAAGCCAAAAATATAATAAAAAGATCCAGATGTTGGATTTGAACATGAAGCCCCTAACGTAGCAGACGAACCTTGACCAAATGTACGAAAGACCGGTGGGGACTTCATAACTTCAAACGTCACAGTTCAGACTTCTTACTTCAAACTTCATAGATAAACGTTAAATATCTTTGAAGTATGAAGTACGAAGTGTGAAATTCAGACTTCACACTTCACACATATTTGCTATGAAGTGTGAAGTTTGAAGTGTGAAGTGTGAAATCTGAAACGTGAAGTTTGAATTACGTCATCGTTACGTCACACAGTTGTTTAAGACTGGAGGCCGAAGACAAAAGCTGTCTGAAAGATTTACATTCTTACATAAAAATGGACATTTTGGTACGTATAATTTGCAATAATTCGTTCGTGTTCGGAAGTATTTCATTACTAAACTTAGTTTTGTTTTTATTTTCCTAATTGATTTTAATGTAATTGTACCTTTCCAGTGAAAACATATGTTAAAATATTTATTTATCGTTTGAGAATGCATGGTTAAGTCGAATAGCATTATATTCTTCAAAACTATTTCTGGAAATCATTGAATTGAATTGCAATCCGTTGTCACGGAGTAAGGGTAACCTTAATTTGTGCTTTGAACAAAAAAATGCAGGTCTTCCAGGATGGGTTTAATTTGGACTGATTTAACTTTGATTGTTACCAACGTTTTCATTATTTTCTAATAGTATGTAAACCATTACTTGTTCCATGAATAATTTTCCTTTTTAAGGGTATCTTATTCTGCATGGTCATACTTATCTGCCAAACTTCTGCTGTGTACCCTGTGCGTGAAGAGGGCGTCAACAACTTGCAACTTGATTTAATTAAATATTATTTTAATTTGGGCTACAAATACAAAGAAATTTTGGCTGCTCTTCTCTTTATTCATGGCAAAAAAATAAGTTATAGACATCTTAAAAGATTATTACAGAAATTGAATTTGTATAGAAAGGTTCCCGAATCACCGATTGACCTAATTATAGGTGCTATTTTGAAAGAACTCTCCGGGAGTGGTAGATGCATTGGTCACAAATCAATATGGAAGCGATTAAAAAGTTGTCATGGTTTACATGTCCATAGATCAACAGTGTTACGGTTGATGTGGATAGCAGACCCTGAGGACATGGAAAGACGGAAGGCAAGACGCTTGCTTTGTCGTAAATATAGATGCCCCGGACCGGACTTCGTGTGGCATGTCGATGGGATAAAATTAAACGTTTTGGATTTGCTATTCATGGTGCAGTTGGTGGGTTTAGTAGGAAGATTCTTTGGCTTGAAGTTGGTCAAAATAACAATGATCCAAAGATAATATCTCGGTATTTTTTACAAACTGTAAAAAGGCAAGGATGCAAGGTTCCCACGATAGTGAGAAGCGATTTGGGAGCTGAAAATACTACTATTCGACAATTGCAAATATATTTCCGTTCTACTCACAATGATGATCATTCTGCAGAAAAAAGTTTCATCTTAGAAAAAAGTACATCGAAACAGAATAGAATCTATGTGGAGCTTGTTAAGGCGTCAATGCCTTGACTTTTGGATAACATTTTTAAAAGATCTACAAGAAACAAATGTTTTTAATGACGGGGATATTTTTCATAGGCAGTGTCTTATGTACTGTTTCACACCAGTTATAAGATCAGAATTAGTCAAGTTTGTAAATGAGTGGAATGTACATGACATATCAGGCGATAAATCGGATGGACCAAAGGGAAAGCCAGATATAACGTATATTCCCAACTGTATAACGCTTAGAACTATAGTCATGTCGTAAACGAAGACGAAGTAAATGTCTGCATGCAGATGTATTCCAAATTAGGAAACCCATGAGGATGCCTTCCAGAATTCTACAGATTATTCCAGCTTCTTTGTCCAACTGTGCCATCATCAGCAGAGGAAGCATTTGATTTATACATTGAACTCTTAAATCGACTCTCGGTATTATTTTAATTGACTATCTACCGATGTAATTATATTCCTTCTGACCTCTTTGTCCGACCTACATGCTGAAAAGTAATCGTTGAGATGCTTTATTCTGTATTTTCTTTGCCATTTTTTTTCTATACATAATGGTTCTAATCATCAATTCGACAGATATTTTCTCATTACTTTCGTGTTTATACAAATAGATTTTAGAACTTGTATACTATTTATCTGAAAGGTTCATGTTAAATGAAACACGTTGACTCTTGAATAGTTCGGGGCTTTTATCAAGATTTTCTTTGTCATCTCTTTCTGGTATATGAAACAATATTTTAGATCTAATTTTAATTTCAGTTTCACGACATGGCTAATTGAAATAAAGAAGTTATTTGCATTTTTTTTCTTTAATCAGAATGCTAACAGATAGATGATAAGACAACAGTCTATGGGAAATGATTTAAATTTCAAATGTTCTCAGCTGTGAACTTACAGCTTTAAACCAGTAATGTAGGTCCAACTGCCACTTTATTCTGCAAATTAAAATTGTTCCTACAGTGTATCTTAGTTGGAATACGCGCTAGACCTGTTCTATAGTTGGTCTTCAACTATCTTGGAACTGTCTTTAACTATACAGGTAATTTTAACTAGAATCAGGAATATTCAATAGGAAAAGGTTTGTCATGTCTGTTTTATAATACCAAAGATTACAATTTAAAGCCTAGTACAATGTTAAATTTATTTGATTCATTTGCTTGTTCAACTTTACAATACAACGCTGAAGTCTGGGGTAATACAAAGTCAAAAAGTATAGAGACGTTACATTTAAAATGTTGTAAGTTAAAAGTTCAACTTGCTCAGCTTCCGTGTACGGGGATGTGGGCAGATATCCAATATATATTGTTCGTGACATGAAATTTCGTAAGAATGTATCTAACATCTCATAATAGCTCATATTGATAAAGACTTTGTATTTATACATCATCTCTCTCTCTCTCTCTCTCTCTATATATATATATATATATATATGTATACATATATATACCCAAGCAAAAAAAAGAAACTGTGCACTTGGGTTTTACTATTTGTTCCAGGTTATTCTAATAAAAACATTTACATATTTGGTACCAAAATCTGGGATATTCATTCCCCAACATGATGCAGTGTTTTCTGTCATAATCAAAGATAAATGCCGCTGTTGTTTCCATGTCAAACGCATTAGGGGTCAAAATTGAAATTCGCTTTTTTTTCTTAAACGTCTTGATCATTTTTCTTCAGTTTCCGAAATTTCTTCAATACCGATTATGTCCACCTCTCCTATGAATCAAAGTTATGATTCTCGATCGCATCGACCTTACGTAACGTCGAATGACGTAAGTTGGAACAACATTCCATTCTTGGACAAGGGCAAGAGTAAGGTCACGAATGTTCAAAAATGCGATTATCAATTTTGACCCCTAATGCAGTTTGCAATATAAATAGTGAAGCATGGTATTTTTCAATTATTATATAATTATGTGTACCACTGCTAATAGAATGGAGGAGTATCTGGCGCTTTTGAACTAGAGAGAGAGAGAGAGAGAGAGAGAGAGAGGGGGGTGGGGGATGTTAGTGTATGTATGGAAGCCTGTACAAATGATCAGTGACATGATTTTGGTATTTTTGTTGCAACCATGTACTATGTACACGTTGAAATGAATAAAGATCTGTTCTGTTCTGTTCAGTTCTGAAGATCGACCCGAGTTATATATGTAACAATAGAAATCTCGAGAACGGGTCTAACAGTGCGGTCTATAAGAACATCAAATACCTGTCCTTGTGCACAGTAGACCTGATACAAAAGTCTCAATATGGTCGTTGATTTGTGTCCTTTGTAAATGAAGTAAGAATGGAAGCGAAAAACTTTATTTTTCCGAAGGAATTATAAATATTTCAATATCCATAATAAACAAGTACGAAAGTTTGACGGATTCGTCCCATCCTGTCTTTTATCTGTGGATGCTGTTCATATCTGAATTAAGCTTAGTTTAAAATTACTTATTTCACGTCGATCGGGAAATAAAATTTTTAGTAATCTCTCTTGACGGTTCCTTGGTAGTATATATATAAAGCAAAGTTTATAAGCGATATATTGGCAGGTAACTGGAAATACTATCAAAGCCTTGTTTTATTTAATTCATGCGTGCTTATTTTCAAGTATATTAATTTTATGATCAGTTGTTTTAGTGGACAGTCACTTTGCCAAACTTGATTTTTCTATAATAATAAAATTGTTCCTATATCCATAATTAGCAAATATAATCATAATTGCGCGAGGCTATTATATAGGTAAACCTCAATATATAACATTTATATTTAATGTCTTAGCAGTCTGATATTAGCAAATATGCAAAGGAGGTAAAATGAAAAGATAATTTATTATTTTAAACACAATTTATTTTATAAAGGTAAAACTTTACTTAATAATGATAAATAATTTAAATATAAACATAAAATATCACTATAATTTCATACTCAGTCATTAAACTAGATTACTCTGACACCGGGCCCAAAACCTCCAAAGTCCGGGGAGAATGATCAAACTACTCGTCTACCGGGACCGGCACATTGACATGTTCGCACTAATACACTACGATATACTACTACAACATGTGAGGAACCTTCCAGCTGGCTTGTTCTACCCAGCCGTGCGTTCAGTTACACAAAACCAGGACCTATAATATTCGCTCCTGTACTCCTGTTTCACCGCTGTGTAATGAACGTAAGCTGGGTACCAACTAGCTAATATTAGCTTGAATGCAGCCCTGATTTTTGGCAAACTGTTTATCTTTACACTGCGCACCATTTTAAACCCGACACGTTTTAAATTCATTTACATGTATCACGATGAGCACAAGTAAAGCATAGTACTCGCATTTGCCACACATCATAATTATTCAATTATTTACAAGAATTCAAGCGTGACTATTTATTGAATAAGCGCATAGAACAGACAGTAAACTAGGATTTGTCCAAAATATAGTCGCCTTATACAAAAATTTAACAAGTCGCCACAATGGCCTCAAATCGCTCATCTGAGTACCAACTAGCTAATATTAGCTTGAATGCAGCCCTGATTTTTGGCAAACTGTTTATCTTTACACTGCGCACCATTTTAAACCCGACACGTTTTAAATTCATTTACATGTATCACGATGAGCACAAGAAAAGCATAGTACTCGCATTTGCCACACATCATAATTATTCAATTATTTACAAGAATTCAAGCGTGACTATTTATTGAATAAGCGCATAGAACAGACAGTAAACTAGGATTTGTCCAAAATATAGTCGCCTTATACAAAAATTTAACAAGTCGCCACAATGGCCTCAAATCGCTCATCTGAGTACCATCGCTCTCAAAGCAGCTGGCTAGTATATCATACTTAATATACATGTTTCTCAGGAACTTGACAGTTTTTCTTACCCATTTATAGCAATAGTATGAAAAAAAAGTGTTCAAAAGATTAAAGTGTGGTCCTGCTGATTGAAAATGGACAAAAAGAAAGGTATATAATATCATTAAATTGTTCCCTCATAGAGGCTAATTTGATACCTTTCATAGCTTACACATGAAATCTGATCTGCAGAAAGCCAAAATTGAGCCCTTACCAATTTTAATTGTAAAATTTAATTGTAAAACCTTGGTTGAACCGAACATTGTGTCCACGCTATAACAAAAACGCGCGAAAATATACGTCATCAAATCACATAACTTTTATTCAATCTTCAGACTTCACACTTAATACTTCACACTTCAGACTTCACACTTCAGACTTCATACTTCAGACTTCATATTTCACACGTGGAAGTTTGAAATGTGAAGTCCCCACCGGTCTTTCGTACAAATGCGCCACTGAAACTGTTACTTTCATGTTATAATTCAGTGCCACTAAAGGGCCAGTCTATAAAATAGCACACACCAGCGAATCTTCCCTTTACTATCCATATGCAACATATAGTTCTTGATAATTTCACTAGTTTACTTTTTCAACTGGGATGTTTTTAAGAATGATATACGTCAACTAATGCCAATAATTTTCCACTGCCTTAGACTGTCAACAGTTCTTAATCAATATTTTATTGGTTCAAGAATTAGGTCAAAATCAATTTCCGAAAAATCCCCTTTCTGACCCAGTACATTTATTTAGCCGGTGTCACTGATATTTACGTAGAGATTCAGTATTGAACAACTGTCAGTTTTATAAGGCGGAAGTTTAGACTGTTCTCGTGTATCTTTAATGTGTCGGTGAGTCGTTTTTATTATACGCCCATAGTATTCAATAATTCGTTTGTCCAAGGAAGACACACGTACAGTGCATGTCTAAAAGTTTTTGTTTTCATACGTTGGGTGTAACGTAGATCGTCTAGCATTTTGTTCAAGGTGAGGATATTTATATGAGTTTTCCTGATTTTATTAAAGTTTATGTTTGCTTTTCCGGATGAAAAGGTAAGGAGCTTGAATATAATTTCTTCCAGTTATTACCACTATCACTAATATGTTTTGATACTACTACTGCTACTACTACTACAAAAGCATTGGCAATTTTCCTGCAGAGAGTTTTGTCATTAGGGTTGGGTTTCTGGAGACATGAGCAGCTTACTGCGACGTAACTTACTCCCCGGAAAGTATTCGTTTACAAATATACGCTTGATCCTGGACATATCGAAAATGCTTAATAAGATTGACTATATGAAAAGGCACACATACTGTGTTTTATTAAAAACCTTACTATCTAGTGAGCTTATTTATGGCATATTTTACCTTGAAGGATATGCTAAAATGAAACGTAAATATGACATTTCATGCTCAGGTGGATAAGTTATTTATATCTCTGACTTGATTCACTCATCCTGTTAACAAGACATTGAAATCAATCGGGTACGTGCGTAATATTTTACATTCACCCACAGAATGAGACAATTGTATGAATTGAATGGATATAATTTATGTTAAGGATTTGCCTCCGAAAGAGGCGACACTATGTGTTAATGAAGACTAGATAAATGATAAAAGCACAAATGTAAAGATATTTTTAAAAAAATATATATATACGGCGTTGATGGGGATCAAAGTAATGGAGAAAATAAAGAACAGTTTTTATGATGTACGAATCACTATTTGTGAAGCATTTCATCCTAGAAAGTCAAAATAAGCATAGATACAACACTCGGTATTAAAGCATCCTCTCCATCGCCATAGGCGGAGTAATCCTAGTTTTTATAAAGCAAACCGTCTTCCAGTCATAAGAGAACGGTGTAACAGGCTATAGTATACTGCAGGTATTCAATACGTTCGGCCCGAAACAGGTCTCAGTGTGCATGTTTATATTTGCTTTAAAACTGTAATTTAGTTAGCATAATTTATTAAAATTTCGTGAATACGAAAAATGTATTTCAGCAGGACCTACAGGTATTTATACTTCAGTTAATTTTCATCCCAACAAATGTTGGTACGTAACTATTTCTCCGTGAGCATAGGAATATCTACCAATGAAATTCGCTAAAATACTCATTCGGCACTGCCTTATGTCGTCATTCCTAAGTGGGTCAAAAGTGAAGTTAGATAAAAACAACAACAAAAACATATTGATAAAATTACCAGTGATCCTTTAGGTACTTTTGCCTATATTTATACTAATATTCAGTGTAACCCTATTTTCCATGCATGTATTATACGTTTATTCACAGAGGATGGTAGTTTCTTAGCACTCAGTCTAATAACATTGATGTTGAATCCTGACCAAACTGATATCCAAATGGTTAATTAATTATTTTAATATTTTCAAAATTGAAATCTTGTTCTTTATCCTTGCAAATCCAACAATTGCTTAACTATTTTTGAAAATACGCAGCTAGGCTTTGTCGGCCATCATACGCATCTTTACGTATTAACGAGTCATGATATTTCCATATTTCAAATATAATGTTATTATCAATAACAGTTCATGAGATTACTTAAATTTAAAATCAAATGAAAGTTATTAAATCATTTATATATCTTTCATCTACCATCTTCATGGCGAAATTGTAAAAACAGCTTGTAAAATTACAATAAAGTTCTCGTTCATCGGTAGAAAAAATATCTACACTCCAACTTAGTGTTGGTGAGGCTTTGTTTTCTGACCAATAAACTCGGCAAGTATCAGTCACACTTTTTTCGTAGAATTCCGGTCAAAAATAGAATAGCAGTAGCTCGCTGTACCATGTAACACATTACGCAACATGGCTTCTTCACTTTTTCCAGGTAGGTAATAGGTGTTATTAAATTATTCAGTCTTGAAGTGAGCGCATGCGTGAAGAATGAATATTATCAGGCATGTGATGGCACACAGAAATATAAATTTTAAATATAGGTATGATATTTCCAAATATAGAATCTTTACCGTTTGTAACGCTATAGCCTGTGATGGAGAAACCATCCATTTTTCTACAATCACGGAATGATGCATCAGGTGACCATGCGTCTGTAGATTGGTAACACACGTTAAACTTATAGTTAATTACCATCTGTGGACGAGCTGCTTTAATAGGATCTGTTTAATTAATAGATTAATGTAAAAAAGAGAAATACTTTAATGTTTAAACTAAACTTGATTATTCAGACGGCAAAAAGACTTTAACACTCTCGCAGTTGTGATATGGTGCGTTGTCATTAATGTAATCCATCAATCAGTAAATCATCATTATCATGGTTATCATGGTCCATGGATTAATCGTAGGAATTTTATAGTGCAAGCATTTATAGACTTAGAAAAAAATAGCCTCTAAGCTCCATGTCAATGGATGCCTGCATCTGCACTGAAGTCTTTTTAGGCATGTAAATGACCATGGTTATAAATTAATGTTATATGGATTACTTTAATCAAATGGAACCTGGACATTAAATTGCTTAGACACTTCTTATTTTTTTAAAACATTTTCACACTATTCAGAAGCTAGGCGCAGTTCTTTGTTCATTTGCTCCACAGTGAGCAAATGAATGTACCGACCTAGCAAACATCTTTCTAGAGTACTGACGCTTCTTTAGAACTGTTTGCATGCAAACATCTTATGCCAGTAAAACTGTTTTTTTTTTCCATAACATGTTCAGCAACGAATAGTGTATAACTTAGGCGGTTGGCATCTTTGATAATTCCCTACCTTTAAAAGCTTTATTTCATCTACCTATATATCGAAACAAGTTAAGGAATAATATATTTAATAAAAGAAAGAAATGATAATTTATCTCCTAATGTAACATAGCAACTCATCAGAGAGAGAGAGAGAGAGAGAGAGAGAGAGAAAGAGAGAGAGAGTACCGTTTTCTCCATGTGCAGCATATCAAGATACAGATTTTCACTATGGAAGATAACTCTTTTCTACATGTCACGTAATCGTCTATCTTCCCTTAAAATGAACAATGATTTTGAACTGTTATTTAACCGTTTTATCGAGATAAAGAAATAGTCTGTGCTTTATAAAAATGAAATAAATATATTTCGAAATGTTAGAGTTTATTCTTATTTGACAGTGCGGATGTGACATAATGCAAACATGTCAGAGCTGCTTTGCCGTCAAACTGAAATATACTTAAAATATTAATCATATTTCAAAACTTATGTCAAGAACTCTCATCTGAGCACTTGATTAATAAGTATGAACTCTTCAGAGCTCATAGGACTGGGAGCCATATTGTTGCGATAAGCATAAAATGAATTAGAAAGTGGCTTGTATCATTGATTTTCAACTTTAAAAGGATATTGTAGCTAATACTCGTACAGTGGTCACTCGATTCCTCAAGGTCGGACGGGATCAGCATAAAAATTCGAAGAATCGCCATATTCGAGAAATCATTTATATGTCAAAATTCAATATTTTTATATAACTTTATCTTTTCATTAATTATTTTGTTACGTTTAGACTTCAATAGTACCTTTTAAACATAGAATATAACCATTACAAAAATAACTCGATTATAGCTTTCATTGCAAAAGTTAAGTCAGAAATAAGTTCTTTATTACCGATAATTTGATTGAAACCCTTTGTTTTAATTTGTGTAATTGCGGCGTTGTGGATTTTTTACATTCTTGTAATAAATACTAAACATTTTTCTGTGGTTCTCCAAATTAATGATTACAGAGGAAAAAAACTCACAAACAAACAACCAAAATAGGCTTCTTTAATGACGAATGATTAATTATGCAGACCCGTCACAGTTTTTTACATGATCAGTAGATGAGAAAATACGTTTTACATGTCCGTGTTGATATAACGATTCACCTATGTTCTCTCGGAAGTTTGACGATGTGTGAAAAGGTGTGAATTACAGGGATAGGTGGTCATAGGGCTGGTGTTTGCTTGTCAAGGAGATACGGATAGGTTTTGTTATCGACTTCGAGGAATTGCATAGAAATTATATAGAATATGCTATTTAGGGACCGGGGACGGAGCTCGAGGAATGCAAAAATCGCATGTTTGAAGAATCGCCCAAAATTTTATATAGAATAAGAAGGGCTAAAACAAGGGACCGGGGTTGTAGCTCGAGTCATCGCCGGTATTCAATGAATCGCCACATTGAGGAATCGTGTGACCACTGTATATCATTTTTTAAGGGCCGAATATATTAAATGAACGACAATCTTAATAAGATTAACCAAGGACATATTACATGACAGAGGTGCGTGAATTGATGAACTTCGTGTTAAGCGTACTTCCGATTGCCCGCCACTGGTGTACATCAAACAATTTCATTCATAGTAATTTGCTTCATTGGTATTTTTCGCACTTTCGCATCGTTGCAGAGTAATTGATCGTTGTGTGTCGTGACAACTTATATTATAAAATGATAATTAAGTCATATAAAATAGATAGTTGTGAATTTTCTTTATGCAAATATTGTAAAAGAAATGTCATACACCTAAACAGGAGCTCGTCATGGAAGCATATTTATCTACTGAATGACGATGGTACGAGCAAACAGATGCACGCATAGATTGCTCGCCAGAGGGCATTGAATTTGAAAAACTGTTCTACTTACTTAAATAACACATTTCTGATTGCCATACCAATAGAACTTGTGATTTTTGATCGCCAGTTTCATACTATAATAAATTGTCGTGCTGACTCTCGTAACAAAATAATAAACTGCATGTTTAATTTTGATCACTTACTTTGACATTTACTTCCAGGTCAGAAAACCAGGATGAACGACCTTTTGGCACTAGCGATCCTTCTATTAATACCCAAATTGACTCGGGGTCTGCAAGAACGACATACCCCAAAAAGCTTCGACGTGTCCATGAAAGGAATTTACAATGGCGACAGTCTAAAAGTAAACACAGGCCACGGGAATTATGTTTTAGGCTATGGATGGCAAGAAGACATCGAGAGACAGTGCAGGCTCAACATATCAAATCACAGTATCAGATATTTCCGAAGTCGATTGGACAAAGCAGATCCGTACTTTATGCACTTCCGAATTATAATGGTCAACGAAAGTGGAGACGTAGTTAATATTAGCGCAACACCTGATGCGTTTAAACCTAATGAATGGGTTTGGACGTTCAAGACTACAAGAGGTCTCTATCCCTACTTGTACTGGAATATTGATTTTGGATTATTGTCATTTGGTCTTCTGAACGCACAAACCTTATATACAGAGCCGTTTGTTAGGTTATACCTAACTGGTGATTGTAGAGGTTTGAAATATGGCACTCACAATACTACCCTTGCTATAGCAAAAGAATTGACATTTATGACATCGAAACTTAAGACGGACGCGGACGCAAACCCAAAATACGAAGACAGTTATTATTGTTTCTTGGCCAAGGCACATAACGCAGATAAGACAAAAGCTTACATGGCAGCCTTGTATCTTGGTTATCCAATCAATTATATCGGTTATAATTGTTGTCGAACACTGTTTAACTACACAACTTTTAATTATTCTTTTTTGTGTTCAGATACCCAGATGCCGAAATGGAAACAATGCACAATAGGACCTTATTTTCTTGGACTGATAATGTTTTTCTATTTTCCGATCATTTTCTTCCGCATTGCTGACTGGACGACTAAAGACGAGAAAGTAACATGTAAACGATTTGAACAACTTCAGGATATTCCCGAACCACTCCAATCCGACGAAGATATACAAGAGAGAGGCTATTCTGTTAAAGACGTGCACAGTTTGCATGATCCAGATTGGATTTATCTGGATGGTACATCACCGAGGGGTTTCTTCGACGTCGTGTTTGGTGGTTTATGGTGTAATTTCAATAAACGTCATCCAAAGACATGGTCAAGAATTCGGAGATTATTTTGCGTGCTTATTATACCATTCGGAGTTTATGTTCAATTATATATGTACAGTACATTTAAAGAATTGGACGACTTGCTTGATTACGGAGCACCAATGGGGTTTCTCGAGTTATTGGCAAAAAAACCGGAAAACCGTAAGAGAGCATTTGTTCCGGCTCTTGGTGGAGCTGAAGGATTGCTTTTGATATATTACATTCTAGGCATTGTCCTAATAGTTTTGCCAAACAACATGAAACAACTCTTTGAAGATGGCTTGCCTCGATCTTCACACCAGGATTTTTACTTCAATTCTCCTTTGAGGTTAAACCTCCAGGAGATACAAACCCTTTCAAAAATACGCCACAAAGTCGGACCAGGTTATCAGAATGCTGCAGATCTCTGCATCAGTAATATTTACATGTTGTTTAACTCATCCTTCTGGAAACACACATTCAAAATTCAGTATGAACGGATTCAGCCTAGAAGCTGTAATGGGGTGTGTACGATTCTGAAAATGTGTTTGCTTCCTTTCTACATATTCTTCTGCGTTGTTGAAATATGTCTCTGCATATTGGTATATGGGATACCATTATGCTCGGTAGTAACGTTAATCGTCAGAGGCATCATGTTGTCCATCACAACTGTCAGAAGGAGTGAAACAGAAAGGAGGTGTCAGGTCAGGTCCATTTTGAGAAGCCAATTTTGTCTGTTTGTTCTGGGTTACATTTTGCTGATTCTCGTTCTAGCGTTTTCTTATGTAATATGTTTGATATTTTTGCAGAGCTTTTCTTTCCTTTCGGAGTTACTAGTGTTTTGCTTTGTTGCTGTTATTGTTTTTCCATCGGTCGCCTTTGGCTACTTGTTCTTTTTCATTGTTCTTCTCTACTATATTGTTCGATTGGTACATGATTTCGGCAACAAATACTTGGAACTCTTAGCAGAAGTTGTAGAAATTTCAAAAGGTTCGGAAGAGTTCCTGAACCATGTGACTACATATGATGGTCATTTGTGTATCTCAAACGTCAAGATTCACTCTATCAAAAGCATTAAAGTTAACAACAAAGTGATCCCTGTCCCCCACAATACCTTACATTCCATGACGGAAGACGAAAGGCCGTCCTCTCGACTGTGCCTGAAGAATAATGCGTATGGCATCCCAACACCTTTATTTGACTTTATCGTAGAGCATCATTGCCCAATTCACCAAGAGATCATGAGGGTTTTATTCCAAATAGCCCTTATTATGTTTCTCATATTTGCTACTATGAGCATTACCGTTTCTTTTGCAAGCACCCCGACATCTGAAATATCTGACGTGATGCACGTGGTATTCATCGTTTCTGTCGGAGCACTGCCTCGTGTTCTTGAGGTTGCCATGTCAAATTCAAGTGAGTCTGTTGGAAAGGATATTGAACGTAGGAACATTGAAAAGTCGATTGTGGAATTTTGGAGAAAACACGAGTATGATACGCGTGATTTTGAGGACGTTGAAATCATAATAGAATAGTAGGGATGCAAAACAAATGTTGTTGAACTTTCTATATCAGTACAGTTTGGCATAGATGTATAATTATCAAACCCACAAAGATTATTTCCCATATCAGTTATTCTACATTTGCTTCGATATACAAACATTATTATTCGGGACACCGCTGTTTATATGTATGGCTATGTATGTGAAAGAGGTGATAAATTTTGGAGGTAATTGTTGTACTCGCTGGCATAGACGTATTTTGTTGCAAAAACATCTCAACGGAATTGTGTTTTCTGCAAACCAATGTTGAGGAATTATTAACACGTGTTATACTGTGATATCGTGACTTTCTGCACAGGAGTTTTTTAAGTTCTATCAATAAATAAGTATGATATAGTAAAAGATTCAATCAAAAACACACACATGAATGGCTCCGACGACAAACTGTCAATTCAGAAAAACGAGCAAAATTGCTTAGTTATTCCTGTGAAATGGCATGATTTAAAATACCATCTGTTGTTTTTGAGTGCATTTTAGTATACTCTATCGTGTAGGCTCACTAGATTGCTACCATTCATTGTTCCGATCGTATAATTTCCCCAAACATGGGTTGGGTGGCGAAAAGGCGTTGCATTCCTTGTGTGTGTGTGTATGTGTGTGTGTGTGTGTGTTATTACGTACGGGGATTGTCTTTTACTATATAATACTTATTTATTAATAAAACTTCAAACTCCTGTGCTTTCTGATATGTTTTAGTTTAATGCATTGCTTGAAAGCACGAACTGTCTTTTACATCGTTGAGTGTTTTAATGTTTGTTACTTCTGTTGCAAAATTTGTTTAAGGTCATCCGTAAAGTTATTGGATATAGTAAGTTCTAGCAGTAATCTTTATGTTACGATAATCTAACTTATTTAAAAACATGCGAGCAAATACAATAAAAAAAGTACTTACTTATACATAAAACAGAACACTTCGTCGAAGTTATAGCACACTTTCGAGCGGGTTTTTGTGTGGTATCAACGCATTGGGGAAACTTAGGGGATGTGAATGTAAACGATCGAGCCGCGTAGCGGCGTAGTTACAAGAAAGGGTGCTACAACTGTTTTATTGTAGGGATAGTCATAATGTAATTTGCTCAAGTATTGATATGTTTATTTCATTTTTTATCATACCCCCATGATAACCTCTATACGCATGGGCGGTCAGACAGCACCACTTCATCATGACGCGTGCGTTGTAGTTCCAATATTTCAAGTTCTGTAAAGTTACAGTTTGGCGGAGAGGAGAAAAAACTGCAATGCTTCCGCACATTTTAAAATCCGAGTGGCTCTTCCGGGACTCGAACTGACAGCGATGCGGGGTTAAATAGTAGTAGAATAACGTCTGTGGGTACTTACATAACCGACTGGCATCTTTTACAGTCATAAGGAAAGGTACCTGTTTCCTCTTTTCAGGATTGACAGAGATATTGATGTGCGTTCTATCTATTTTGATCTATCAACAATCTTATCATTTTAATGTTAAAGTATTTTCCACAGTAAAATTCTGTTAAATAAATCCTAATTTCCGACATGTTTGATTTAAAAAACACACACAACTTTTTCAGGTTTAATGTTCACAAATTTAAATTTTAGTAACACTTGATGTATTTTCATGTCTCTTGGTAACGTTTATTTCCGTTACATGTTGCAGGCAATGATTTGGCTTTAATTCAACTTATTGTATAGTCAATAAATTGGTTCTTTCATCCATTTTCCCGTTATCTGTCTTTCTTTCCGACGAGATCTTATGAATAAAAGTGTACCTATTGATATGTGACAATTCACTCAACTACTGATCTATAATAAATTGTAATTTTTTTTGTGGGTTACAAAATGATGGCGTCAAAAAAGTGTGGGTTACAAAATGATGGCGTCAAAAAGTGTGGGTTACAAAATGATGGCAAAAAAGGGTTACAGAAATACCGCGCAAAATGATGGCGTCAAAAAAGTGTGGGTTACAAAATAGCGTCAAAAGTGTGGGTTACAAAATGATGGCGTCAAAAAAGTGTGGGTTACAGAAACTACTGCACGGCAAAAGTGTGGGTTACAAAATTTATTTCAAGGCAAAACTCTTCAGATATCGCAACATCGATGCAGTCAAATATAATAAACCAAATCGTTATGGCAGGACTAAGCTTACCGTGTGTTTTTGGGATAATACTGACATGCAATTTCAAGTTAATTTGATTATAAAATATTTCATTTGCCATTCGTGTATTTAATTTATAAAAGTGATTTCCATGATGTGTAATGCTAAATCAGGAAAACTGACACATAGTTATTGACCATATAGCATAAAGAATCTCTGTCAAAGACAATCGTTTTCGTTTAAATAAAACCTATTGGTTTGGTTTTAAGCTTTTAAAATCATCAGAGCACAACGTGCTCAAGGTGGGCTATAGGGATCAATCTGCCCCCGTCGTCGCGCGACGTCAGATTTGCTTTAAACGGCATCTCCTCTGAAACTGGTTTATAGAAAATGATAAAACTTGGCATGAATGACCCCTTGAAAAATGAGGCCCCATAGGGGTTCGCCTAGTTTCCTTTTAATTCTATATAGAAACATTCAAACATTTTCTTCTATGAAGCGCATGGCCAGAACTTAATTTCATTTACCACAAATGGTCATTTCATGGCTGTCTACCATAATTGCTAAAATAATTTTGATGAAAAATGAGGCACCTATGGGGTCGGCTTATTTCCTTACATTCTCTATACAGAAGATTTCATAAGTTTTTATCTCTGAAACCATTTATTAGAATTTAATTTCTTTTGGCATGTATGATCACCTCATGACTGTTTCCCATAATTACTAAATAAAATGAAGTTGATCCCATGAAAAATGAGGCCCACAGGGGTCAGCCAGTTTCCTAATTTACTCTGTATAGAAAAATTTAAAATTCTTCTTCTGGCAGAATTTAATTTTATTCAGCACAAATTGTTACCTCGTGGCTGTCTACCATAATTAAAAAAAAATACAGGTGATCCCCTGAAAATTAAAGCCTCCACATGATTGACTAACTTAAGAGTTCTTCGTATCTAAATCTTGAGTCTGGATGCTGTTGGAGGTAACCACGTAAGCTTATGTACTCTGGTGAGCGACCTATGTCCATATGACCCTCTTGTATCTTATAGAGAAGTACCTAAAGAGTATTCATTTTAAAAAAAAATTTGAATGTTTGACATCAGAAGAAAAAAGTTATAACAAATACTGTTTTTTTTTTTTTTTTTTTTTTTTTTTCAAAAAAAAAAAAGGTTTGTTTTAGCCATATATGTAGGAGTATTAGATGGTGCAAACACCTTATTCATTTATTTTTCATTTTTTCATTATATTTGATGTTTCACAAATATAGTGACATAACATTAACTAATAATTGTAATTCATTTGAAGAAAATAAATAGACTTATTTTTCGTAGGTGACATTTCATCTTAAACTGCTGCTATATAGGGTATACTAATAAAAACACTCATTTTATTTTCTAAGGCTGGTGACCCCCCTGATTTTATTACATATTTTAGCAGATCAGATTATATACTAACAATATGCAAAGAATCAGGAAATTCTGAATGTTTCGGGGAAAATGGTGTTACTGTCGCGATCGTTTTTAAGGAAAGTTTGTGTAGATACTACTACATATTCTCCTTCACTGATATTGTATTTATATACATTTATATGTTTGAACACTCTTGTAAAATAAACTGATACTCAATCTGGTATTGTATCCTATTGTATTCTTAATTCCTATAAAGTATACTTATTGTGACATATTCATACTTCTCAACTATGTAGATGTGCAGTTTTTTTGGACATCACCTCCTTCCTGTATATAACATTTTTCTCAATAGAGTTCCATTATATACATTTAAATATACAGTAGAACCTCGCCAAACCGAACATCATTAAACCTAATTCCTCGCCATTTTGAAGTTTATTTTCGGTCCCGATTTATTCCCTTCTTATTTTAACTAAAAACAAAATGTTTAATCCGAATTTCGCTATTTCGAATTTTTAGCTATTTCGAAGTAAAAATCCCGGTCCCGAGGTCGCTTTTTAAATTTCATAAATACTCGTGAACTAATAATCGTCCTTATTATCAATCGTACCGGGAACCAATTTTTGGGGCACCAGGGGTGATGGCTCAGACAAGTTTTGCACACCTTTTTTCGAGATTGGGTTTGGCAACGTGTGTCCCACCGGAAATGGTGATTATTGCTAATCGATATCTTACAGGTTGCATAATATGCACGTACCAGCAGATAAACCCAGGTGTCAGATCTTTAGTACATTCCATATTATCGCGTTCGTCACCGGCATGCGACATTACCTGAAGCAGCAGATCGACGGTAAAAATATGTATCATTGTTTGACATGGTAGAATGATTATGTTCATCAGAAGCATCTAAGAAGATCATGATATATTTTCATTACTTTTCATAACTTGCAAATAGTATATACGTACACCTAATAGGTGGTTTTCACGGCATAACGATTTCCACAATATGCACCGGAATGAAAACGCAGACATGCACGCTCACAAACTGAAATTTCCATCGGATTTTTCTACCGAATAATCGTTATTTCGAAGTTTTCAGCTTGGTCCCAAGGACTTCGATTTAACGAGGTTCTACTGTATATCCTTACTATCATTTTACCTTTTTCACATCTATAAGGCAAATAAAAACATTGTTTTGGAATTGCTAATGCAACCCGTTTATTTTCATACTCACAGAGTATTTACATGGAGAAGTATGGGTACTTTTTTTTATAAAAAACTTTAAAGACTGTCATGATAAATCTAGTACATCAAAGTGTATTCATATAACATATGCATAATTGAAAAAAATAGTGAATATGTCTTCCCTTACATACTTTTATGATATAAACTGAGAAAATCTAGTCTAGGCTTTTAAATAGACATAGATAAACATGTTGAAAACAAGATTTAATATCTCAATTAAATTCACAGATGAAAATTTATTCAAAATATAATAATAATAAAAAAAGAAAGAACAAGATTTTCTCCCTCACATTGTTTAGAGAATATGTTGCTGGTATTCTAATATTCATGGATAGACAGGTTTCATATTTTGCTTACATTTCATCTTCAGTTCGTTTAATTTTTAAAAATCTTATTCCAACGTTTAATAGTAAAGCAATCAATCCCATTCTCCCTCTCCCCATAAGCTATCTACCTACCAAGTATGAAAACTGTAACTGTATTCAAACAAAAGATGTTCGATGGAAACAAAATGTTTGACGCTCGCCCGCCCAACGACGTACCCGGTTAAAAAATATTACATTACGGAGTGTTTTTACACGTGTAAAATATGCAAATGTTACCCCAATGATCTTTGTCTACTATTAACAAAAGAAAAAGCAGTTGTTTCTTCAGTATTGGTGATCATAACCCAGTAGTGCTTCAACATCTCCTCCAATGTAAACTGTATCGCTGTTAGCCAAAGTAGTGTCAGTCTGATTTGTCAAGAATTCAATAATTGTGTATTTCAAATTTCGAAGGTTTATCTCCCGTTTCACGGCTTCACTAGAACTAGCAATCGCAACTTCCATCACCCTTGGTAGTGCGCCAACTGTTACTATAAATATCACGTGCATGACCTCCGATAAATTTGATGTTGGCGCAGTGGCGAAGGAATCGACAATGCTCTTAGTCACGACGATTAGGAGTATGATCATGAACAAATGACGGATCGTATTGAGAACCTGCTGATGTTCTGGACGATGCTTGGCTACAAGGTGTTTGAACAAAGCCTTTGGAATACCATAAGAGTTGTATTTGATTTTAAGTAGTGCTCGCACTTGTAAGCCAACGTTGTTTGTTTGCATTTGACATAGTTCTCTTGAAATTTCAACTGTGTCTGAAAGGAGTTCTAAATAACAATCACCAAAGTCATAAATTAAATGTGTGATGTAATACATTATGACAACGAAAAAGAATATGTATCCAAATGCTAATGAAGGAAAAACAATTTCAATAAAACAATAAACTAAGATCTTCGAAATGAAACAAAAGCTATGTATGAAAATCAAACATACAATGTAAACAAAATAAAGAATAATAACATAAACAAGTAACGTGTATATTCCATTAAAAATCGGAAACTTGAGTAATGTTGAAATATTTCTATTTTGGTTTTGTACTTGCACTATTGTTTCTCTAAAAATCCTGATTATTCCGCGTTTTAATATAACAAGAAAAGAAAATAAGGGAAACAAATAATAGATCACGCATATGACGATTTCAAGAAGACAGCAAACCAGGTACACGGGCAAAAGAATGATTTTGAAGCAACGTTGGATACGATTACCACTTAGGTAAGAGTATCTTTTGCTCTGTATTGTATGTATTGTTTTCCAAAATGCTTTTGTAAAGGGTAAATACATGCTACATGTGCAGATGGCATATCCGTTGACATAGCCTGGGCTTTTCACTGAAGGAACCATAGACAACTGACGAATATGTTTGCTAGAAAGAAATAATGGTGAAATATAGTGTCCAATACACACATCATCCGAGGAAGGTAGGCCATTTTCAATTATTTGCTTTAAGCTCCTTGGCATGACAACTATGACAAAGCCTATAATATGAAACATAATGAGCAAACACTTGGCTCCTCCAAAGATAGGTGCAAATACGTTTGTCTTTTGATCATTATCTCCTAATAAGGAAATGTATCCAACCGGTACCCCATGAGATATTTTTTCTATTGTTCTATTCTTTATGTCTACATTGGAGACATTTAGGTAAATGTCAAAATATATAAGACATGGAGATAGCAGAAGACATGTGAATCTTCTTATTTTAGATACAATGATAGGATGGCGTTTATTCAGTCCGCACCACAAACTATGAAATTGGCCAAAGAATGTCCTTGGGTGTTTTCCGTTAAGAAATACCCAATCATCATCATTGCAAATGTCTTCCAAAACTTCATCAGACGACACCCATTCAGCCATCCTGAACAATATCAGTGGACAGAATAGAAGTATAAGAATACCGAGTACATACGGTCCTAATGTGCATTGAACCCATTTCGCCATTTGGTGGTCCATACATTTGATCTGCACTTTCTCTGATATATAATTATACCACGTGTAGCAACAATTATACCGTAAATAATCAACTGGGAACAAAAAGTACACAGCTGCTTGATACACCAACGTGTCTCGAAATCCTGGAACCTCCGCCACATAACAGAAATAACTATTATTGTATTTTTGGTCCAAATGCCCAAGGATGTCAGTAATTTTTTTCAGTTCTGTTGCTAGTTTGTCCGTTGTGTTCCGATCTCCAAGTTCTATTTCACAGTTATCAGAAAGATCAATAGCGACATAAGTATTTTCGGAGACTGTTTTACTATCGAGCAAGCCAAATGATAGCATGCTGTAACTCATATCCCAGTGTAAATAGGGATAAACACCTTTTGAAGTGTTGTATGTCCAAACCCACTGCAATGGTTGAAATGTTTCTGCACGAGAAAGTACTTTTGTATTGTTTTTTTTCAGGAACCTAAAATGGAAGCGCAAAAAGTTTGGATCTCTTTTCTGTAGTAATCCAGCGAAGTAGCTCACACTATACGGCTTAATTTTCATCGTGCATATATTGTAAGTTTGCGGTATGGAACTGAAGTTGGACACTGTTCCATTGTACTCATTGACGTCAGCATTTCCGGTTAGCACTGTGGCTACTCGTAAGAAAACGGTAATAATGAGCACTGATGTAATATGCATCATACAACACGGGTAACTCTGAAAATGAATAGGCGAAAGCAAAGTATATAGAATGTACTAACTGCAATACATGACAGGTAAGCATCGACCCTGTAAGTATATTTGCATGTAATAACTCAAAGAAGTAAACATTAAAAGCTCTGACATTGTTTTCAGAAATAGACATATATATATAGTTTCCATATCAGTGAATATCTCTACTCTTGGCGGCCATCTTGAATGGCCAATTCAAGGGATCTTTATATGAATTACACAGAAGCAGAAATTTCATTTTCCTATAATTTCAAAAAAAAATTTAAAATTAAAATTTAATAAATATATACCTAAAACTCAAAATAAAAACACAGTGGTGATGTTAAAACAGCAAGTATTCTCAACTTTTGGCCCGCATTAACTTATGCCCCTAAAGATGGCTACCAAAAAGTGTCTTATAAGTGCCTATGACATCACGGAAACTACATATTGAGATCATAATGAGAATGTTCGGATATAGGCTCCTTGCTATTTAAGAAGCCCTGTTCACTTGCGCATTGATAGATTCACCCCTTAGTTAAATTTCATATTCATGTAATTTTTATTTCCGATTAGATCCAATTGCTTCCGTAAAGTGGAAGTTAATATGTATACTGTCCGCCCTTCTTTAACGAATTTATTACGGATTGTCAGCCTACAGCCTACTGCACACTAGTTAAATAATGGGCCTTCACATAATGCTTTAATTATGATACTCTTTGGGAGAGTATAAGTAAAGATTTTTTCATTGTAACTAATTACTGAAATTGAGATTGCATAGAAATGCAGTAGATTTACGTGTCATTATGAAATCGTAACATGAAATTATAAAAAGAACTAGAACCGCAAGCGGTATCTCGGTTTTCGCTTTTAAGCTAATCAACTTGAACACTTTATTTCAACTCAGCCACAATTTTCAATATGAAACAGAACGAAAAGGTTTTAAAAGACCTACTCTCATTTGCACAGTTTTTAGGTTTTCGTGGACTGCAACGCAGCCGCGAAAACCTACTGTTCTTCTTGTGTTTCTTTTTCCCTTTTTTAGGTTTTCGTGGACTGCAACCCGAAAACCTACTGTTCTTTTGGTTTTTTTTTCCTTTTTTTTTTTTCGGCGTAGCTGTATAATTTCGATTTCAACTCGCATCTTAAACCAATCAAATGTATGCTAACAGCGGTAAATAAATCTAAACTGAATAAAAGGACTCCTGTTATTGGTTAACGCATCGTTATGGACTATAAAATTACTGTAAATAAGGGGTGCAGCTTGTATATATCATTCAGCTTGGTGTTATTACTTTTCTTTTTGATGTAAACATGAAAGTGATTTCAGTAAGTTAAATACAATCCTTTTCCATCAATTGAGGAATGCTACTTTGTGAAAATGATTTAAAACAACAAAAAAGAATCCACCGTGTTATGACATGAAACCCCTTAATTACTATGTATATTGAATTCTTCCAGCCTGCCGAGATGCTCTCATTGAAAATTAATTCGCCAAAACCAAAACAACTAATAACGCTTTTATATCATAATTGTCATATGCAATAATGATATGAACAAATATCAAACAAGCCTATTTACAGATATAATTTTTTGTATTACCGTCTATAAATAAGTATATTTCATAGAAAAAATACTGAACTATTTCTAGAGCGTACTAAATTTGTTGTGCGTCGGTCTTTCGCGCGCTTTTCCTCGGAATGTTCTAGAAGTCCTTTATCAATGAATCTATGCTTTAAGGTGCTGATCATTAATGTATATGCCTGTATCAACTATTTTGATACAGTTTACAACTGATAAAATCAGACCTGAACAAGCTTTTGTCAGTAAGAAATAAAATAAAGGTGAAGAAAAAAATGTATGTCCAACTACAACGAGCAGATAACTGCTCATTACATGATCAGCCTGGAACTAAATTAGGTTTTATGCAGCGGATTATCACAGATTTTTTTATAGTTCATAGGATAATTTATAACATTACACTGCTTTTAAATAAGAACATTTGGAGGTACTCTGAAATATTTGTTATATCAAATCATTTCATATTCTGATTTTAATCATTTTACAATTTTTTATGGTGCAGGTAAGCCTGTTTACGATAATGGTCAGTCGTGTCTTTTGTATAATAGTCTAGTTATTCTTTACTGTACATTTTGTTTTGAATATATTTAAAATTGTACTTTTTTTTGCTACATTCCTGTTGTTGTACACATCTCGTGGACTATTTTCTTATTTGCAAAATAAACCTTGTTAAAAACATTGCCATTCATCATTGTTCACTACCAAAATTAGACATGTTTTTTACAATTATTTACAACAATGCTTTTATAACTTATCATAACATTAGAGTCTTTGAAATGTGTTTTGCATATATTTCCATTTATAAGTTTCTTAATTATTTCCGGAATATCTTTTTTAAAGATATTTCTTGTTTCCATTATTATTAGGTTTTCGCACAACTGCGAAGTGCGAAAACCTATTGTTCTCGTTGTGTTTATTAGGTTTTCGCACAACTGCGAAGTGCGAAAACCTATTGTTCTCGTTGTGTTTATTTGTCATTTTTTTTTTTTTAGGTTTTCGCACAACTGCGAAGTGCGAAAACCTATTGTTCTCGTTGTGTTTATTTGTCATTTTTTTTTTTATTTTTCTTCTTCTGTCAAAAATTTGTCCCGAGCCTACAGTAACGTAGGATTAAGCTACGACCATGAAATTTTTAACACTTATTCACATTGTCCTGACTTAGATCCTTAGGAGCCATTTTTTCAGATTTGTCTCCCATTGTGCCGCTAGGTGGCGTTTATTATGTAATTGATTGTATTGAAAAATCTCCAAAATCCAAAGTCGGATTTAGATACGTTTTTTTTTATTCTGTTCCTTATTGGCACCCCAACAAAATATATAGGTCTAGAAGTTCAAAAAAGATATCATTTCCTGTTCAGGAGGGGACCAAAGTTCGAATCTTGGAAATAACGCGTTTTTTAAGAGAAAATATGGTAGGTCCCTTTAAACAGAAATATTGGCCGACTTTGATAAGATAGAAGAATTTTGTTTGTTTAAACAGATTCGCAAGACCTAGCCGCACAAAATATATAGTGTGGCAATTTCAGGAAATGCACCGTTTATCCGCTAGAGGCGTTCAAAGATCACTGAATACGGAAAAAATAAAAATTTCAAGTTTTTAAAATATTTCATTTTTCGTCATTTTTTCATGTTTTTTCGTTCTCCTGTATTTATTTCTTGTTCGATTTTCATGAAATTTTCACTGAATGTGCAGTATGATGTTCTTAATCAGCTTATACTTTAAAATAATAAAAGGTAGTAAAGGTCAAGGTCATATCAGCAATATCGATTTTATCTTTGACCTCATATAGCTCAAAAACGGTAAATATTCTATCGAGACATAACGGGTATAAAATGTTATGCTTTAAGAGACCTTTCTAACGGTACCAAAATTTTAAAAGTCAGACATCAAATGAAAAAAATAATTATGAAAAAACTCAATTATAGGTACACACAGTGGTTTTCTGCATTTATCTCAGAGGTTAATCACATATCATTATAATTTTATTATCAGATTTATAGAATGTTTATTTACCTTTCTAACGATATGCAGTTTTTGAAGATCGGGTAAAAAATGGTCGAGTTATGTTAGATTTCCCATACGTAGCGAAAGCCCAATTTTTAAAATATTTCAGTCCAACGCTTATCTTACTTGTACTGGGGTGTGTATATTTCTCAGTGTATTATTGGCCATTTGACCACAGCGTAGCTGGGATGATGTAAACAACTCGCGGTCAAGTGACTTTCCTGCAGTCTAATGCTGGTCTACCTGTACTGGTGAACTGGTGTGTGTATAGTTCTCAGTGTATTGGCCATACGTGTCTGTATACCACGGCCGGGATGATGTTAACCTTTATTGGTTGTTTTACAAATGTAGGACACAGTTTATTTAGCTTTATAAAAAAGAGGTACAATTTCATATAAAAAAGTGAAAGGAATGATAGAAGAAGTAACAATAGCATTGTATGAAGCTTATCTAAGTGAGAAAACCGATGATGTTGCGGATGCAACTCTAGTTTATTTTTCTTCTTCTGTCAAAAATTTGTCCCGAGCCTACAGTAACGTAGGATTAAGCTACGACCATGAAATTTTTAACACTTATTCACATTGTCCTGACTTAGATCCTTAGGAGCCATTTTTTCAGATTTGTCTCCCATTGTGCCGCTAGGTGGCGTTTATTATGTAATTGATTGTATTGAAAAATCTCCAAAATCCAAAGTCGGATTTAGATACGGTTTTTTTTATTCTGTTCCTTATTGGCACCCCAACAAAATATATAGGTCTAGAAGTTCAAAAAAGATATCATTTCCTGTTCAGGAGGGGACCAAAGTTCGAATCTTGGAAATAACGCGTTTTTTAAGAGAAATATGGTAGGTCCCTTTAAACAGAAATATTGGCCGACTTTGATAAGATAGAAGAATTTTGTTTGTTTAAACAGATTCGCAAGACCTAGCCGCACAAAATATATAGTGTGGCAATTTCAGGAAATGCACCGTTTATCCGCTAGAGGCGTTCAAAGATCACTGAATACGGAAAAAATAAAAATTTCAAGTTTTTAAAATATTTCATTTTTCGTCATTTTTTCATGTTTTTTCGTTCTCCTGTATTTATTTCTTGTTCGATTTTCATGAAATTTTCACTGAATGTGCAGTATGATGTTCTTAATCAGCTTATACTTTAAAATAATAAAAGGTAGTAAAGGTCAAGGTCATATCAGCAATATCGATTTTTTCTTTGACCTCACATAGCTCAAAAACGGTAAATATTCTATCGAGACATAACGGGTATAAAATGTTATGCTTTAAGAGACCTTTCTAACGGTACCAAAATTTTAAAAGTCAGACATCAAATGAAAAAAATAATTATGAAAAAACTCAATTATAGGTACACACAGTGGTTTTCTGCATTTATCTCAGAGGTTAATCACATATCATTATAATTTTATTATCAGATTTATAGAATGTTTATTTACCTTTCTAACGATATGCAGTTTTTGAAGATCGGGTAAAAAATGGTCGAGTTATGTTAGATTTCCCATACGTAGCGAAAGCCCAATTTTTAAAATATTTCAGTCCAACGCTTATCTTACTTGTACTGGGGTGTGTATATTTCTCAGTGTATTATTGGCCATTTGACCACAGCGTAGCTGGGATGATGTAAACAACTCGCGGTCAAGTGACTTTCCTGCAGTCTAATGCTGGTCTACCTGTACTGGTGAACTGGGGGTGTGTATAGTTCTCAGTGTATTGGCCATACGTGTCTGTATACCACGGCCGGGATGATGTTAACCTTTATTGGTTGTTTTACAAATGTAGGACACAGTTTATTTAGCTTTATAAAAAAGAGGTACAATTTCATATAAAAAAGTGAAAGGAATGATAGAAGAAGTAACAATAGCATTGTATGAAGCTTATCTAAGTGAGAAAACCGATGATGTTGCGGATGCAACTCTAGTTATTCTTTGCACTTTTTTGTGGCCGCTGTTGCGGCATGATTAGAAGTGCTACAAATATGAAAATTTCCATGCATACTCACATCTATCTGAAGTTGTGCACCATTAAGTTTGTTTTTCATTTTAGTACTAAGTTTTGCCGCTAGGTGGCGTTTAGCATCAAAACATATAATTGCCGATAACTCTGTCATTTGACATTTTATTTGTATGCAGTTTTTTGCATTCTGTTCTCTGTCAACTGCCCCTTTAAATATGATGAGTGGCAATATCCATATCTTTGAAAATATTGAGCTAGAAGAGGTTGAATGTTTGAATCTTTGAAAAAATCTGACAAATTATGGTGTGTCCACGAAAAACATGCCCATTTTTGTTAGAGATTAGATACGCTCATTCTGTTTTTTGAAATTGATTCCGAAGATCTTTGCGCACAAAATATATGGGGTGGCGATTTCAGAAAATGCATAAAATGGCTTTCAATAAGCGGTCAAAGTGCACTAAAATATGGAGGAATTTTTTTTTTTGAGAATAGGCATTTTTTTAGTTTTTTGATGATTCTGCCATTATTTTTTAATCAATCTTTATGAAATTTTCACAGATTGTATTGTTTGTTGTCTCAAAGGACTTCACAGTTTCAAAATTTCAAAAAATGCAAAGGTCAAGGTCATATTGCGATTATTGGTTTTTTCTTTGACCTTAAATATCTCAAAATCTAAAAATATTTTATCGAATGAATATGGGTAAAATCAAAAGCCTCTAAAGAGTACTTTTTGAAGAAATTTAGCTTTTTCAGATCGGGGTTGATTTGGTTGTTTGGTGGCAGTTTGAAGTTTGGTCATACTTTGAACTGATTTCAAAGCCTTTAAAGTTTAAATGTGTGATATATTTTGTCATCATTGGAAAAAAGAATGTCTTACCTCGTCAACAAAAAAAGAATTTTGCAAATCTGTCGAGAATTGATGAATTTATAGAGAATTTAAATACATGATCCAGAATAAAAACTGAGAAAATTTGACAGAATTTGCTTCACTGGATACCTATGTTCTATAATTAGAACTCTGCTCTGCTAGCTTTGCTCTTTAAGTTGGGATGTAACAGGTCATGAATGTATGTGTAAAACTAGCCTACTATCTCACTTCCATTGTAGCAGGTAATTTAGTTATGCATCAACCCATCAGAGGTTTTACACACATAGCTACTGTATTGGTTAAAGACTCCCTGCAGTGATGACCAGATATTAACAGGTCTGATCACAGCAGATGGGGGCCTGGCTCAGTGGGACATCACATTCCTTTGGAGATGCCTTTAATTTAAGTTTTGGTCACAGCTGAATTCACCAATGAAGAAAATCACTAAGATATATAAAGCATTTT
>CM037777.1:57421975-57471975 GCA_021229015.1 Solen grandis
TTCTCAGCAACTGCACGCCTGTGTAATTTTACTAATTTTTTTGACATGCAAAAGAAAACAAAGATGATGTTTTAAATTTCTCCAACTCAATGTCAGAAATTTCAAAGCAGGTTAACAGGAGCGTCGGAAATCTCAAAAGAAAACATGTTACTTTAACACCTTGTCGTTGAAGGAGAATGGCAACAAATTTAATAATTCAGCCGTGTTTCTGAAATAATAAATTAGCATTGCTCCCTTATCTTTTGTTCCTTTTTCCATGAATTTGATTAGAATCTCATACCTCATTAAGCAGAATGCAAATGATGAGAAATAAGTCATCATTTTTTTTTCTTCAACATGAAGTACGGTTTAAATTACTTGTTCACTGTTGCAATTCAATTATTAAGAAAGTCATCATCTCTCAGCAACTAATTAATTACATCAATGAAGAGTCCACCGTGTTACTTGTGCAATGTACAAAGAAAATGGAAAATGTAAGCATAGACTCATACAGACAAGCTTATTCTTTGGAACACATGTGTCACCTGCTGAAGCATGACAGAAAAAGTGTAACGGACAGACAGATGAACACACAAATGGACAGAGGGGACGGACAGACAACAGAAAAGTGATCCCTATGTGTCACCTCTGTTTACAGCAGGTGACACAAAAATGGTATTAAAGGGAAACAATTTAAGTGTATTTACTTGAAAATCTGATACAAATATATGAATATCAATCCTGCATTAGACAACCACCCAGCTTTTCTACACAGGTGGTTGTTTTTATTCAAGGTCAAAGTTTAAGACAGATTATAAATGATAAACACACTTTTCCATACCATGCTTAAACTGAAAGATAACCAAACACAATCTTTGAATATTTCAACATTTCTAATTATCACTTGCTTTTATCATTATCATCAATACAAATGTATCATTATCAAAATTATCATATGTGCACATAATATATCATATTTTTTGCATCAAATGATATTAAAACATTACACTTGATACCAAAGCCATAAAAAAAAAAAAAACAGTTTGAGCTTCGATGAAAAAAAAAAATCAAATTCTTATGATGTGTAGATTTCATATAAAACTGCATACACAAGCCTTTTTCTCTATCAATCAACAAAAGCCAATAATTATCAGAGCATAAGATTCAGCAAAGTGAGACATTCAGCTGGATTTGCTTCTTTCTGCTTGGCACCTGTTATGATTTTCACCCGTAAGTGCACCTTTGGGTCATTTTCTGTTTCTTTAATCAAAATCTTACATCTGTCTGCTGATTTTTCATGCCTAGACTGGATAGTTGGGTAGCCATGGGAACTGGCCCATCAACGGCCTCATTTATCACACCATGTGACCCCCAAGGGACCAATAAAAATCATTGTTTCTCATCAGCCCTTGTTTCATCCTCGGACATGGCCTGATTTATGGGTCCAGCATCTTTGTGAAATATTGGAATTCTTTCTGGTCAAATAATTTTACAGGGTCTATTGGTAACCCCTGATCTTCATAAATTACCACACTATAACACCTTTTGGGGCTCACATAATGTCTCAAGTCAAATACAAATCAATATAATTTGTGGTTTCTGATAATTATTCTGTACTGGTTTCAACATAGGTAGAATTTTAGAATTTTGCCCCCCTCCCCCCAAAAAGCACAATGCAAAACCTGAATCAGCAATAGTTTAAAAAATAATCACAAATTTTTTATCTGCATTCAGATCAAAGTACTTCAGATGCAGGACAAAGAAATGCTTACCTAATGAAACCATAAGCTGAAAATTGCCTACTGAAGAATGCATTTAAACTAACATTGATTTAAATATAGCTTAAAAATAATTAGAAAACAATGCCAAATGTTTTCTTCAATAGCGATTTTGTACCAAAACCAATTGTCTTATGTCCAATGACATAAATACGTAACAGTTGTAGCCTTTGTTGGTTTATTTACATATATCTTTTGAAGTTTTGCGTAACCTGTTCAATATTGCTAATTGGAGGTATTACGATTTCTGATTACATGAGACTGAAGTGATTACCCATATATCATATCCCATCAGAGGACTCCCCTGCAGAGCTGCAAGAGATATCCCAGCATCCCCTATAATTACCCAGCATACATCAGTCAGTCTGTTATCCTTATCGGACTCATCCTGGTAGATGTACCGTAGAAATCGGCAGGGATCTCAGCTGGTAATGTTTTATTGGTAAACATAACCTGAGCATATCCCACCATTTCAGTATCAGACAGACTGTCATCAGCATGTTCTAGTGCTTTTAACCCGATGTCTTGCCTATCAAACTATCCCTCAGGCAGCCATCAGACCACCCTGGTCATGATGAGCCAAACTGGCTGGGCTCTTCAGTGAGGATTAAGTGCTTCTTGGACAAGAGGCCACAGTTCAAGCATATTTTTTTTTTGTTCAATGATTTTAACAATCACTGTATATCAGAATTTATTTAGTGCTTTTATTTTTACATTTTTATACAAAAAAAAAAAAATGATAAGGTCTTCCTGCTTCTTTGGTTTTTATATACCACTGACAGTATTTTGACTTAAGAAAGACCAAGTTCTGTCTCACTCACTGCCATACACAATGAAGACAAGTGACATGTTATAACACCAAGTGGCATTGTAGCCTGACACTGGGCCAGCCAGTTCTAAAACACTTACATACTGAGGGACTCAGGGGACTATAATTCTGAAACTCACAACCTCCAGGGCCAATGGTGGATTCTATAATCCTCTAACCACACTGCAATCTGAACCCATTTAAAGGAAAGTCTAAAAACTGTAAACTGGAGGAAGTTATAAATAGATATGGGAAATATTTAATTCCATTTTTTTGCTCACCTGTGACCCTTTCCCTCATAGTGGAAACCATGAAAAGACCTATGCGAACAGCATAAAACCAGATCAGCCTGCGAGTAACTCACAGGCTGATCAGGTTTTATGCTGTTCGCTGCTCCTCAGTGGTCTGGAAATGAGGACTTAATAATTAAATTTGGTAAGGTTTAACTGTGGTTTTCTGCAGATCAGGCTTTATGTGGTACCTACTGAGTGCGTCAAAATGAGTCTATATGAGGGAAAGGGTTAAACATGAAAATGGTCTATAAAGGTAAGAATGTTTTAATCAACCCCTGATAAAAAAATTTCATTGAAATACATACACCTTTTTTACAATCTTTCAACAGAAAGTTGCATGTGAAACATTGTTTCCTTAATCACATATATTGTGATGTGAGAGACAATTTCTGGTTTTAAAGCATTTAAGACTAATTGAGCCAATTAAGAAATCCTAGGTAATTAGCAGAATTAATGATAAAATCTAGCAAACACACTGACTAGGGCGTAGTGAAACAAAACTCCCCTGGGGGACATGAAAACTCATCCCTACATGGTTAATTCTTGATGTTAACAAACACTGCAGCACATAGAACACTAGACAGCTTCTTACCGACATTGATTTCAAGTCATCAGGGTCGGAAAAAGGCTCAATGATATTTGATTAATGAAGCAAAATTTGTTGAAATTATCATTTAGTCATTTATCATGATTATCGTTGACAAGACAACCAGCTTGACAAGCAGAAGTGCCGGGGACTCTCTCATTAAAGTGTAACAACATCGCTGAGCGGATAACAACACTGATTCTTGAAGTCACATGACCTGGAGCTGCAGACGGACAAGTGCAGATTCTCAAAAGCATTAACACTGAGAGTATATTAAACCACCTTCTCACAGACAAACAGACAGTACATCAATTTAGCCTAATATATGTTACAAATCCCTCTCTTTCTATTTCCATATGCACTTAGATTTAGTTTAACAATCTTCTCTCAATATTTCATTGATGTTAACTTCACATTAACTTTCTGGTCATACCACACCATGTGTGACATTTTTGCACAAGAACAGACTGCAGGAACCAATTTCAGTCTGAACAGGATTTCCAATGTTCATCCATATGATACTATAGCAAATGTTAAAAAACTGCCAGGTACCTGTAGGCTTAGTCCAATCAATAAGGCGCTGGGCGCGGCATGCTATTTTTGGTTCTGGTCGTCACGCCTCTGTAGGAGATAGCGCCAAACCGAAAACAGCATGCTATCACAAATTATGGGTACACAAATGTGAACAGTTGTTGGCTTATCATGTTTTTCAGTAAAACTGTGATAATTTGAGAGGAGGAAAATAAAATCTTCAGATTTTTGTAAGACTCAGAAAACATTTTGGAAAGTTACTGAACTTGTGTTAAATCTTGAACTTGGAAAATATACTCAATGTTTCATTAGGGTACCTTGGTTATCTTGGTTGAGGTTATGTGGTCAAAGATGTAGCGGAACCATTACAGGGACTTTACCTTTAAAATGCCTACCTTGGCAAAACGTCGAATATTTCATTTAGAAATGTAATGAAGCAGTCATTTCAGCAATAGATTGATGCATGTTTTACATTTTATTCATCAAGTAAGAAAAATGATTTTCCTGTGTAACAAAAATGATATGTAAAAATGATAAGTAATATTTAAGTTTCTTACACATGGCAATTTTATAGTCCTCAAGTTTATTTCGGATCAAGCATTGTATTCAGATAATGGTTCCTCTGCTAATGTCATGTTGCATTGCATGGCCATTTTCCACAATATTTTACTCGGAAAAAGTGAAAATGTACATCAAAAGAATATTTGATACATGAAAATAGAATTTTAAATTGCATTGCATATACAGTATAATTTTACTAAAAGCTCTTGCATATTGGATACCTTGAAACCTTTCAGAAAACATAAATACTTAATGAAATCCACTTAAATTTGCTACATAACTTTAATTTACTTTCTCATCTATTGTTCTACGAGATCTACTTTTTTATGGTTATGTTATTTTGGTAAGCATCGCTTTGTATCGGTATACAGTGATAAAATACAAACATCTCTTATTGGCTTTTTATATGTTAAGTGGACTGAAATTTTCTGAGAATGAAATTGCGAACACACACAAAACGTGGAAAAAAACATGAAAAAAATGTATGAATTACCTCCCTTTTTCTTGATAAAGCCAGCGGCTATCTTTGATTCAAGAAATGACTATAATTACTACACCTATGCTAGCCATTACCTCACCTGGAATAAAAAACAAAACCATCCCAGTGCATTAGTGCCTCATTCCAGCCAATACCCATAAAACTGCTTTATCCCAGGTGAGAAACAGGTGTGCACGCATATTGATTTTTATAACATACACCTCTCAGTGGCTTGGACATCAATAGGAAGCCTCCTGTAGAAGACAACGACAGATACTGAGAATTTTATCACGCTGACAGGGATGCTGATCACCTCTCGCTGTCCGTCATGTGACAATGTTATGAGACAATGTTATGTGACAGACATGGAGTAACGAGCGCTAGGCACGCAATACCTGTGTTCTGGCCATAATGTCGTGGATGTCAAGAGGAAGCGAGATAATTGCACACAATTAAAAGCGGACACTGATAGAAATCAGAAAAGGGTATGCCAGGCTTTACCTGGGCCTGTACAATGTGGGGGTTTAGAATACCACATTAGGCTGGAAACCTTCTATGAATATCTGATAGATTTGTGAACAACTTGGTTTTAATTGGCTCAACATACTGGTCAGTTGGTACTTGTCAACTTTTCCCAGAAATGAACCAGCATAAGAGACTCTGTATCTTTGCACAACAAATTAAGGCTTCTGTTTTGCTTCTCCCTTTACCATATAACATCTTACAAGAAAAATGACCTATGCAACCAGTTATAACCCTGATCAGCAGGCTATTAACTGTATGCAGACTTACTAAGAATTATACATATTTTCTGGTCATCAGTGTCTTTTAAATTTCTCCATGGGAAACCCCAATTATACAATTTGACATCATTTTAATCCATTTGACATCTTAATTATCAATCCTTAGATTAGCTCAATCAATATGAAATTTAACTTACAAAAAAAAGCTTACAGAAATGTTTTCTTACCATGAAAATGATACCATCTTATCTCTTATGGTGTATGACAGGACTAATCTTTCATGAATATTTCTCATTCTTTTCATCGTAAGAATGGAATCAAATAGAGTATATCCAAGTGGCCATGGATAAATACTTATACCCATGCATAAAAATGAGCTATACTGACTTCATATACTTTGATCTCCCCTGCCAGGGATTGAACCCCACAATCTCTGGCTCCTGAGGGCGGGACTCCTACCATTGGACCACCATGCAGGTTTTTCCCAACAGCATAATATAATGATATTCATCATACTGACACATGCACCTGTAGTAATGTTTTCAAACCTGAACATCAAATTTAGACTTTAAAGTGTGAGCATTTTTAAACAATCTAAAGGTACTTCCATTGCAATGAACTGAAGTAAAAGGCATATAAACCAAACATATTATTTCAAGTTCTCACATCTTGGTAAAGATTAATGACAAGGTTCAAGTGACATCATGTCTATCAATATGGTATTTATTGACAAAGCAGTCATTAATTAATGGCTGGTAAAATGAGAATTTTGTACAGCTCTTGATGTACCTCCCACATGCATACTTATATTTTATTACAGCCAGTTAAATCAATTTTATATATGGCGCTTTGAACTTAGAAGTCTTTTAAATATTAATGATTAGTTAATATATGTAATCTGTTTTATACCCCTTGGAGAGTGTGTAAATTTAGTTATTTAATTGTTGAAGCAATACATGAAAATATTTTATATGAATATTAATGTCTATATATGATGCAGCTCAAATTTAAGACAATCCATCATTAAATTGTGATTATGGTCCATCAAGTGATCCTGGGAAGTTTAAGGTAAATACAAGCCTTTATAGACTTGGAGCAAGAGAGCCTATAACTCCAAGTCAGTGGATGCTTGCATCTGCACTTAAGTCTTTTAAAGCATTTGAAAGACCATGATTATGATTTAATGCTGGATGGATTACCTTAACACTACTGGTAAATATTCTAGGGTCAATGTTTAGATTAGCATTAAACTGGACCAGCACATTATAATTAGAAAAAAAAAATGGAACTAAAGTCAACTAAAAATGTAGAATTGAGCTCAAATGTTAAAACTGTGTTATATTGGATTTCGTTAAGTAATGGAGCATAATTATATACTATGATAGATCTAACTATCCAAACTTATTGGTGCATTACCGATAATATTGATTAAACACTATTGGAAAACTTTAAAACTCAAATGTAATGAAACAATTTGTATCACTAAATCTATTTTTTTCATGCCATCAATTATAAATGGTTGTTAAGACAAAAACATCACCCCACCCACTGGATTAATAAGTCAGCAAGCTCTCAGCGATATTGACTTCCTGAGTCAGTGTCAAGCCAGAACCAGTGTTTATCTCAACTGGATGTAAAGAACAGTGAAGCATACCAAATGAGGGCATAATCTTAATGATATATCTATGGATCAAAGAATCAACTGTCATGCTCATGAGCTTGGCGGAGTGATAATCGCTGTATCTTCCGTAAAGCTTCTGTTTAACTCAGATCCAATATGGCTGATGCTGAGCTGTTCAAACCAGCAGAGGACCTGTAGAATATATTTGATACGACTGTAATAAACTATGTACACCAATTACTTTGCCAGAGTTAATTGTCATGTCTTTATCATAATTTGACAAGATATGGAATCCACAACTTCTTGTGACTTTAGGATCTAATTATCTTCATGGAATGTTGGTTTGATTCCACTGGCAACCATGAAATGTTCGTTTCATATAGATGTTGGTTTTGAATCCACTGACCACCATGTTTGAATCCACTGACCACCATGAAATATTTGTTTGAAATAAACATTAAGTTTTGAATCTGCTGGCAACCATGAAATATTCATTTCATATAGATGTTGGTTTTGAATCCACTGACCACCATAAAATATTGGTTTGAAATAAACATTCAGTTTTGAACCTACCAGCAACCATGAAATGTTTGTTTCATATATAGATGCCTGCAGTGACCACCATGCAATGTTGGTTTGCAAAAAAAAAAAAAATTGAAATCTACAGACTTCAATTTATGAAACATTAATTTGTAATTTATTTTTGGCTTCAAAATCCTCTGACCACCTTAAAATGCAGGTTTTGAGATCAATTATAACCGCTGTCATTTGACCATGAAATATTAATCTGTCAGTTCACAAGCATACTGACACACAAAACATCACAAAAATGCTTCATTATACATATGAAGACATATGAAGAAACTTCCTTAAAATCATGAAATATTAGCTGAGAAACTAAATGACCACCATGAAAAATTCAGGAGGACCACTCACTGTCCAGTGTAAGGACTGACAGATGTGACAGAAGGTGACTTAAAGGTGCAAGATGAGACGCTGAACAAGGTGTCAAGTTTGAATTGATGACCATCTCCATGCCAGGGTCCTCAGTATAAACTTCAGGACTCCATGTAAGTGATAGGCACAATTTGATACCCATCTGAATTTTATTCTAAAGAAAACAGAAAATGACAAGAATGAATTTACTAAAGATTTGTCAGTAGGTCACCAAAGAAGAGCTTTTGAGATAATTGCACTACATCTAAGCTGCAGATATTCTGCTGTTATCAAAGTTTATGAATTCAGTAAGATGTTAAGGAAGGGTGCAATAGTCTGCTAGTATAGTGGGTGTGTAACTATTGATCAAATGGTTGTGGGTTCAGTCCTCAGGCTAATCACCAGTCCAACTAAATATATTTTTAACCATATCAGGTACTTTATATCAGATAAGTTATAAACATGTGTTTTTCAATTGAGATGCAAATATTCATTTTTCTCCACTATGTGTAGTACTTTTTAAACTAATAATTAATATTTCTTTATTTCAAATAATTATTTATGGGGATATCTAAATACCTTATTGCAGTTGATTTTTTTTTTTTAATTTTTGATGAAAATGACAAATTTATTTTGAGATCTCTAAAAAATGTTATCAACAGTTTTCAGGAAGTATGCTCCAGTAATCTGTTAATTTTAAGGCATAGAAGCTGACCAGAATACAAAAGTCATTATTCCATCTCTCCTTTATCTTGAATACCAATTCATGCTAAATTTTAAAGTCATCGTCTCTAGTTAACTAACTATCCCCACAGATGGCTAAGATGAGAAAATCCCCCCAAAATCCGTCTTGTGGCCAGCTCCCATCCAATCCTATTAGCTGATTCAATTAATGATAAAGTGTTTTAATTCTTCGTCTTTTGTTTTCTAGTTATCCTTTACAATGAACTTGACAATCTCCCTAAATGAATAAAAATTTTCCCCGAGGCTACAGAAAAAATAATCATGAAAAAAAAAGACCCATGGAGAATACTTAGAACATCTGATTATCATTTAAAGAGGCTAGTAGTCCATTCACAGGAAACAAGCGGACTTGGAATGCTTTATTTGATCAGTTGAGACAAGGTGTCAAATTGACTGTTCTGAATGAAAGTGAAAATGAAAATCCAATTGAGGTTTCAGCCACAGCCAGCTTCATCACATAGATTTCGATGGAGGCTTCAAATGAGCAGTAAATGGCCAGTTTTAATCCGGTTATGGAGAAGATCATTCTGAGACTGGAACCATTCAAAACATGGCGGGCTGTGGGTTCTCCTGTCAAATGCTTTGGCCTACAAACCAGGGAATGAATAGGAGAAACCACTGAGTAAATATCTCTCCTCTTTTGACAATTTCTCTTTGGAATTCTTTAATATGGACATGTAAAGGACATTTCAATATTGTAAAGTGTTCCACAATGGACAAAAATATGGTGGCTACTTTAGAGATTACAAGTGATTTTCAGGTTTCTTTGATTAAAGGCTGAGCTCTCCAGATGGTCTTTTAGAAGAAAAAAACTTGCAATGACCCTCTGTAGCAACACAAAAAAGTGTATTCCAAACATTCATTTTAGTAGTGTTCTTGTTGGTTTCATTAGGTTTAACATCTCATCAGTATTTCAGTCATTTGGGGAAGGAATTTAGTCTACATGAGACAGATATAGTGCTGCCACAAGCTGAAGTCCATCCAATCCTGGAACTCCCATATAATCCTTATATATATGCTGAGCGCCAAGCAATGGAACTATAACAGTATTTTTTTTAAGTATTTAAACCACTGAAGTATTGTGTGCTATAGATATTTATATCAGTAAGATAAAAAATAATGATTAAAAATATACATGTAATTACTTATAGTCATATCTACTGAAATATTCTGAACTTAAAATAGAAGAGAAATCATGTTTTTCTAAATTCAGCATAAGTAAGAAAAAACTTGAGAATGGACAAAAATTGTTGAAAATATATACCATGTTTCTAACCATTAATGAGCCTTACAGATGTAAGCATTTTCTCTCAATAAATGTCACTTGTTTTTGGAAATCGAGACAAAATTCTAAACATGGTGCAAAAATCCAGTGCTCAGACGAATAGCTTATCACCAAAGAAAGTGAAGGGAAAAAAGCTCAGTAACAAAATATCCTGAAATAAAACTGCCATCTGTACATGCCACCGTTAACCACTGGAAGACTTTATTAATCCTTCAAAGCCTTCAGCCGAACAGTTGGAATTTGATCTAATCCCAGCATGCTTTGCAACAACGGAAATGGGTAACTTTGAAATGAATCATAAAAATAAGTCAAATCTGTAAAAGTTAAAGAAATATCTGACAATTTTGACATCTTGATTATCCCATTCAAATCTGAGTATGCCATTTTAAGCCATGTCATACCAACGAGAGTCCAGATCAGATTGAAAGAAAGCCTGCCTTAATAGGTTTTACAATGATTCAATCTGGCCTTGTGTTCTTGAAAACAAAATCTGTACTCAAGCATAGTTTTCAAATTATCTATAAACAAGCTCATATGGTCATGCAATAAATGTACAGTAAAACCTCATTAAAGACCACCTCAATATAAGGACCACCTCACTATTAAGACCACCTCAATATAAGACCATCTCACTATTAAGACCACTATTTTCAGGACCCCATTCCCATTCACATTGCTTTAACTTGACTCGATTATCAGACCACCGTATTATTACGACCAGCTGACTGCGGTCCCATGACCGGTCATATTATTGGAGGTTTTACTGTATACCAGTATTTAATATAGGTTCTGGATATCTTGAGCTCTTTTCAAGAACATTGGGCCATAATATTACAGAACTAGCTAACAATATAAAAACTGCTCAACCTGTCCTCTGGTGACTTTTGCAATCTGATCTGGGTTTATACAAGTGTCTCACAGCTCATTTTCACATTGATAGCTTTCATGGTAATATGGCCAAAGAAATTAACAAAGTACAAGTGGCATTGCATCAGGGTTGACATTATTATGACCATATAATTTTAAGCCTAATTGGATTTCCTATGAATATAAATTTAATTGTATGCAACAAAGACCTTGAACTATGAGAACTATAAGTTAAACATATCAGCTACTGGAAACTGTATCAATTATGAAATAATTAGACACGGAACAGAAAGCATCGAGACAGCCGATATATGAACTAAATGATTATTCCAAATGACATTTATAGCATCATATATATTCTAAGTGACTCTCGATAAAATATGACTAGTTTCAAGTTACTCCGCAATAATACCTCACAGTCCTAAGTATGATTGGCTAATTCTTCCGACAAAAAACGAGCCCACCTGTGGGGCCATATGTCGTCAAAGTAGGAAGGTTCTTTCAACTTTTGAAATTGCCACACAAAAATAATGCACACTTTATCTGAAAAAAAAAATGAATCATCGGAAAATTAGTTGTCTAATAATGACAGGTGAGGTATTGAACTCTTGTCATCTTGTCATTAACACAAAAAGCAAGTATTACTGTAAAGCTATGTGTAAAATAGCTTATTGGAGGTCTACGAGACAGATCTTTCAGACAAAATGAAATACTTTTTTTTTCTACTTTTTTTTCCTCCTCAGAATGACAGCTTGAAATAAAAAGACTTAATTAAAAGGAGAATAATAATTATTGAATGTTTTATTTCCATTAATGCTTTATGTACACAAATACTTAATATACAAAAAAACTGCAAGGGTAATGAAAACTAAAAACATGCTAAAAATATATTTTTGTTTTGGTATCTCAATTATAAACCCAAAGGGTAATAATTAAAATAGAGTTCTATACATACATCTGTTATCAATATATTGCACCATTTAACACTCTGATATTCATTTTGATTGATGGGTGGAGGATTTCAGTGACTGGGCACATTACTGTGAATCCAAAGGCAGAGGGTTTATTGACTTTTCCAGGTGCAAAGTACTAGTCCAAATCATGAACCACTTAGAAGAATTGGTTTAATTTGAAAGAACAAGTTTTCCAACTGATGTAAAAGTTATTTAAATAAGATATTAATTTCAAAGGCAAACCAGATAATTTAAATCAGAGCATGTTATATAGTGTGTCCTCCTAAAACCTTATAAATATATTCAGGTTGATCATGCATGACATAATCACTGCTTGTACTTTCATTATTTCCTTGAAACCTCTCATGCAGTATAGGGTAAATTGGAGTTTTTCACAAAGAAGGAAAGAACCAGAAAATTGAGTTCTAATGAAGCTCCAGTTAACAAAACACCTCATCACAAAAACTGATGTGTTCATATGTCTTGTTCAACAGCAAAAAAAAGGACAGCAGACATTTTCTTTTACTAATAGTTTTCAATTGATAAGTATTGTATTCAAAAGATTCTTTCTTGCAGAGCTAGACAAAAAACAACTGCTGGTTGATTAAGACAATGTCTCATCCGTCTCATGGCAGACGGCATGATTAATGCCTGTTCAACACAAATTCCAGTCACTCTGACATTATGTTAACTTACCATAGGAGTCAATTTAAAGTAACAAACACAAAACCCCTATCTTGAGGATACTGATTGATTGGAAAAAACAGATTGAAGACATTCACTAGGAAAAACAGATTATCTTGGCTTGTTTCTGACGGAAATGGTAAGATCTCATTCAAATGTTGTCACTTCGAATTAAGTTTTCACAGAAATACAGATTTATTCCAACACTGCTTGAAATGAATACCTTTCCTGATAAAAATTACTGTCTACATTTGCTTTACATCTGCCAGTCTTGCCCACCATTTCATGGAACCAACTATTACCCATAATTCCTCACTGCAGCAGATGGACCTACCTGAAGCAGACATGATCTTTAAACCTTGGAGTCAAAAGCTTTGAGAGGCTTTCATCTAAACAAACCGGCAGGAAATATTATTTATTTATCCTGCAAGGACGTCAGTGCCCATATGCAAGTAATTCATGTGAAAATAATTTTCTTCTTATGTGTGAAAAGCTCATCATTCAGAACGGATCATTCCTATGGGAAACGACAGGTGAAATCTGATGTTTTTCAAAACCTTAACCAAGCAATATTTGCTAATTAGGCATTTGTGAAATTGGCTTCATTTTCCCATAATTCAGGATTATATATAAAAATCCAAGTAATGGTATATACTGAACCCAGGGTAGTTAAAGTATCTGCCTCAGGAGGAAGAGGTCATTGGTTTCATCATCCTATAGCAGGACATACAAAAGATTTAAATAAATGGTACTGGCAGCTCTCTGCTTAGACTAAGCATAAATATAGGTTAGTCCCAGACTTGGTTGGCTATGTGTCAGGATAAGGTGACAGTGTTTGGTATCACGCCACATGTCTACGGTGTAACAGACAATTTACAGTGTTACAACATTATAGCTGGCTCTAGTAGACACAGTCTGAAACACTGTCAGTGACATGAAAATTGTGTGTATTATAGCAAGAGTGCTATGTGATATTTCTATCTTTTATTATTCCTAAGGAAGGTGGAAATGCATTTTCCAATATCATTTTCCACTTCAATTAAGTCTTAACTTTTTTATGTCAAATAAGGTTCTTGCAGCTTACGCAAATCCCATTGCATAGTTCCTATGCTTTACCAGTATATATTATGAAATAAACATTTTAAAATGTTCCTTTGTGAGGATCAAACTTGGGGCCTTCAGATTTCAACCCATGAATCACCAAGAAGAATTAGTTCACTCAATCAAATTACTTTGGTAACGATATAGGAACATCCAATTTTCAAGATTGCAAGCCCAGTCAAAATTTTGAAGTCACAACTTAACAACAGCTTGACTCCAGTGATCTCAATGTATTTCTCTTTCTTAAGATGTCTACACAATGGCAATTTTGTAAGATGTACACCAATTAAAGGCCACGGTTATTAGTTCCGTTAAATTTCATTTATACATTTCAAACATTTGAACTTTTTTTTCCCCCTCAGTGGAGATAGGGGAAGTAATTTCTTGTAATTATATACAAAGGAGTTTGTCAGCAGTCAATTAACTCCTCAAGGTGAGTGACCACTTACAATAAAAAAAGAAGACTGTCAGCCATGTTTCCCATAATTCCACACTAATATATATACTGCTATATTGTAATATTTTGTTAGGGATTCTTCTTTGTTGATTTCTAAAAAGTACCATGTATATTCATTGAAAGTCATTCATTTTATAGGACCTCAATTGTTTTTCTAAACATTGATAAATGATACAAGCATCCTTGTTAACATTTATAAATGATATGAGCATCTTTGTTAACATTTATAAATGATATGAGCATCCTTGTTAACATTTGTCAATGAGTTAACATTATCAAAGGACAAATGTGCCTACATTATATATCCTTTCGTATATATTATGTGAAATTAAATTTCAGTGCAAAATTTTGCTTTTATTGTACATAAATTTCATGTCACAGGTATGAATTTACAATCTGTTGTGCTAATTGTAAATATTTATCTATTTTTTTTGTTTGTTGTACGCTACTAAATTAGATGCTTCATTATGCACTGCATGACTATTAATTATAAAACAATTACAGATAATTAAAACAAAGACCTAATGAAAATTATAGGTCTTTGGTTAAAATAAGGGTGAAAGTTGTACAAATACTGTATTTCAGAATGAAATTAATAACATATTAGGAATATAATCCATGTAAAACATAAACAAACATAACCACAAAAACAAGCAACACCATGATGATTTTGTACTGATTTGATACAGATAATGAATCTGTGGAATTAATTTTGTCAATTATAAACTGTATGTGCATCTTCTGACAACCATTTTAGCTGTAAGAAGTAACATTTCTTTTCAGTTAACAAATGAACTCAGCAAAATAGCCACAATTCACTTAATAGCAGAATTTCTGTATTTACATTTACTGTCCCACATTCTAATTTCCTGCCACAGCCAATTTGCTACTGCTCCGTCCTTCAGAGCAGAAATTATCACATAGAACTTATACTTACTGATTAATTATGTGTGAACAAGTGTTCGTAAATATCTGCCAAATTTGATAAATAGCTTCAAATTTGATCTACAATGAAACTCAGAACAAGGTCAATCAGAGGTATGAGGGTTTGACAAACCCTCCACTATTGTCATGTGACTTGTAGATTATTATTCCAAGAGGAAACTGCGGGGATTGTGTCAAGTTTAAAGTAATAAACCGTCCGTGATCTATACCTAGCTAAATGCACCCAGCAGTTACTTTTATCTACATTGTGAATTGTTAAAATTGATTTCTTTATAGATTTAAGTTTATAAATTATAACTCTTGTATTGTCACGGAGTTACCTGAACAATGAAAAAAGCTGGGGTGGTTTATTTTGTTTTTATGACTAATGCCTCATGGAGGCCCCAATTTTTTATATTAAGATAAATAAAATTTTTGATATGGGTGCGGAAGTATGCAGCGACTGAAAAAACGTTTTTGTCTGATAGGATTTGCTAAAAACTTGCAGTAATTTGCAGGCTTATCTGTTTTTATAATGGTTGCCAAATCTCTGTGCCTTTGAATTAGACAATTGTATTAGTAAAATTGCACTGTGTAGTCCAGAGATCCCAAAATAAGGGGATAGGATGTCATGACCTTTTTAGGCACAAAGTACTGGTCCAATCCAGGTGCCATCAAAAGGCATTCGTGTAAATTGTATGAACTTGTTTCCTATCAATATAAAAAAATAAGTTTAAAAATGAGGTTTAACCCTTTCCCTCATAGAGGAAACCATGAAAAGACCTATGCGAACAGCATAAAACCAGATCAGCCTGCGAGTAACTCGCAGGCTGATCAGGTTTTATGCTCTTCGCTGCTCCTCAGTGGTCTGGAAATGAGGATTTTGTAATTAAATTTGGTAAGGTTTAACTGTGGTTTTCTGCAGATCAGGCTTTAAGTGATACCTATTGAGGGCGTCAAAATGAGTCTATATGAGGGAAAGGGTTAAATGCAGCATTATATCAATTCTGATCTGGATTATGTATATATAGTCATATAATGGGAAAACAATTGTGTATCTGAGTAGTTATAGCGGATAACATTAATACAGTTCAGTTTCACATAAAATGTGTCTTACAGTTGATGTGAATGGCTACAAGATCACAAGGGGCTGACAACTCCTTGTTAGACACATGATTTATGGCCCCTTCCATTTGCTGTATGCTACCCTATCATTACCAACTTTATGTCTTTTTAACTGCACATATTGTGTTACCTTATTCCATCCCAGGATGAAACACACACACAAACCTTTTCTTCCTTTCCCGCCATTCTGATCTGTCTTATCAAAGGTAAAAAAAAAAAATGAAGCTGATTCTTAAAGAATAAAAACATGACATCATAAAAAAGTAATTTTTTAGAGGTAAATCTGCTCTGTGTTTCATGGGTGTTTACGCAAACGTGTTGCGTGTAAAAATTTGGGTAATCTGTTTGATAATGACTAAGTCGTTTGGTTAGATTTCTGTAGGCATGTTAGTTCGACATTAAAGAAGGAAGGTAATAAATGTTTGTTGAAGTTGATGGTGACAGAGATATGGGGCAAGATGTGTGTGAGAAACTGGGGTTTGAACGGCAGATAAACTTGACCAAATACAGAGAGAGAAATTATACACTACAAAAGTGAAATGAATACAGGTGGAATAAAACTGCCTTAGACATTTTATTACATTTACCTGAGGTTTTATTTGGTTCTTTTTAAATGAATAAAAATAAGATAATGTTATTCCTGATAAAAGGAGGCTTAATTTTCTCAATGAAGTTTTTCCAAGAGGGAAGGAAAGTAAAGATTATTTCCCATTTATTTGATTAGTATACAGCAATTTTTTTTATCCAATTTTGCTATCTTTTCTACACCTCCATCAACTTAAAAATTTATTGTCAGTTCTTTTCTAATCCTACTGATTGATCTTATATCAATAAAAGTTGTTCTTTGATCATTAAAACACCTAATGTAGCTGCCTTCTGACACTTTAACAAAATAACAGTTATCGACTTGGAACACAATTCCGTTTTTTTTTTCTATTGTTGCTTAAAAAAAACTAGGGATATCATCATGTTTTATTCAATGGTTTCATCCATTAAATATATACATTTCTACTTGAATTCCACCAGCAATACTTAGTGCAAAGCATTACATAAATTCTTAAATTTGGTAGACACACATTCCCCCATCCCTATTTCATGAAGTAATCAATTACATGACTATAAGCTGAAATGAATTATTACCTTATTAACTAACAATATTTGTTAAGAAATGAAATATTTGGATATTTTTATTAAAGACACAAGAATAATGACATTTACCCTTATGTTTTTAAGTTTTACTTTAAGTGCTAAGAATTGTTGGTAGAATTTGACCCAGGAGTCATTCTTATAGCATTTTCATTTAAGTGAGCAGGTAACCAGATTCTAAAGATGGATTATATATAATGTACAAAATGTTGTGAAAAACACATATATTACTCCTTAATATTCCAGTTATCTCAGTAAATTATACAAAAAATAAAAGCAAAATGGCAGAAATTTACCCGCAGCATTTTGAAAAAATTAATAAATAATAACAACCTCCAAGGAAAGGATGTTTCCCCGTCAACAGCTTGTTTTTTCCATGTTAATAATTAAACAATGCTCATAAACCATTTCTGCAATCAACGTCACTTTAGGCTAAAATACATCACCTCTATGTTTCACAAAAATTGTTCGCTCATCATGACGCCCCTAAATCTAGTGCCAAAACATCCTATAACCTTCATATTTTTCCCAAACAACTTGCTTTTTGGCAGCAAGAAATTCATATGTCACAAAAATTGAAACGGGCAAGTTTCATGACAAATGGCACAACGTTCAACCCCTGAGAGCCACTCACCTTCCAGCATCCCGACAAATGATTGTGACCATTTATAACAACTTGTCACTGTTGTCATGCTCATTTGTTACCATGTGACCTACAGCGAGGCAGCCATGTTTGACATTGGCAGCCATCATCTGAGGTTCAGGTACATGACTTATATGACTGCAGTAGTCATATGCAGTCATACACAACATTATGATTATCTATTGCCTAAACATGGCTTCCTGTCACATTGTCTTCTGCCCTCTTCCTTTGTTTAGGTCCAAACTATTAATATACTTCTACAGCTTACTAAATATTTTGTCATATTTATCATCTTCCAGATCATATATGCTGCAGGAGTGGCGGAAAAGTGTGACAGACAAACGGACAGACACACAGACGGACAGATCCCTATATGTCACCTCTGCTTACAGCAGGTTGCACAAAAAGTAGTTTCAAGCTAAATATAACTGATATTCCAATTTTATTTTCTGAATACTTTTTAACTACAATGAAAAACTTTTTTTCTTTTTTCTGTTAAAAATAGGGAGTTTTTTTACTATGTTTACCATTCACAGAATATACTCACAGCATATGAAAAATTATTTCAATTCCATTAAATGCAATATTGTTTGAGGAAATTGTTTCAAGAAAATTTGAATGATTTTGTCTGCTTGGATTCACTGAATGACCCTTAACCGGTCTGTTAAATGTTACATTTTTCCCATAAAGTACCAATACCATTTTCCCCGCTAATTTGCTCCTATACAACCTCAAAATATGTCTTCCCAAACCAATTAAGCCAACTAAGAACCAAACTGTAACGTATGCTTAACACCACAGAACAAAACTATTCATAACTTTTCTACAGACAGGAAAGGCTTACACAACTCTAATTGCACAAACACCTCACCAATTTTCAGCGGAACATGGTAAACTGCCAAACATGAGGATTATTTCTGACACAAATTTGACATTATTTTGCTCGGTGGTTCACAGTTTGTGTGCAATGACATTAAAATTCTCCAAGTAAAACCGTAATAACCAACAAACCAACAGCGGTGTCTATCAGGTGCTGTTTATGGTTGCCATAATTTTCTGACACTGTTTTACCGTAGGTACCTTCTGCCTAGGGAGTAAGACTGCCATGTTAATAATTGAAGACCTTCAAATACCAAAGAGACTTTGTGCCTGATAAAGATGTTGCCAGAGTTGACATTACAGCTTGTCTCCGCAGTCCTTAATACGATGTCATCATGTTTAAAGGATGTCTGGATCAAATCCTTACATCTCTCTAATAGTTCCAGTTTCAATTCCAGGTCCCAAGTTGTCCTCCCAGAATACTGAATTTAAACTAATTTCTTTCATATTAAACGGAAAAGAAACTTGACAAGTTTGTCTCAAGTCTGTTCGGTTTACATCTGAAAAGGTCTTGAAAAATCCTTGCCTTAGTTACGGCAATCAAACCTTCCACTGTTCTTTCAAATCAACACCCAACCCTCTAATCAACACCAAATCTTTAATTCAATGGTCATAAACACAGCAACAGAAAAAAAGCGCTTTAAAAATGAATAAGTTATAAACTTATTTCATTTTTCTTTCATTTGAATGTACAATCTCAAACTCAAAAGTTCATACCCAAATCCCTGTGTATTTAATGGCCATACGATTAAGTTAGAGCTTGAAAATCATAATTAATTATAATCATACATTGTACTTAATTGTAGTTTACATTTTATGGGAGCACAGGGTCTGGTGTTACGTACCAGAACGGTCTGGTGATTGCCTGTCTAGACACCTGGTTTCTCTTGGTACTTTGTATTTATCTGATGTTACACCATAATCAGGCCAAGTTTTACCAGTAGATTTTATTTTGAGATTTAAGTGAAATCAATCAATCTTTATCAATAATTTAGGTGTGGTATCATAAAATAAGGATACAGAATCAAAACCAGGCGTGCATTCAGTATGACAAACCGTATGCAACCTACGCTTACAGTCAGCTATGAAATTATCTCAGTGTCATAAACCACGATGTTGATGTTTACCCATGTACAGCAAAAGGAGCACATGAACAGGATGCGATATGGTCATAAGACAACTCCATAGCTGACTGTAAGCAATCGGTTGCATACAGTTTGTCACACTGAATGCATGCCAGTTGTTGTTTTAGAATGCAGAAGTTCAATGATAAACAAGAAAATGTGTCTCTGCAACACTGATGCCCCACTGGCATACCTTGCAGGTCTGAGAGAACCAAATATTTACTTGCATTTTTAAAAGCTTATATCTTGTATCAAGTTTCAGGATGATGTTAAGTCATCTTCAAAGATAATTATTTAAAGCTTACACGCAAAGGCAAACCTAAGGTGTGATGAACGAACACACAAACTAATGGAAAAAACAAATAGACCAAAAATTTATATACTGGTACCCTGTAACATGGTTGGTGGGGCATAAAAACATTTTAAAGATGAAAGTTATAAGGATTTTAATAAATATTTTTTTATTTGTCCTACATCCTGATAGTTACTGATACACATTTTTCTGAATATTGAACCATGATAATTTATAAATTTACGTCAATTGATAATTATCATTTTTTATTTTGCCTAATTTTAGGAACTCAGTAAGAGAATGAGACAAAAGACAAAATGAGAAAGGTTTATAATGAATGAATTGAAGAAAAAAAGACTTGTGAGGTTTCTGGTGATATTTTTATCCTAAAATATTGTAATCTATACATGGTGATGAAAACCTTGCAATATTTTACAATGGATCACAAATCAAGTGTTCTAACCTTTGTATAATAACAGGGGGTAAAAATCAATATATAATTAACACCGATTTTCACCTGCGTTCTTCACAACCATTTGAAGGTTGTAACACACACATTCCCTCCTTTTTCACACTCCGCCAACACACTGCTTCTAATTATATATAATTGGCTAATTTTGCAGCAATTTACAAAATTTCAAAAGCACCCGGTCAGTCAAATATAGTGAAAAGGTCTGTCAGCCGCCATTTTTTCTTTTTCATAGGCATTTTTTATTTCCATAAACCTAAATATGTTAACTGCAAAATCTAGAATGACAGAAATGAAATCATATCATTTTTGATAATTTACAGTATGTATAAAAGGCAAGTATACAACTTTTTTGTTTTATGATGACCTGATGAGCTTAAACAATTTTAGGGCATGTTGCATGAACATGTTATCTGCAGTTATTCATAACATACAGTGTCACCTTTGACCTTTCCATTTCAGTCCTTTATCCCTAACCACAATAAGTTCACATGATGCCACTCCAAAGATAACCCTGATCAGAATGAAAGCATTTCTAACTTAGAAAAGGTATTACAGCATTTCTATATCATCTCAAATGTACTGATGAGTTGTAAACAGTATAAACCTGATCTGCCTGCAATATATTTATCTATCTATCCATGCATACTGCCTAAACCCCACTTTCAGGTATTATTGGCCGGTTTAATGACCTTCATAGTCAGTGGTAGCTGCATGAACTTTGAGACATTATCTTTTCAGATTCTATATTAAGAACAAAAGGTCATATGTTTGATCCCCAGTTGTTTAAAATGATCTCAGATATATTATAACTCCCTTGGGCAGCGCTCAGTTTGTGCATATTATAGTTTCACGACTGAATGGTCAAAAGTAAACTTGTCTACAAAGCTGTGGCATGACACTTAAGTTCATTGGTATATTGGTATAACACATTGCAGTACAATATTGCACCACTGTAGCTAACAGAGGTAACATAAACAGGAGTCTCTCATAAAAAAAATAAATAAGCACCCTCAACTTTCAGATGTTAAGATTAAAATTCTTGGTGTTAAATAAGAGTAGAGTTGAACTTATTCCTTTCAAGAATGATTAAAAACACATGGTAACACTTGAACCTTCACACCATTAACCAAACTATGCATTTAAAAGTTCAAGTCCTTTAAATCATTAATTTTCTCATTTTTTAAGACCAACACAGGAAGTTGCAGCAAATCAGGACTTCTGGTTACCAGTAGTAACAAAGAATTATGGGTAAGAAAATTTATGGATATTATTGCATTTAAAAAAAAAAAAGAGTAAAAACCTTCTTATCAATAAATCACAGTTAACAAACCTCTTGAGGATACTTTTAGGAGGCAGTTACATAAAACCAGGTTGAAAATGAACATCTCGGCTGATACTGATGGTAAAGGAGACTCCCTTGAGTCAAGGAAATATGTAAAAAAAGCAATGGCGTATGAAGAACCTGATAAATCAGGGCCTCCAATTCAAGTACCAAATAGATTTCATACTTTTCTTGTTAAATTTATATTCTTTTATTTCTTCATTTGAGACACAATTCAGTCAATACTGAATTAAGCAAAATCCTGTTTCACTCACTCTCGCTAAATAAAATTTTTGCTGAAGCATGACTGAAAAGTGTGAGGTGACAGAAAGACAGACAGACAGACAACGGAAAAGTGATCCCTGTGTGTCACCTCTGTTTACAGCAAGTGACACAAAAACGCAATATTCTGAGGACTGACAAGGAGAAATGAAATGCTCAGATTTTCACAAGGTTTGAGAAATCGAGAGTACCAGTACTTTTTAATGTAGTCTGCTCCAAGACTGAAAATTACCTGTAATTTGACACAGTCCTCAGACAATCACTCCTTGGGCTATCTTACAGTAGGTTAAAACCTGATTATCCGGTGCTATCGAATTAAAGGATGATTGTCATGATAAATATGATGTCAGGCGTGTCTTTCGAAAATAAATAACTCTTTGGACTCTTGACAATAAAATATCTAATCAGTCTGGGACAACAATTTCAGACTGATTAATCTTCACACTGGTGAGTATATTAAAGGAGGATTCAAAATCCAGTTCCTCAGTGCAGTCTGATTTCGTTATCAACTTTCCCACAATGCAAGTGTTGCAGTTCCTGGACCTTTCCATCTTGTTCATTTTTTTCTATCTCTGGAGTATTTCAGCCTTTCAACTGTTTCATAAAGCCAATTCCCAATCTCCATGCGTCTACAGGCCATTAGTTTGAAAAATTACCGATGCAGTAAAAACAGGAAACAGAAAATGGAAGCCTGAGAGTGCCATTTCTTATCTTTTAATTTCCAATTACTTTCAATTACTGGTCCGCGGTTACGAAGAAAATTACTTTTACATCTTACTTACTATCTCTGTGTTTTCAACACAACGTTTGTGAGTTTTCCCTATAGAATATCTCATTTAAACACTATTTACTTTCCATAGTGTCTGAGTTCATTATGAATGTAAAATTAATGCTGTGTACCACCAAAAACACAGAATTATGGAAGAGTTTTAGTGCAAAATTGCCATGTGAAAATTCATATGGTTATTTTTTTTCCTAAAACAAAATGAGTTTTGTTCATAAAAAATAATGTTCCAGTCTGAAATTACTCTTGTAAAAGAATGCCTGAGTATAAGTTTTGTATACATGTAATCATTGTTCATTTTTATATAATAAAAAAATAACGAAAAAAGAAAGGGAAAGAAAATGACAAGCAGAAAGAGAGAAAAAATGAAAATGAAGTAAAGCAAGGAGTGTATGTGTTAAAAATTCGGGCAGTGTCATTAAAAAGGTGCAAAAAAAAAAAAAAAGAAAAAAAAAAAAAGATGTAAGATGGTGACATACATGAAGGTTTTCTATCACCTGTCTTTAAAAAGCAAACTCCGCCATATGAAGATATCAGAGTGAATCAGTGTGAGATATAAATTTCCATCATCACAGCTCACTATATTAGCACCGCCAGTTACCTCTAACATATGCAAATCAGGATCATCATAGTGAGACGTTAAAATAAACATGTGAATTTAAATACAGGTTACAAGATGTAAATGAGAATATTATACAGAATACAATGTATTGGAATCAAAACTGATGGTAAGCCATATTAAAAAAATGCTACTGTTAAGTCATTAATTTCTGTGGTGGATTAACCCTTTCCCTCATATAGACTCATTTTGACGCACTCAATAGGTACCACATTAAGCCTGATCTGCAGAAAACCACAGTTAAACCTTACCAAATTTAATTATTAAGTCCTCATTTCCAGACCACTGAGGAGCAGCGAAGAGCATAAAACTTGATCAGCCTGCGAGTTACTCGAGTTCATAACATTTATAAAAGCTATCAAGACATCGATAGTGAACTGTTACATTGCTATTAAGTATTGTTTTAAATAAAAACACCTAAAAACAAAGGAGACGTCAAGTTATTGACCCATAAACCCATAAACTGAATAGCTCAGCCAGTTAAACAATTAATCAGCTATAAAAATCTAACTTTTACTTACAGAGGAGAACATTGTGTCAGACACTTTAAAAATATTGGCAACAACAAAAAAAAATCCATTAGAAAAAATCAATCTGATGATTTTATTTGATAAACACATGTTCCTATTGATGCTAATGCAGTAAATATTTTGCTGCTGCTGCTGCTGCTGATGATGATGATGATAAAAGACTTTGCCTGCTGGAGTATATAAAGAACCACACCTGGGACACTACTACTACTACTACTAGTACTGGGGCACTTGTATTACAAATGCTGTTGCTGCTGCTTCTGATGATGATAAAAGTAGTTGCCATGTACTATATAAGGAATCACACCTGGGACTTGAGTCATGCTGTACTATGGAATCTTACACATGTAGTTTGTCGATTAACAGGACTAATTAGTGGGGATTTTATATTAAATATTCAAAGAACATGTGGCAAGACACAGGGGTAAAGGTAAAAATATTGAACATTGAATTGATTTATAGACAGTCACAGAAAATTGATTCTTGGATAGGGAGAAGAAATAACATTTGATTTATATATAGAAAAAGAAATGTTTACTTACGGACAAAAAGAAGAGGCAACAGATGAAAAAGAGGTTCCAGAGAGAATGTCAGAACACAATTTTGACTTATATATAAGAAGTAATAATTATCTGATTTAAAAAAACAACAAAACAACAACAACAACAAGTTGATAGATATAGATGGTCAAATAGATGAATAGATAGGAGGATAAAGAGATGGCTGGATGGATATGGCAGAGAAAGAGAGAGAGGGGGGGGGAGACAAAAAGCATAAAGAGAGAGAGCAAGAAAGAAAGGAAAAAATTGAGAGCAAGAGGGAGAGAGACAGAGTAAGAAAGAGATATTGCAGATGCATCTCTACTCATGTGGAAAAATAAATATGAAAAGACCTGGTTTTTTATATTCTAAATTTGCATCACAATTAGTAACATTACGGATGTCTTTTAAGATTGTTCACTGTCCGACACCACACTGCTCAGTGTGACGCAAGATCACCTGCAGCTGAATCAATCAGAGCCATGATGTACGCAGTCTATGTCACCTGCATGACATGTCGCATGCAAAATACGAGGGACTGATCAATACACTGAGAGGATGCGCCGTCTGATGTGCGAGTCTAACATCTCACGTTATAGCACCCTGACACGTGTATTCCATTCAATTCTTATCCAAACTTCAAAGTTAAAGGTGTTATACTCAATGTAATGAAATATTAAGCACACCATGATTACAAAGAAATCAACATAACTTACCCTAATGTTATCTTTTGTGATTTGGGTGAAGTTTCACATAGTATTATATCATGCGGTATTTGGACTTGTACCCATATATAGCATTATAATGGAGTTACACTATAATCAAATATAGCATTATAATGGAGTTACACTAATAAAACATAGCATTATATTGAAGTAACAGTAACAATCAAATATAGCTTAATTTATAATGAGTTACACTAGAATCAAATATAGCATTATAATGGAATAACACTAGAATCAAATATAGCATTATAATGGAGTTACACTATAATCAAATATAGCATTATAATGGAGGTATATATAATCAAATATAGCATTATAATGGAGTTATACTATAATCAAATATAGCATTATAATGGAGGTACACTATAATCAAATATAGCATTATAATGGAGGTACACTATAATCAAATATAGCATTATAATGGAGTTACACTATAATCAAATATAGCATTATACTGGAGTAACACTATAATCAAATATAGCATTATAATGGAGGTACACTATAATCAAATATAGCATTATAATGGAGTAACACTATAATCAAATATAGCATTATACTGGAATAACACTATAATCAAATATAGCATTATACTGGAGTAACACTATAATCAAATATAGCATTATAATGGAGGTACACTATAATCAAATATAGCATTATAATGGAGTAACACTATAATCAAATATAGCATTATAATGGAGTAACACTATAATCAAATATAGCATTATATGGAGTAACACTATAATCAAATATAGCATTATATGGATACACTATAATCAAATATAGCATTATATGGATACACTATAATCAAATATAGCATTATATGGATACACTATAATCAAATATAGCATTATAATGGAGTACACTATAATCAAATATAGCATTATAATGGAGGTACACTATAATCAAATATAGCATTATAATGGAGTAACACTATAATCAAATATAGCATTATAATGGAGTAACACTATAATCAAATATAGCATTATAATGGAGTAACACTATAATCAAATATAGCATTATAATGGAGGTACACTATAATCAAATATAGCATTATAATGGAGTAACACTATAATCAAATATAGCATTATAATGGAGGTACACTATAATCAAATATAGCATTATAATGGAGGTACACTATAATCAAATATAGCATTATAATGGAGGTACACTATAATCAAATATAGCATTATAATGGAGGTACACTATAATCAAATATAGCATTATAATGGAGGTACACTATAATCAAATATAGCATTATAATGGAGTTACACTATAATCAAATATAGCATTATAATGGAGGACACTATAATCAAATATAGCATTATAATGGAGTACACTATAATCAAATAAGCATTATAATGGAGACACAAATTAACAAATATAGCATTATATGGAGTAACACTATAATCAAATATACATTATAATGGAGTACACTATAATCAAATATAGCATTATAATGGAGGTACACTATAATCAAATATAGCATTATAATGGAGGTACACTATAATCAAATATAGCATTATAATGGAGGTACACTATAATCAAATATAGCATTATAATGGAGGTACACTATAATCAAATATAGCATTATAATGGAGGTACACTATAATCAAATATAGCATTATAATGGAGGTACACTATAATCAAATATAGCATTATAATGGAGGTACACTATAATCAAATATAGCATTACCGGTATATGATGGAGCTGAGCAGATATTAAGCCTAGTATACGATCCAAATGATGAAATAAACTTGCATAAAATTTCAGAGGTTTGAATGCTTCTTCATTAACATGAATAACGTTCTTTACTTACTTAAACATACCTAATTTGTTATGCCATTTACTTTCACTTTTACTTTCTATTTCATCAATTGCTTCTTAAATTGATCTAAGTGCACCAATGGCATAGGCACAGTTATCTTTCAGAATTAGGTAATCCAATTAGGAATTATATGAGTGTTCTATCTTTCTTTAGATACATAATTGCATATTACATAACCTATAGATGTCATATGAATGTAAAATCATGTGTTTATATACATATGTCAAATTAAAATGTGTCAAATGAAAGCAAGTCACATGACTTCCTAAGTTTGTTTGCTCGGGTTTTAAATGCCCTGTCCTATAGTATATCAGTCATTTAGGGAGTTAATTTGTATGAGACAAATACAGGGTTGGCTCACTGTGGTATCATGGCTTAGACAAGTGGCATGATACCACACCCAGTCACATTATCCTGACAATGGGACAACCACTGTCTAGGACTGACCTGATGCACAGTGCTTAGCACCAAAAGCACAGGGGAGATAAACAAGTACCATTTATAATGACTTAGGTATGTTGTTGGCTGGGATCAAACTCATGACCTCCTGGATTTGGGGCCGACCTCCTATAACCATCCAGTACAGTACAGAATCTGTGTATATCACATCATATCTCAATAATCATGTCTTAATATCAGGGACCTTTATATCACATTTTGAGGAAAGTATTGCCATTTTTTTTCATTGGGAAAAGAAAAATCCTGGGGTAAGATGCAAATTTGGGGAAAACTGCATGAATTTAAAAGAATTTTTCAGAGGGGAAGGCTTCTTTGAACTGCCAATTAAAAAAAGCCCTGACATGGGACCTTTGTTTTTTCCTTATTAACATAAATTATATGTATAGGTAAACATAATATACCCTTTGAGACAGTTAACTTAATGAGTCACATGACTTGTGTAAATCACATGACACATTAATTATGTGAATTATGTGATTCAAATGACATATATGTGTCACATAACTCACATAAAACTTAAAATGTGTGATTCACATGACTTGTGTAAGCCCAAAACGTAAGGGAATCATTATAAACACTTGCATAGGACAGTGAAACTAATAAGTGGGGTTAATCAACTGCCCTAATCGTTCAACCTCTGGTGACCTGAGTCCCTGCCCATAACAGCAGTATGATATTACATGTTCTGAATTATTATAGAGTTCTGACTGAAGGGAAAATGTTCAAATATCCAATGGGATTCAAGGCTATTTATATGTGTGAACCTCATTTTAAAATAAAGCAATCTTCTACGCACACATCATAAAACGCCCATTCACTTGACTAACATAAATAAAACTAAGAGATCTTTCTGAGAACCCAAGTTATAAAACATTACTAAAATAGCAAAATGAGTTTTATGCTGTTTTGTATGTCAGTGTTTTAATCTCTCTTTTTTTTCTCTCTCTCTCTTTTTATTTTTTTGGAGGGTAGTTATGTAGGACATTGGAGTTGGCATAATCTTGATTCTTAAATTTACGAACCATTTTTTAAACAAATTTATTCAATAATTATACTATCTATCAGGTGTGTTTGTAAAGTTCATGGACAAGTTTGTTATTTTTAAAATGTGTAAGTAAACTTATCAAAATATATACTACAATAAAGCTCCGTATTTCTCCATTTAAAATACCAAAAGTTGTTGAGGTGCATTATTACTTATAAACTACAATTTTTTTATTTTATATAAACTTAATATTTTTTCCCATTTTTATGGGCTAATGAAAAAAATCCTTAAAACAAACCTAACCTGCAGTTTGACAATATATTTTAGAATACACAAGGATATAGTAATATGGAAAAACCTACAGGCTTTCAGATAACCTTAGAAATATCTAGCAAATGACATAATTTCAAAATAATTTTCTTCCACTTTTTACAGCAAAACACAATTGTTACCAGCAAAATATGACAAAAATAATGTCTAAATTATAAAAAAAAATGTTACAGTAAACTTATAAAGGTTATCTGAAAAGTCATAAAAATGATAGGGGCTCCCACAATAGATCTCTATCAGGTCGAAAAATCTTGTTCTCAAATGTTGAAATGGCAGTTTATCATGTAAATAATCTACATCCCAACAAATTATCCTCTCCTCTTGATATAAATACTGCCACCAATCATATGTAATGGAGATGTCATTTTGTTATATCCCCCCCCACACACACACACATATAGTGTGGAAAAATGAATGTCATATTTATCATATACGACAAACATTAAGCCAGATCAGCTTGAAAGGTACTAGAATGTTTATCTGGATTATTCTGTTAATTACTTAATTATAAAAAGATTAGGGGAAAAAAAGAGAAGAATTTTGGATGTTATATGAGGGCAAATAAAAAGTGACCAAATGACAAAAATTCAGTATTTGATCTACATAATTATTTTCTAAGTGAATAAGTGGTTAATTTGAATTTCACAAAAAGAAGCACACACATATATACACACATGTAGACACACATATACAAACATACATCTTGACTCATATATATGTGCCTGCAACAGACACCTGCAGCATCAGCATCCTTCACCTGCATGTATGGTTTATTGATATACATTTGACACTGGCTGATATAACAGGTGAAAAATCAATAGATGATACTTACAAGGTAGGAAAGATGAGAATTCCAATATATATGTGTGACACTATCTCACTGTTGACTGTCTGTCTAAACAATTGTTACAATTAACACAAAAAACAAGTCCAACAATACAAAATTCCAAAAAAAGTAAACACTTCCTTTTGCTGTTACTTATCTATCAAAATCAAACAATATCAAGCCAACAGAAGTAAAATCTACACCAGGATTTGTGTACTTTCTTTCCACTCGAGTGCAGCAGTAGAAAAACTAGCCCATCCTCCAACTCTCTAATTGCCCTGCCAATCAAAGTCACATGACCCTCTCCCATTTAAATTGATTGGATGAATTCCTCCAGCAGTGGGCTGCAGTGAAAAACACATGTGAATAATTCATTTTGGAGAGCATAAGCGTGCGATGGTTATATCAACTTGTAAAAATCTTATCTCTTTTTTTAAGTGCCGAGGGTTTTAAGGTATTTTAGAGGGAGGGAGAGAGAAGTGAAGATTGTAATTCTCTTGTGGATCCGAGGGAAAACAACGTGAGGCACTTCCTTGTATTCAATTACTGGGAAGCAGAAACAAAAGCAAACACTGTTATTCTAACAAAACGCAGAATATTGTTTTTTGGTTAAGACATGAAAATTGGCACACAGCTTCCTTATATTTCCTGAGAATAATTTGTATATCGAATAAATCAAAAATAAAACCCAGTGAAAATTCAAGTCATACATATATTTTCAATCTTCTTTGTTTTTTATCTGCCCGCTACAATTACCTTATTAATTAACTGCTAATATGCTAATTAAGAGGGTGCTGTGGTCCAAAAGTAACATATACCTGACTGAGGATCTGAAGGTTGTGGGTTTGAACTCCACTGGATGCAAGGATTTTTTATGACCTTCCCAGGCACAAAGTACTGGTCCAACCCAGGAATTGTCAAGAGGGATTACCATGGTATAAGTTTTAAAAACTTGTTTCTCAACTGACATGAATTAATAAGTTTAAACTTAAACATTAAAAGCTAATTATTAATATATAAAATTAGAATCACATTACAGAAAATAACAAATTTAGTAGCAAACAAAAGAGGTACGAATGTAATAACATTACACAACCAAAGAGAACATAATGAGTAGATTTTCATCCATTTTTAAACCTTGTTAACCCTTTCTCAAGTGAGTCAATGAAATGAACTATGCCAGCACTATAAAACCAGATCAGCCTAAAAGCATTATTCACAAGCCAGTACAGTCATAACTTGAGGATGGTGGGGGAAAACAGATGTGTTCAGAATACAAGGTTACTGAGTGACTCTGAGTGAACTTAAGGTCAAGGCCCCCACAGTACATGTGTAATGTTATAATTTATCCAAAATTTTACTGCTCAAGCAATTTTTAAACCCAATATTCTTCACTTGCTGTTCAACTAGGGGACACAGACACTTGATGCCCGACCCCCATATGGGCCACTGATCTGCCACTGCGTTCTGATCAGCATTTATGCTGTTTATAGATACATACATCTGTAGATTTAAGATCAGAGGATGACTCTGTGGCTGAGTGGTCTTAGCTGATGACTTAGCATCAGTGAGCTCTACACCACAGTAGGTTCAAGTCCTAGTCTTGGTCAATCAGATTTATCATTTGAGGAAACCTGTGGTAAGTTGGTGACTGTTATAACCCTGTCCCTCATAAATACTCATTTTGACGCCCTCAATAGGTATCACTTAAAGCCTGATCTGCAGAAAACCACAGTTAAACCTTACCAAATTTAATAACAAAATCCTCATTTCCAGACCACTGAGGAGCAGAGAACAGCATAAAACCTGATCAGCCTGCGAGTTACTCGCAGGCTGATCTGGTTTTATGCTGTTCGCATAGGTCTTTTTATGGTGTCCTCTGTGAGGGAAAGGGTTAACCCAGGTGCTATCCTCCAATTATAAACATATCATTGGACTATATAACTGAAAAACTATCACAGTGACAAATAACCTCCTTAAACCTGTTCAGACTGAAAAAACGCTTCAATCTTATCTCCATACCTTTGGTCCAACTTAATATCAAAAGACTTATCTGAAAGATAAAGAACTGCCACAGGGAAAGGAAAGCCAGCTGGTTCATTTACAATTTAATTAAAAACCACACAGTAGGAAATGGCTATAATGACATGTTTTCTAACGAAACACAGTTCCAAATGATAAAAGGTATTAAATAGCTCTTTTGTTTTTTTAACACAGCCAATAAGTTACATTATATTATGGTACATGTGTTTGGTATATGTGTGCATGCAAGTTTTGGGGAAAATGGTGATAAATACATTGTTAGTATTATTTATAAAAGAAATAAATCTGTATTTCTATAATCAAGTAATATCCTACTGCCGCGAGCTGGAATCAAACTCAGGACCTGGACACTCTATCATGTTGGCACAAAAGCTAGCTCAATGGCAAGATAGTGCAAGTGCCATTTTATACCTCTGCTATATTTCTGAAATAATTTTGTTGTTGTTGTGATGAAGTTGACTGCTGCTGCTGCTGCCACAATTTTTCAGCCATATTGTGATGTCCAGTATATTACAAGTGGAGGTAGACCCCTAATACAAAGAGGCACCTGGTTATAGAGCCATCATTTTGAAGGCTTCCTCACATGAAAAGTTTGAGTGACCCTACCAGGATTCAAACCTACAGTGGCAAGGGGCTCGGTAATGTTAAGTAAATTACTCTACCTGCTAAAATAAAGTAAATCTGAAAGTAACTGGCAACTTCCCTACTTAAATTAGAAAAAAAATTATTGCTACTTGTCCTGTATATCCCACATTTATCAATTCAGCCATTTGGGGACTCTCTCAAATTGAGACAAACATGCCTATAGTGATGCTGTAGACAAGACTTAGAATAAATGTTATTGTATAACGTGTATATCCAGTCAAATTATCCTGACAATGGGCCAACATGTCTTGAACTTTATTATAGGCACTCACCAAGCAAAAGATATAAGTGCTATATATAGTAATGATTTTTAACACTTTGATATATCATAGTTTGGGATCAAACCCACAACCTCCCACCCCACAATTGTACACTCTATCACCCACAGTTTCTGTAACCTCTTCCACTGAGAATGCAGGTAACCAATCCACTGGTCCCAGACTCATGGCATAACAAGACACTAATCATTTTTCAAAATCTCTCATTTGATTTCTTCCACTGTCACATGGTTAGCCGTGTTACTTGGAAGTACGACACTGGGAAGCCTAAAGTCAATTATCAGTTTGAACTAGTTTTCCAGTGTTGCTGTCTCATCCAAATATAATGATAAGCATCAACAGCGGAAATGCAGATAAACCTGCCTGTAACTTGCAGGCTGATCTAGTTTACACTGGTCAACATAGGTAATTTTCTCATTAATAGCTTTTATTTCATGTAAGACTTATTACTGATGATACAAGGTACAAAATGTTACCATGCGTTTTAAGCATATGTAGGGGAGGATGCTGGGTCATTTTTCACGACAGCTGTTGTTGTCCAATGTTGTACTCGGTGTTGATGTAAACAATGGTTCAAACTCCGGGTTACGTCGAGTACGCAGCTTACTCGTCACAGTTTCACATCAAATACACGGTTCTTCAAATTAATAACTTCAGTATTAGACAAACATATGTTTTACTAGGACAGCATCCATTCTAAATCTTAATGCATTTTCACACCATGTTCATGTTAAGAGATTGTAAGGTCTAAAAAAAATCAAGTAAAGTGACAATGTGATTAAGCTTAAACATTTCATATTACAATATACCCAACCAATTGTCATTCTTTTCAGTAGAAACCAAATCTTATGAGTCATTAACTATAATTTAGGTCCTTCATTGAAAGTCCTAACTACAAGCAATATTTTACTCACAGATTTAAACAAAATACATTCAAAATATTACTTTATAACCTAAGTTTAACATATTCTCTTCCTCATGGTCAAATTTAACCAAGTATGAGTCATTAGTAAACAATATTGTTGTTGTTACCATTGCTGCGACAGCATAAATTCAGTCATATTGTAGTAGAGGTATAAAATGGCACTTGTACTATCTTGCCATAGAGCTAGCTTTTGTGGCGACGTGGTAGAGTGTCCGATTTGCATACCGAGGGTCCCGAGTTCGATACCAGCTCGGGGCAGTAGGATTTTACTTGGTTACATTTGGCGCCCAACGTATATAACCCACAGTTGTAGAAGGGATGGCACCCTTAGAAAGTCCCACAGACGTTCAAACTCCAGGAATCTGAGGACAGATTCTTGAAAGGAGGGGGTGTATGTAGTAGAGGTATAAAATGGCACTTGTACTATCTTGCCATACAGCTAGCTTTTGTGGCGACGTGGTAGAGTGTCCGATTTGCATACCGAGGGTCCAGAGTTCGATACCAGCTCGGGACAGTAGGATTTTACTTGGTTACAATATCGCGACATGTCCAGGTAAGTGCAGGTGGAGCAAGACACCAAGTGCATAAAGGTAACCAGGTAGAACATTTTAACTATTAATTATTATTATTATTAATTTTTTTTTTGGAGGTTCCTCCATGGGATACCCAATTTATTGTCCCTGTAATATAGGTGCTGTTGAGGTTGAGGATCTAGCTATCCTCAGCTGACTTTACAAAATTTACATACATTTGATAAGTCAACATAATATATTACAGGGACTTATGAATCTCTAATTATAATAAATATCATGTAAGGACATTTATAAGAGTATGTGCATAAAAAACAACAACAACATAGCAAGGACAAAAAAAAGGTAAATAAAAATGATATAAAGTACTGTTTGTGACTTAATTTTCAATTTACTTTACTCTTATATTCCAATTGTGTTTATTAATTGTAAAAATATTAACATTTCTTTTGTATATTTCCCTACTGTAGCATCAGTCTAACAAAGTATGATTTATGGCAAACCTGTAATAATGAACACCAATGGGGAGAGAGCTTGCAGTGTTATACTATTTTCCAGTCTCCCAATGAACTTATAAAATAATCATTCGCTGAAATGTAAATTTATATGACGTCAGACCGCCAGACTCTGTGACACCAGTAAATGATATCATCTAAATAATGCAAAATTATTTCAGAGAAGTATTGTTTTCATGACTTTAATTCATATCCATTCCTGGTGGTATTGCTTTAAATAATGCAAAAACCAGTTCTTATTGGCTTTTATATGGGATGAGATATATATCACAGCTGTTCATGTTTATATAATAATGTATGATTCAAAAACAAACAAAAGCAGCATATTGTGTAAGTCAGATTTGTTTTTCAATTATTAATTTAAAGAGATGTCGCTTCAACAAATATATGAGACACAGCGAAACAACTATTTCAGAAAAGAAAGCTGACTATGAATTAGCCTGGTTACACAACTGCCAATCAATCTATTAACTCTCCATGATCATATATTTATTACATATTTAAAATTACCTGCTGATAAGCCAGAGGCAGCATCTGGCTGGGCAGTGAGTACAACATACCCTCTCCAGTGTTAGGATGGCTCATTAGGCCTGGCCGTAAGGGAAACAGACCATCTATCAGGAGATCCAGACCTCATCAGGTGCTCACCTGAAGGCAACCATGTATGTAACCCAGACCAAGGCCCTACGTTACATATGTAATTAACAAGGTAAATACGAAGTGCTGTGGTCTTTTGGTAACATGCATGACTGCTGTTCCAAAGGTTGTTAGTTTGAAACTTGTTTAGAGACAGGGACTTTTTATGGCCATTCAAGGCACAAAGTACTGGTCCAACCGAGGAAATGTTGATAGGGACTTATATCAGTTATAAGAACTTGTTTTCTAATTCATGCAAAAATGAAAAAGTTTGGTTTTAAACTATATAGAGTGCAGGTCCATCTCATGGTTCAAACTTAGGTATCCCATTATATTGGACAGTTTTGTAATCATATGTCAATATTAACAAACAAAACATGTGGGGTCCATGGTATAAACCATGCTATAATGACATCAAGTGTGCAATAATGGATCTACACTTCATTTATAAGTTTGTTTACTGAGGGCATTTAATTGTTTTACCCTCCTATCAAAATACACGATGTTTAAAAATAAAATGAAATTTCTTTTTACTCTTCCATTAATTTTATACATTGAAGCAGACATGGAAATAAACTGCTGAATTCCAAACTGTCTGTTTTAAGTAATATCATCAGTGTTGGTTCATGCAAAAAAGAATGATATTATATTTGTTTGTTTGTTATCTGGATTTAGTGTCCCACTAACAGTATTTTAGTCATTTGGAGACCATATTTACTTGAGTCAGATATAGTGCTGCCACACTGTATATTCACACCATAGACATGTGGCATGATACCACACCCAGTCACATTCTGATACCAAGCCAACTAGTCCTCAGGAACTACCCCAAGCGATGGAGCTATACCAGTACCATTTTTACGACCTCAGTATGTCACAACCAGGGATCAAACCCAAAACCTACCAATTAATACCGATGCTCTCACCACTCTGCCACCAGGACAGTAAACATGATATTATATAAGATTTTTAACCCTTCATCTGATTAAAAGATGGGCTCCATTAATTCCATATTCTGTTCTTTTATAATGGATAAGTCACATTAAACTAACACCAGGCCAACCAGTCCTAATTTGAAGAGTGGCTTCCAGGGATCAAACCTACAGCCTTCCACTCCTTAACAGATACAGTAACCATTAAAAAAAGATAATGTAGTTACAACATTAAGCGCCTATAGCATAAAAAGAAAACCAACTGGTGACAGAAATCCTAATGTGAAATTCAATAGGAATTTATGACAAAATCATGCATTCCTTAAATGACACTATCAAAGGTCTTTGGATTACAATGGAGTTTACCTCAGAAGACCAAACTTAAGGCTTGGGTCTAACATTCCAAAACAAAAACTATCATATCTAGAAAAATCCATGCACCTGAGGTTCTTGATCTTGGAATTAAGCCCACAAAACAGTTCAGTATGAGCCCCGTGTTTGTTGATAAAATCCCAAATAAAACATCCAAACAAAACGCTTGAGCCCGGAATGATAAATCAACTTTTCCAATAATTAATATTTATCAAATCCTCATGTGATGTTTGTTGTATAAACAGTTAATGCATAGAGGAGCACTTCATATGCAGGATTTGTTTGACTTCGGAAACCTAACGACTGCAGACAGGACTCGGCATATGTTTGTAAAGGCAATTCCAGTTGTGAAATCCTGCAAAGATATAGTCCCAGGGATCATGGCGGATTACCTCAAAATGATACTTATTTTCCTTTATTCCCTCGTTGTTAGGCAGATTTACCAATCAGCTTTCCCTTTGTCTTCACTTAAAACATTCTTTGGGGCTTATTTTTTGCGGAAACACCTTTGATGAGTAACGGAAAAGCTTTTTACCTCATTGCAACTCTATGGAAAATGAACTTGAACGCTTCATTTACTGATATTTTCTCATTACTTCTTGAAAAGATATCAGTATTTATTGTTTGTTTATTAGTTTGTGTAAAATGTTTTATGTTTCACATAGGATGTTTCAGAAACAGAGGTAGTTCATAAATATTCTTCCATAAAAAGTGCACCTGCATAACTGCATAGGAGGGATCAAGGCTTTACTTAACAAAATTGTTAGTGTATAAGCGCATACCTTTCACATTTTTTTTTTATTGTAGCAGAAAAATCTACAATAAGTTCATTTAATTGGTCCAGAAAATTATGATATCATAACACGTGAACTGTCTAAAATATGGGGTTCCAAATAATCAAACATATCAGACTGTATTAAAGTTGCTTGTTGCAAGTTACTGTAAACCAATTCAGGTTTGCGGACACAATATTTGCATGTTACTGACGGTCTGTATTTTCACAGATATAAAGGTTCAGGCACGTCAGTCTAGTGAACAAATAAATATCAACAATTCACAGGCTGGGGACAATTTCACACCAATTTAAGTTTACTGATTTATAACTCAGGCACAAAAAATGCTGATGCGCAAAGTAATTTGTAGTTTTACAGTACTGCATGGTGACAGGCTGATCATCAGGTCTAAATTCCGACAACTATACTCATAGTTCTAAGTTAAAATTATATTCTTTGATTTGGTCGAAATGCATTCCTCTATTCCTGTTTCATGAAAAAGTCAAGCAAATGACTTCATTGACGTAAATTATTTCTCTGATAACTAATCATATTTAGTAAGTAATTAAAAATTTGGTTATTTCTATTAGAAAAAGTCGACTGATGAAATTAGTCCCTTAGTATTTAAGTATTACTTAGTGCTAAGTATTGTCACTGAAATTAAAATCAGGCTTCATACTCAGGTTGCATATGTCATTGCCTGATGCCTGATGACTTTCACAATTAGAATAATCTGTGTCTGGTTGCTAAGTAACAAATAAGAGATCAAGGCATGAAAAAACCCTGGACAAACTAGAAAAATATCCTTCTAAAACCACCTCTGTGTTTATATATTATTTTCTCCTGATGATTTCCATTGCCATCAAATCCAAAATCTAAAATAAGAACAATTTGGAAACTAACGCATTACTTGGATTGTATTGATAAAACTATATTGAATTTTTCACTACCAATATGCTATGGGCTCGAGATATTCTCTAGAGCATAATTTTTACATAAATCTACTGACTTCACATTTAATGGCTCATAAAATAAAATGATTATCTAAACCTTATTTAGCAAAAGTTTACTGCATGAAAATAGTCTTATAATTTAAGGCCTATTATTTCAAAAATGTATGCTATATAAATCATTCTCAACTCAAACTGCTCAGTTTATTGTTAAGTTTTGTTCACTTGTTTGCTTAAATGTCTGACAGTCTTTCAGTCATATAAGAACCTACAATAAGACGGACATAGTGGTATCATGCCATGGACAAATGGAATGATACCATACATTATCCCGTCCAAGAACTACTCTTAGACACTGATCTACACAGGAGGGCTAGAACTGAGTACCATTTATGAATAAATAAGTTACAGCCATGACAAAGCGTACCTCTTTGTCACGAGAAAGATGATCTAATTTTTGTTCCAACATTTAAACAAATGAAATAGTCCCCATGGCTTGGTGGTTAACCGGGAGGTCTTAGGTTTGATCTCATGCCTTGATATACCAAGACGTTAAAAACTGTACTGGAATATCTTAGCATATAAGATAATGGTTGGCTCAGTGTCCGGATAATGTGCTTAGCATGTAAGATATTGGTTACCCAGTGTCTGGATAATGTGCTTAGCATACACAATAATGGTTGGGCCAGTGTTGGGATAATGTGCTTAGCATACACGATAATGGTTAACCCAGTGTTGGGATAATGTGCTTAGCGTACACAATAATGGTTAACCCAGTGTGTTGGGATAATGTGCTTAGCATACACAATAATGGTTAACCCAGTGTTGGGATAATGTGCTTAGCAGCCAAGATATTGGTTAGGCCCTGTGACAGGATAATGTGCTTATCCAGTGAGATAATGTATGGGCCAGTGCAGGGATTATGTGCTTAGCATACAAGATAATGGTTGGTCCCAGTGTTGGGATAATGTGCTTAGCAGCCAATATATTGGTTGGGCCCTGTGTCAGGATAATGTGCTTATCCTGTGAGATAATGGGTGGACCAGTGTAAGGATAATGTGCTTAGCATACAGGACAACAGTTGGTCCAGTGTTGGGATAATGAGCTTAGCACATACGATAACATTTGGCCCAGTGCTGGGATAATGTGATTAGCATATACCAGATGGACCAGTGTTGGAATAATGTGCTTAGCATATGAGGTATTGGTTGGCTCAGTGTTGGGAGAATGTGCTTAGCGTATAATATAATGGTTGGCCCAGTGTCAGGATAATGTGACTAGGTGTGGTATCATTGCCCACTTGTCCACTGTCTCATATAAACAAAATGTCCCCAAATCCCTGAAATGCAGTAAAACAATCAAATCAAACATGTGAACTTGAGTAGAATATTTTTTTATTATAAAATTGATATGAGAATATTAGTACTTGATCGAAATAAGATAATGATTTTTTTTTTCTCCTTGAAAATATGAAACAAGTCTCAGACTACACTAATTCCTATACGTCTTTTTTTTTTCGTTTCCAGCTAAATAACTTTTTACATGTCTGCAATATTGCTTATCTATTAATATGCGTATTGATGTCCATAAAACCCACTGTAATAAACATGCAATATTGGAATAATGTTTGTTTCTGAGAGGAAATAAAACACATTTACCGAAGAAATAAACATTTACTTCCTTACAGCTCCCGACTGACCAATAATTTCTCCCTGAAAGCTCCCTCTATAATCCCCAAGGAACAATAACTTCTCCCTGGTCTGGCTCCCCTGCCGACCATCAGCATCATCTCAGTGACCCGTTATCTTAACCTTATGTAGTAAATATGAAAACATCTGCTGATAAAGGAAGCAATAATAAAATATTAAGCTTCAGAGACTTAGCCGAAGTTTTCAGGCTATCTCATCATTACGTTGTTTGGAATTATTGGTAAATACCAAGCACAAGGTCATGGTACTGTTCAGACTGGTTTTCATGACTGCTCCACAGATTTTTCTAGAGTTTTCAAGATTGAGATTCTCAACTAGATAGATTGTTTAATCTGAAATATTAAGAATTTCCTGGATATCAAACTCACAGATTGATCAAATTTTATTCAGTGAAGATCCATAATATCACATTCCATTACAAAGCAGAACATCAATGGACCCAAATTCTACCTTTTGTGATTTGCTTAAAGTGACTGAAGTGCATTTTCACATAGTCACATATAATATGATTCAATATAATGCAATTAACATTTAAATAAAAATAATGCAATATCTAAATTTATAACCTTACACATAGAATTTTAATGGAGCTGCACTGTTCTGTTCTGAATATTTTGAAATGTTCAGAGTGTTTATAACAGTTTTATCTGACTTTCCCATGGTGTAGAATAATGTATACATGGGATAAAATGATAAGTAAAGGCTACAAGGAGACATTACTCTTGTCTTATCCTTGCCATCATGAAAAACAATGAATCAACAGTATTTTACATCATTCTAAACAGAAAATGTTTAAACTTTATTTATTTAAGATTTCTGGACAGAAAGTGAAACCGCTTGAGAAAATCTTATTGGTATTGATTGAGCAATCCCATGGTGCTTGATACTAGAGGAAACCATACCCAGAAGGAGCCCTGAACAGGTCACTGGTTGAAATTCTCCTACCATATACACAGTGGATCAACCTAGGATTAAACCCTTTCCCTCATATAGACTCATTTTGACGCACTCAATAGGTACCACATAAAGCCTGATCTGCAGAAAACCACAGTTAAACCTTACCAAATTTAATTATAAAGTCCTCATTTCCAGACCACTGAGGAGCAGCGAACAGCATAAAACCTGATCAGCCTGCGAGTTACTCGCAGGCTGATCTGGTTTTATGTTGTTTGCATAGGTCTTTTCATGGTGTCCTCTATGAGGGAAAGGGTTAATCTAATTGCACTGATGAAAAGCCAATATATGAACAACTACTATAACAGGGCACCATTTCATAATTTAATTTAATGTGATTCCTTTAAACATCAATTGGAAAACAAGATTTTACAACTCATGCTAATCCCTCTTGACAGCTAATGTGTTGGACCAGTACTTTTAGCCCAGGAAGGTTATGAAAAAGTCTTGCCCCTGCAAAAAGGTTCTAAACCACAGTCATGTACATGTACCCTACCTACATGGACCACAAGGCCCTTCAATTCCCAGGCCCCCACTGTCAACAACAGGAGAGTTCTCTGGAACACACGTCACCTGCTGAAGGGTGACGGAAAAAGTGTGATGGACAGACAGACAACGGAATAGTGATCCCTTTGTGTCATCTCTGCTTACAGCAGGTGACACAAAAAGTGTCAAAACTGAGAGAAGATTCAGGGTATATCAATGCTGAAACTGAGTCACTATCTAATCAATATACCATATGTACATATAACTAGGTTTATATCACTTCCCACTGTGCTTGATTAATAAAACATATCAATATCAGAATATCTAGTCATATGAGAAATATGCTTTAAGTCTATATTGGGAGTTATGACACATTAACAGTTTCATGTGAAGTAATAACAGTATTATTTTTCAGCATCTGGTTTCTATGGTGATTACAACGAAGTACTGCAAATGTAACACATCTGATACAACAGATTCGAAGGAAGTCATTAAATTTGGTATACTGAACATAAAAGTGTGCCTAATTTCACAGTTACTGATCTAATCACTACTGCCTATTGTCCATCAAATAACTGACCAGTGTCCATCCATCTGGGCAGTCTTCATGTCTCCCCTGGAAACTTGTCAAGGTCACTGGTCACTTAGTATGAAGGCAAAGGCAAGCCGGGGTCAATGTGATAAGGTCAAAGATCACAGACTGACCAGTTAGGGAAGTGTGTCCACAACAATGAGTAAGACCGGCCAGAAATACTGACCGCTCGCCTTAATCAAAGTTTGTCCGTTTAGGAGCCAGTAATTACGATGCATTGACATTTCCCATAAAGTTTATGCTTCTATTGTTACTGTAATAGGACTAAGTGATAGGGACAAATCAAGCAGATCCAGGAAACGGTGGAAACCAGTCCAAGCCAAACAGGAAGCTTTAAATAGTTTGGTCACCAGAACCAGTCCAAACAAAGTGACAGCATGTCCATGAGCATTTCTATGGCAGTCCCTGATAGTTGCCGGCTACTCATAGTAATTAATTAGATGTCAATCAACTGGACACTTCTTGGACTCCATACATCAGCCTCTTGACTGGGTCAAAGCATGTTGCAGATCAAGTCTATCTAAAGATGCTCCATTCTCTCTCTCTCTCTCCTCCTCCTCTCTCTCTCATTCTCTCTTTTATATCTCAATTTTACCTTTTTAATCATCATTGTCACTCATTACTTGATTTTCCTAATAACAACACATATGAAGGATGAAATGACATTTCATTTTATGTTGAATGGGAAAAAAAACACATTGCTTTAAGTTTAATCTGGATTGTCTGTTGTCTGGCATAGAGTAAAACTTTATTGTAAAATGATATATAATAATTAATTCAAACTATTTTCTTTATGTCAATTTGCAAACAATTTCTTACAACCTATAATATACTAATCTATATGGATGGTTCCTGGATTGGACCAGTACTTTTGCACCTGCAGGTGGGGAGGGGTTGGTCATGAATTTTTTTTGCCCCAAATGGGGTTTAAACCACAGATATGTACACTACCCCTTGAAGCTCTTTATTGATTCAGAAACTGAAAAATCCTTGAAATTAAATGCCTTCAATGAAGGCAATAGTATAGGAAAATGTTCAAGTCACTTGTAAAGTAGTATTACTTTTTATGATATATGTTCTTAACAGTACTATTTCTTAATAGTAATATAAAATGAAATTTGTGCATAGATTTTTATTGTAAAATTAGGAAGGAACATTAAAACATTTTGGAACAGGTCAAAAAAAAAAAACTCTGGCAAATTGCCTGCATTTATTGTTATCTACTATTTACACACACAAAAAGTGGTATAGAATAATTGTACCAAGGGGAATCATTCCATCAATTAAGAGCATAAAATTAGAATTATTTTCAGGAATTTAATGCCTGCATTGAGGAATGACTCCCCTTTTTTATGGTATTTATATGGCAAGAACGATACTGATCTTGACAATCGGAATATCGAAATACTAAAAACACTATGTGGACAATATAGGGCATCTTTTCAGACTAAAATACAGCCTGGTATGTTCATAAACATGCTAATTGTGGTCGAACATGCACTTTATCTGTCCATTAACATGCATGAACATGCAATCGCTGGTGAATTGTCAAGCTCACAATTACACAAAATCACGCATTCATTGAGTGACTTATGATGGTCAGGAATGGGAAACATTTTGAAAACATGGACAGGGAGAAAAATTCATCAACGGGGCTTGATTATCCAAAGGTACCCTGGGAAAAACGGATGACATCATTTCAAATAAACCATATCTTTTTCATCAGTCTCTGCCTATCGCCACCACTTGGCATTCATAAACCGATGTCACCTAAATTGCGAAATTTCACAGTTTTCCGTATGACAGAATTTGCCATTGTCTTCAAGCCGGCTTACTGATAACGTCAGCTCATGGAACCAGTCAAAATTTACGAATTCTTTATCATAACAGAACCAGTCTTAATAACGAATATCTCCGGAGAAGGGAGCACTTTGCAGAGGACGCATGACAGAGTTCTCATTACTTATTCATAAACAATTAATTTACAAAATGAATATTTAAAAAATTAAAAAGTTGGAAATCATGTTCTCGATAACAAACCATGAAGGACACCACAAAATCATGTTTATAAACTGATTATTGCAAAGTTGAATGACATTTTTTGAGAAGTTGTCATCTCAAATCATCAAATAATTATTCATGCTTGCAACAATTAAGTTAAAATATGAGTTATGCACATAAAATCCTCCACAACAGTCTACTGCCAGCATGGCTTGGAAACTGCAGAGAAAAAAACAAAACGCAAATGATAAAAATGGACATCTTTTTTTAAAAAAATCAATGTTTCTAAAAATCAAATTTTAAAATAGCAATTAACTTAAAGTTTTATTCCTGAGGGTATTTATAGCTTAACATAAAGATTATTTATAGCGCTTGGTGCATTTACAAAACTTTGGAAGGAATTTGCATTACTGATTATGTACCTAACTGTGATCAAACTGATATACCAAAAAAAATAAGAAAGATGTTTCTATTATTTTATCTTTCTTAATAGTCTATGCTTTTAATTATTTGAATAATTATGCTTTTCTCATGCTTGACCTACAATGAAAGTCCCAGTCAGACAGAAAGAATTCTTTATTTCGAACAATTTAGGTACTGATGACAGTTCCTTTGTCCAGTGCTTATTAGTGTTCACTGATTATGGACCCAAAGGTTGCAAGTTCAGTCCCTGCTGGAGGACCTAGAATCTATCCATCCTTTCCTGATGCAAATATTTGGTGCGACAAAGGAACAGACAAGAAGGCTTAGTATAAGCTGAAATAACCTGTTGTTCAATAGATACATGTATAATAGAAATCAGTTTCAATTAAAAAGAAATTTGAAGTTGACAATTATCCCCCAATACACTACCTTGACTCTAACAATATGAAAAAAATAATGTATTGGAATAATTTGGTATCCCATGATATGACGTGAAACAACAGGATGGTATACATGTTAAACTGTAAATCATTATTTTTTGTTGACATTAAATTTCGTGAAATCTATGATTAAACCAATTTCATTGGAAACAATCATATTCATGGATTCATTTTTAGAAAACATTAGTTCTGCTTATTGAACAGTTTCCATGGAGATAAATAATTATGGATAAAAACCCAACCACAAAATATATGAAAATTAGTCCCCCACAAAAATAATGATGATATACATTAGAACTTTATTCACAATCATGGAGAATTGGCCTGTAATCTTGAATACAAAACCCTTTCAGGAAGTGCATTACTTGCAGATTGTTTTACTTTTACAACAGATGCATATATCACTTCATTGATAAGACTAACATAGCAAAAGCTTGTAGAGGAACTGACATCTCTCACACGACTGTTCAAGATTACTATTTCAATTTAAAACTTTTTTAAAGCGTGTGTACCAAAAGAATTAACAGGCTGGTACTAAATTGTTATGGAAATAGAGCTTAATGTGACATGTGATTCAAAACTAAGTCTCCATGATCCATCAACAAATGGAAATATGTCAAAATCGTCACACGTCTCAGCACTTCTATTACATGTTTCAGATTAAGTCTGTAGCTTCAATAAAATGTAATTTAATCAATTCACACAAAATTCACATGATTATTATTATCTTTTGAATTCTGATGTGAAAGTAATGGGTGAGACGATAGGGCTTGTATGGGGCCACCGTGTGGAGAAAACTGTGAAGCCGAGTCATCCCTCATCGTGCGGAATAAATAATGACCACTCAGTGTTTCTCATTTTCACCTTAGCAGGAGGATTTTGCACACTTTATAGAAATTTACATCCATGAACAAATAAATCGGTGTGAAGATTCACAAGTCTGAAATATCATAGATGATACTATGACTACAGGATTGGTGAGAATACGAGAAACAGCCTCGACTGGTTTACTATATGGTGAGAATACGAGAAACAGCCTCGACTGGTTTACTATATGGTGAGAATAGAGAAATAGCCTTGACTGGTTTACTATATGGTGAGAAACAGCCTCGACTGGTTTACTATATGGTGAGAATAGAGAAATAGCCTTGACTGGTTTACTATATGGTGAGAATATGAGAAACAGCCTCGACTGGTTTACTATATGATGAGAATACGAGAAACAGCCTCGACTGGTTTACTATATGGTGAGAATACGAGAAACAGCCTTGACCAGTTTACTATATGGTGAGAATACGGGAAACGCTCCTAACCAGTGTTCACTAACTGTCCTCTTTTCTCTTAAATTGGGCAAGATTAAAAAACATCCTTCAAAATATGTTGAGGGTAACAAAGTACAATTTTGTAAGTTATTAAATAACGCTATATGTTATAGGTCTTTTTTGCATTTGTCAATTATGTAAAGATTTGAATTTCTGTTTCAGTTCATCATGTAAAAACCTCTATCACTTGAATCTCCGTGTTTCAGATTCAAGTACATTCCTGAGTTTTTAATATTATCTACATTCTATAAATAACTGGATAGCAAAGTATTTCCATGGAAATTAGGCATGTGAAAGTTTGAATATTTGCATTGCAAAAAATATTTCAATTCAATATTCAGCATGACAAATAATTGGAATTTTCAACATTTTTCTTTATTTTATAAACCATAAAATTAAAAAACACATAAATAATTAAAAAATATGGTCAGTCCTTTTTCCATATGAAACAAGAGCTGTCCATAAGACAGCGCGCTCGACTTTTCTCAGTTCGCCATTAAAGAAAGGGCCAATCTTTGATGTTATTAGAGGTTGTTGCCCAACCTATTTGCTATTTGTAAATACAGCCAAAAAATATCTAAGTATAAAAGGGTAAAATTGAAAATACACTGCATATAGGATTATGGGCCCTGCCAGTAAAGTTGAGGTAGTGTGGGTAAACAATAAATAAGTATTCCAAGTTATGGTGGAATACCTGTGATAGTATTGAAAATATACAACTTTGTAAAAAAATTAACCATGATTTCGGCTGTTATCTAAGTATGAAAGGGGCATAATTCAAGAAGTAGTACAGCCAGGGTTATGGGCCTTGCTAGTAAGGCAGAGGTAGTGATGAAAATGTGATAGTGCAACTATGTAAAAAAATTACCATGATTTTGGTTGTTTTCTAAGTATGAAAGTGGCATAACTTAAGAAGTAGTACAGCAAGAGTTATGGGCCTTCTTAGTAAGGTAGAGGTAATGATGGTGAATATGTATTTGAAGTTTCAGTTGAATACCTTAGATAGTATTGAAGATATACAACTTTGTAAAAACTTTAACCTTGATTTTGGCTGTTTTGTAAGTATGAAAGGGGCATAACTCCAAAAATAGGGTAGCCAGGGTTGTGGGCCTTAGAAGTAAGGTAGAAGTGATGATGGTGAATAAGTATTTTAAGTTTGGGTGGAATACCTTTGATAGTATTTAAGTTATTGATGTTTGAAAAAAACTTTAACTTTGTGTTGCAACGCCGACGCCGACGCCCGAGTGACAGTATAAGCTCTCATTTTCTTCGAAAAGTCGAGCTAAAAAGGAAAACTTGATTCAAACTTCTTTTTAATTCATAATGAAGTATTTCAGTGACAGCTTTTTCAACAATTATGATAAAAATATTGTCATGAAACCATCTGTATACCATTGGTCCCAGTGGCTCAGTGGTTAGGGAGTCCACCCTGGAATAGTGAGGTTGTGCTGTTTGATCCATGACATACCAAAGTCGTATACAAGACAGGATGCCAACACTCATCTGTTAAAAGTGCTTTGAGTAAAGGGTTATATTAAAGTTTTTGCAGAACAACAACAACTATGACAACGATAACCTAGCATTCATAATAGCTCAACTTTTTCTTCAAAACAGAAAATAGTATTGGCATAGCTCTCTTGATTGCCGTTAAGGTGATAAATTTTTAAAAAAAATGACAAGTCAGGGTTTCCAAATGTATGAGTTTTTTTACAATCAATAATCAATATTTTAGTCATTTGAAGGTTTTGTCTATTGAAATAGGTATGAGCAGAGTAAATAATAAATGGAAGTACATAAGATCTTCTTTTTATGTTTCCACATTGATTTTTGAAGCATGTTATTTGAAAAGTGAAAAAGCTAATTAGTTGACTTATGAGAATTTTTATAATGAGAAATTTTGTATGTACTTAAAAAATATTACTAAATAAACTCAATCAAAATTTGTTTGTTTGTTTGTTTATCGGGTTTAACATCCCATCGACAGTATTTCAGTCATTCAATCAAAATTTAAAATTGCATTTATGTAGAAGAATTCAAACAACAACCATTATAAGTCAATCCAAAATGTAACACTGTTTAAGCTAGAAGCCTTAAACTGTTTTATTGTTGTTGTACAAATAGAGAGTTGTTTTTCTTTTTATATAATTGTTCATGCTAAATCTTGCTACAAAATTATTTCAAACAAGGAACAAAAAATATACAAACAATGCTTCCTGATAAAGGCATGGGTACAAAACTTAGATTAAACAAAGAAATAATGTAATTAAGGATATTGTTACCTAATTTGGAGGACCCACTGTATAAAAGTACATGCAATATTATAACATTTAAATTGTCCCACTGACAGTATTTCAGTCATTTAAAGATATGTCTACTTGAGACATATATAGTGCTGCCACACTGCAGTATCACCCCATAGATATGTGGCATGATATCACACCAAGTCACATTATCCGGACACCATGTCAACCAGTTCTGGAACTCCCCTTATATGCTGAGCACCAAGCAAGGGAGCGATACCAGTTCCATTTTTTACAACTTTGGTATGTCGCGGCCAAAGATCAAACCCACAACCTCCTGATTCCAGGGCGGAGGCTCTACCTCTTGGCCACCAGGACTGGTTTTAAAAACAAATAAAAATCTGAATATTTATGATATTACACACTAATGTCTTTTTATTTTGAGGGGAGGGGGGTATATTTTTTCTCTATTTTATAATTATACATTAATTTAAATCACAATAACAAAGAAATATTTCAAAAGGTCCATAGCATTACTACATTACATCCGATACCCTCTCTCATGGAGCGGAAGAATCAGGAGGGCTTATCTCAGCATACTTTCAACATTTCCTTCTTTCAAAAAGATCAATCAATCATCTCCTCTCAAATATTGATTGACAACTTCACCGTGGAAAATTCATTATAAAGGATAACTCAGCGGAACAATACACTGTGCATTTTAAGCCATGTTTATATGGGCTGACTTTAATACAGGATAATAGAGTTATCATTTTTTAATTGGACTCCAGTGATGAAAATGAACCGACGTTGAAAGGAACCTTTAGCTGGGCTGAAAAAAATCCGCGAAAGCTAGCACCAGGCCTGTCGAAATAATCCCCAAAGCTTTATGACGTAATTTATTAATGCACAACGTCTGGCATGCGCCAAGCTTGCACATATCAATGATTTGATGTGTCTTTTAAGTTACCTGACAGTACGACTCCATGCAGTGTAAC